>JAUTXW010002898.1:0-501488 GCA_030620095.1 Kuschelorhynchus macadamiae | reverse complement strand
TTTTTACCCACACTTGTTCGAAGTTTTCACTCATCGTAAACTCAGTAGTGACCAAATGGAATTTGTAAGAATTTTTTATGTATAAATTATGTCCCTTCTTATAAGATTGTTACCCTGCGATTTTTACATCATTTGACTTAATTCTCTCACTTAACCATGTTTC
This sequence comes from Kuschelorhynchus macadamiae, assembly GCA_030620095.1. Taxonomy (NCBI): domain Eukaryota; kingdom Metazoa; phylum Arthropoda; class Insecta; order Coleoptera; family Curculionidae; genus Kuschelorhynchus; species Kuschelorhynchus macadamiae. The sequence continues at coordinate 501,325 of JAUTXW010002898.1, read as the reverse complement.
AGATATCCCAAAAATATCAAAATTCTCATTAGAAATAAATTGTTGAATATTTTGTAGACTAGGAATTAACGATCTAACATTTATATGGCCAATTTTTATTTTACCAACAGACATATTAGTTTTAAACTTACTTAGTTAAAAGATAAACCTGTTAAACATGATATTATAATTTTCACATTGTATTGTGCAAGCGAATTTATCAGAAAAACAGTAGAGCAGAAATGCTAATAGCTAAAGAATGTAATGAAGAGATAAAAAAAAAACTGAAATAAATCTTCTGTTACAAAAATACAAGTGTTTTAGCAAAAACAACTTAAATGCGTGAAGCTTCATTGCTCCGCTCAAACCTATATATAGTTCTGCAAGTCTTGTTCATCCCTAATTAGAACTAATACTAAACCTGGAAAAATAGTAGAATTAATATTTCCACTAGTGTTGCTTGATTGTATTTACCTAAAATTATTTATTTGCGTTTATATAACTATAATTATATTTAACATATATATTATATAACTATAATTTATTTAACATCCCTTGTATTATTTAAAATTATTTTGCGGCTCTTACATAAGAAATGTATTTAACATCTCCCGTATATTCAGACTTGCCCGCCATCGCCATTCAGAATAACAGTAACTCGGACGACAAGACAATCGGCTTAAGTAGTGTGACTTTCTAGTGGGAGCATATTATGTTTTAAAAGATTCACCTGCCAGGAGAACTAGTGTTACGGCTCTTACAAATTGTGCCAAATTCCCCTATAAATGTTGTAAAGAAAAATTAGATGAGTAAAAAATGTTCGACCCTTTGAAAGGGTGGATAGAAGATAAAGCCACTAAGCTTCCATCAAATGTTTCAGTTACTAAGACAAAAAAGGCTTTAAAAGATACGTTTTACAGACCAAGGTGATCTATTACAAATACTAAACGAATTAATCGAAAATATCTTAAAAACACAAGTTATGGATAAATGCCTCCACCAAATTTTAAAAATAAAGATATTCTTTTACCAACTAATAAGACTGATGTTGGTTTTGCCACTAAAAATGCATTAAAAGACCTATTTGTTCCTGAAAAGGACACACCTATTTTTTGTGGGAATGTCAGACATTTTTGATAAATCAAATAAAGAACTTAATAGAATGTTGTTGTCTTAAATATAAGTGTATTAAATACGTAACATGCTTAAAACCTAACATCATGCTTGATCAAGGAGTTTCAAGAGCCCAAAGTAAGAGTATTTCTATGAAAAAGAAATAGAAAATGTTATAGCCAGCATCTAATAGATTTATACATTTTTGTAAAATATATCAAACTACTTGATACATTTTTCTACAATTTCTTGGGACAGAATGACTACTTTAAAAATTGTGGCATGTTATTAAGTTAATTTTGATCCTTTCTCATGAAAATGCCACCGTTGAGTCATGGTTTTCCATAAATAAAAATATTTTAGTTGAAAATCTGTTGGAGGAGTTCATTATCTGCCAAAGACAAGTATATGACGCAATGTATCAAATAGGTGGTGCACTAAATGTTAATATTTCCGGCAAAATGAGGGTATATGTTAAAAATGCTTACTAAACTTATCAAGATGCACTTGACAACTAAAATAGCCGAAAAAGGAAAGAAAAAGAAATTGATCTCGAAAAAAAAAAGAGCGGAAAGTGAACTTTATCATTTAGAAAATAAAAAGAAAAAAACTAGAAAAGGAAGCAGCATCCATGGAAATGAAAATATCGGAACTGAGACGAAAAATTTTAAATACTTATTTTCTATTTTTTCTATAATCATTTTAAATTAAATTTTTAATAATGACATGTCGCAAGTATATATTAATTGTTTGTTTGTAAATGCTTTATACAGGGTGTTTCTGAATTGAGTGTCAAAATTTAAGGAGGTGATTTTTGGGTCCATTTTAAGAAGAAAACTTCATATAAACATATGTCCTAAACGGTGTAAATTTTGAGATACAGGGTGTTAAACTTTCAATAATTTCATAATTTTTCTATAATATCTCGAATACCACTCTAGATATTGTAATGAAATTTGGTATAGAGGTACTATGCATCTAGTGGAATTTTTTCATGTAGAACATTTTTTTTATTTCCACCAGTTGCGTCCGTACGGAATCCGTCCAGCATATTTTCCCAGACATTGATGGTACGCCACTGATTTTTTTTTAAATAAAAATTATTTTTGAAATTCCCATTCATTTTTGAGCAAGTTTGATCTCTTGGTAATTTTGAGTTGAACGCACGGTTTTCGTTTTAAAAAATAACAGTTTCTATGCAGAGTTTTAATAATATCGCTAATATGACAACACCAATCGCCATGGCATGCAAGGAACTTTTTTTTTGACTGAAATTCAAGAAATCAAATTTGCTTATGAATAACTAATACCCAAAGATTTCAAAATTATTATTTGAGCTTATAATTTTTTAACACGAAACTATAAAATACTATTAGCTCATCAATAAAGAAAGATTACTAATAATAATTATTATTGTAGTAGGCTTTGGCTGTCAGAATTAATACTTCTCTTGTAACTTAATTTGACAGTTCAGCTTTCAGATTCAGTCGGGTTTAATTAATTTTGTGTTCTAAATATCTGATATATCTGAGAAAAGAAATGGTTGAGTTTACCAATGAAGAGTTGGCAGACATGCATTACATGTATGGTTTGGCTGATGGCAGTTCACCGGAAGCTAGGCGATTATATCAAGAGCGCTTTCCTGGTAGAGTCATACCAGATAGGCGAATATTTGCAAATGTGCATAGAAGGTTGACTGAAACAGGTACATTCAAGCCAAATAATCAATTAAAAGGGGCCCATCGGACTGTAAGAAGTCCAGAAATTAAAGAGGCAGTATTAAATTCTATAGATGAAAATCCTGAACTGAGTACTAGGAAAATTGAAATTAACCTAAATATTTCGCACATCCTAGTTTGGAGAATTCTACATGTTTTTTTATGCCCATATAACATTCAACGAGTGCAAGCCTTACTTCCCCGAGATCTTCCTTTCCGAGTTAATTTTTGTGAATGGTTTTTGGAAAAAATTGCGCGTAATCCCTTATTTGATCGCGAAATAATGTTCACAGATGAAGCGAACTTCTCCAGGAACGCTATCAGAAATTTCCAAAATAATCATATCTGGGCCGACGAGAACCCCCATGCCATTGTAGAACATCATCATCAAGCGCAATTCTCTGGAAATGTTTGGGCTGGCATTATCGAAATTCACCTAATTGGACCTTTTTTTCCACCCAGAAAGACTAAATGGCCATAATTATCGCCGGTTTCTTGAGAACGATTTGCCGATATTGTTAGAAGATATACCAATTCTGATTAGAAACAGAATGTGGTTCATGCACGATGGCGCGCCCGCTCACTTTAGTTTTGAAGCCAGAGAATATTTGAACCGCACATTTAACAACAGATGGGTAGGTCATGGCGGACCCCAACCATGGCCCCCTAGCTCCCCAGACCTAAATAGTTTGAATTTTTTTCTATGGGGACATCTTAAATCTTTAGTTTACCGCACCCCAGTAAACACTGTAGAGGAGCTGAAGGATAGTATAAGAGATTCTTGCGATATTATCAGAAACACCGAGGGTATCCTTCAAAGAGTTCGCGACAACATGAGGAAAAGGGCGAAGCGTGTGTTCTCCAAGGTGGTGGGCATTTTCAACAACTTATCTAATTTTTTTCTTCTATTTTGTTTCACAAAGTGTGCTGTCAATTTGTTAAAACCTAATTATTTTTGTTGAAATTATTAATTATGTACCTAGTTGTATTAGTATAGTTTTGTAAATAACTTGTTATTGTTAAAGAATGTCATATTATTTTAATAAAATTTATAAAAAGTATTTATGAAGGAACAGAGTTCTGAAAAACATTGACATGGTGGTCCTAGATTGGTGGCTGAAGACTACATACTATTATCTACAAATATCTCTCACTAAGATAAAGCGATTTCTGATTTTAATAAGAATGGACATAGTAATTACTTTCACGCCACTGATTTTTCTAAAATAAAGCATTTTTATTGATTTATTTGTTTGTTTTTGAAAACTTTTAGTATTTATTTTCGACAAAATTTGATTTCTCGAGTTTAATACAATAATATTCCTCTGCATGCATGGTGATATCCGTCTTATGACCAGGATTGTTTGGACCATGCAGAGAAACGGTTTTTATTTTTCAAAACGAAAACCGTGCGTCCAACACAAAATTACCAAGGGATCAAACTTGCTCAAAAATGAATGGGAATTTCAAAAATAAATTTTATTTTAAAAAAAATCAGTGGCGTACCATCAATGTCTGGGAAAATATGCAGGTGGAAATTAAAAAAATGTTCTACATCAAAAAATTTCACTAGATGCGTAGTACCGCTATACCAAATTTCATTACAATATCTAGAGTGGTATTCGAGATATTATCGAAAAATTATGAGATTATTGAAAGTTTAACACCCTGTATCTCAAAATTTACACCGTTTAAGACATATGTTTATACGAAGTTTTCTTCTTAAAATGGACCCAAAAATCACCTCCTTAAATATTGACACTCAATTAAGAAACACCCTGTATAACTGGATTTTTTTTACTTAATTTTAAATAGAACATAAAATCCTTTTAAAAATGTATACCTCTTCCAGTTAAAGTAACCTTGCTTGCTTGCTCTATTACTATAGCATTTTCTTTAATATTTTATATTTCTTATTTATACAATTACATTTCAGTTTAGTTTCAATAGTTTTGTTGACTTTTTTATAAGACATATAAATTCTCAAAATATAACCGGGAATGTCCGTGAAATTGTCAGGGAAAACCTGGAAGAGTCAAGGAATTTTAAAATTCAAAATTGCTAAGAACCCTGCAATACTTTTTCAATATTCAAGAGATTCCGAATGTTTCCGAAGATGTTTAGAAAAAATTGAATCTTCACGATTTTGTTTTTATTTTTCTCTGCTCCTACTTGATTAGATACGTCAAAACTAATTTTATATTCCCATCGGCACTTTTTATTCTCTACAAAGTGGTATCCTGACTCGACGTTTCGGTTTTTCCCAGCGTGCAGTGTTGCCATCTTATATATTTTAAGGGTCACTTCACGATTTTCCTTTGAGATTCGATATATATGAAAAACTTACTTGTGATGTGTCTATAAACACACAAGGAAAATTTTGACCTCATGTATAGAATATTCTTTTACATAGGTGACAACTTTGCTTTAGCTATCCGTCAGCAGCCCCTTAAATAATGTATTTAATCTTTGTTTTTCCATGTGAAAATTATAATGAAAATATAGAGTAAATAGTGATAACACGTCTGTGGATATAGTAGACATTTTTCGGATATGCAGTGACGTCATTTTTTGCATCTTTGTAACAGTGAATTTACTAAAAAAGGTCACGACTTTTCTTATTTCAATTAAAACTTGTCACGTTGACAAATCCTTAAGTGTGACGTTTCGTCAATATTGAAAATGCCGAAAAAAATTGGAAATAAACAACTAAGTGAGCAAAGCCAGCTTATTATTCTTAGTATATTAGCTTTTTTGAGCTAGAAAAACAACAAGTTGCTGCAGGAATTGCTTTGGACCTTCAGAATGTGGTGGAAAGAACAGCTTCCGCAACGAAAGTAAGCGCTCAAGATCGATATTTAATTTAAGACAAAATGGACTTAAATCGGACAAAAATTCAAAGAATTAGCATCAACAAGAAATAGATAGATAGAGCAAATCAAGATAACCGACTACTTAAAAACTAAGATCCAGGATACAGTTTATCGCATGTACATCCAAAAAGAACATTTTACCATAAAGCAGGGGTGCTCCAACGGTCGATCGTGAGTGCTTTTTGAGTAGATCTCGAGAAGAAAAAATGTTTTGATAAGTAGGTACTTAACTAAACTACAAAAATTTATTACGTATTAAAATAACACTCTGCTAGCGGTAAAAGGCGGCTTTATCAAAGGAACGCGCGGTACTTGTCAAAGAAAAGCCGCGTTTTTTATTCTTGCCGCTTTTCTAGAAATTTCGGGCGGCACGTTTGACGGGAACATTCGAGACTTTCGTTCACGCCGATATAAATGTTGCGCCTGCAGGAATTGGAGTCATTCTGAATTGCAACTTGAAGGCAATACTACGTCGATACAAAGTTTATTATTAAATAGTACAAATTGAGTGCAGCGAAGAAATCTAAAACGTATCATTTTAATAACGATTGCGAAGAAGAATTTTGGTTTTGTATGATCAAGGATAAGTGCATTTGTCTTATTTGTCGTACGTCAGTTGCAATACCTAAGCGTGGTAACTTAGAGAGGCATCATAAAACGGTTCATAAAAACTATGAAAAGGATTTTCCGCCACAGAGTGAATTAAGAAAACAAAAAGTACGTGATTTGGTATCTTGTTTGAAAAAAGAACAAACCATGTTCACAAGACCAGCCAAACAATCAAAAGCTGCTACAATCGCGTCATTTAAGATATCTCATATATTGGCGAAACACAAGAAACCATTCGAAGATGGATTGGTTGTGAAGGAAGCATTTATTGAAGCGGGTGAGACTTTATTTGGAGATTTTAAAAATAAAACAGAAATCATGTCTGCTATTAGAGAACTTCAGTTATCTCGTCCGACTGTCACAAGGCGTATTGAAGTCATGAGTCAGGACATGGCAGATAAACTAAAAAGTGATATCATGGAATGTATATACTTTTCTTTACAGTTCGACGAATCCAGCTATATCACAGACACCCCAGCTGTATATTTTTATTCGGATGGTATTCAATGACATGTTGGCTAAGGAAGAATTTTGGACAATCATTCCTCTGAAGGGGAAGACCCATGGCGAAGATATATATGACGTTTTCTTCAATTTTGTAAAAAACTACAAGCTACCAATATATAAATTAGTGTGCATTACAACCGATGGAGCACCAGCAATGACTGGAAACAAAAACGGTTTTGTGGCATTGTGTCGAGCTAATGAAGATTTCCCTTCATTTGTTTCAATCCATTGCATTATACATCAACAAGTTTTGTGTTCAAAAGTTTTAAACACGGAGGAAATTATGGGCATTGCAACAAAAATTGTGAATTCCATCCGTGCACGTAGCTTGCAACGGCGGCTCTTTAAGTTGCAGTTGGAAGATAGGGAGTCAGCTGAACACACTGATTTAGTTCTTCACACGGACGTCAGGTGGTTGAGTCGCGGAAAATTCCTAGAAAGGTTTCAAGAATTATTGCTTTAAATAACAGGTTTTCTAGACGAAAGAGGTGATGACACTCAGATGTTGAAAAACGAAAAATGGCTGACTGATTTGGCGTTTTTGACTGACATCACAATGCACTTAAACATCATTAACTTGGAGCTTCAAGGTAAAGGAAAAACTGTTATTGAGATGATTAGCGCAGTAAATGCATTCAAAAGTAAATTGCAACTTATGATAGATCAACTGAATAGAAAGGATCTGAAACATTTTCCGTCTTTGAAAGCAAGGATTCCTCAGTTGAATTATGATACGTATGAGGCTGAATTACCAAATATTTTGGGACAATTCGAAATGCGTTTTTATGATTGTAGTAAATTGGCAAATGTAGCATCATTTATGAGTTATCCTTTTTCATGTACAAACATTGAGGAATTAGCTACTGAAATAGCAAGTCAGTTTAACATGAACTCATGTTCTGTTGAAAATGAGTTGATGCAGATTATATCAGATATACATCTCAAAGCTACAGCATCTGATACAAATTTCTGGTGTTTTATATCTGAAGATAAATATCCGAATCTAAGGCAAATCGCCCTTCAACTGACAGTAATGTTTGGGTCAACTTACTTGTGCGAGTCTGCATTTTCTGAAATGAAGATAATTAAGTCAAAATATCGCAATCGACTAACTGACGATCATATGTCATCATGCTTGCGATTAGCACTCAGTGGTTGCGTACCATCTTATGAAAAGTATGCTGAGGACATGCAGTGCCACGCTTTAACATCCAAAGTCACTCCTTAGTTAAGTTTAACACCATATGTAACTCTTTTGTTTTGTAACAACCAATAAACTCGCAATTTTGAATAACTATGAGTTTTTTCATTGATATTGTAGAGAAGAACCTAACTAAACCTAACCCAAACCTTGACTAAAATAATGTATATTGTGCGGAAAGCTAATTTCTATATATGCTACAGTACACCCTACCTAGGTAGGTAGGGTGTATGTATCGTGTATGTACGACAACCCTGCATCACACATACTTGCAGCCTCTCAGAGTCGATCGTAAGTAGTCTAAAAATATTGAGGTAGATCGCCAGCAGTTCAAGTTTGAGCACCCCTGCCATAAAGTCTCTCCATCAGAAACTAAATTATGATATGTCCAATCATTTCAACTATTCTATTAGTTTTTTGCAAAAATGAGTAACAGAAATTGGTTTTGGATGGAAGAGAAGTGACAACCGCAAGTATTTCGTAGATTTATCAGATGTTTTTAATAAAAGAATTAAATTTTTGGGGGAGTACACAAAAAATATGAATTCACTAGAAAACGGTTTTACTCCAGTCTTCCTTGATGAAACAGGGATATTCAGTAAAGGGTGTTTTAGAAATACTGATGCAGGAGTATTTTGACTATATTTGTTTTTTGGTTAATTTAGTTTTCTTGCGCATTTACATTAAGAGCATCGGTAGGCTTAAAATTTTTGCTAATTTAAGGTGTTCTTTTAACCCAAATCATAAAAAAACTAAGTTTATTATAGACAACTTTTTAACGGTATTTCAAAAATAAATAATATGAGAGTGTGGGAAAGTTATTATTTTTATTAAATGTCATAAAAATAGAAATGTTACAAGCTGTCGAAAATGTCTAAAAATCAGTAACTTTTGCACCATAAAAAATATTTATATTTATTTTTTTGGGATTAAAATAACTTTTTTACATCCCCGCAATAATCAGGATTATAAATCTTCAAAGATAGTGTAAATTTATTGATAAACACGACCAGGATTTGGGTTAAAAGCCCACCGTTTTTTGGCCGCGAAAAAATAAAAATGTTTATTTTTTGATATTTAACAAAAATAATTACTTTGTCAAAATCCTATATTATTTATCTTTTAAGTACTGTTGAGAAATTGTTAATATTAAACTTAGTTTTTTTTTTATAATTTTGATCACAAGAAAAACTTGGATTCGTGTGATGAAATGTGCTGAAATTAATCCATGTTCGTAAATATACTAGACTTCTAAATTATGTATAAAAAAAAAACAGATTTTTTTTTTATATATAAGTGATAAAATTGTTGATTTTTTTAGTTTATCGATACATCGTCGCCAACGCCGGCAATGAGAACGGGTTTATCAAGGGACCTAGTTTAGTTTTTAAAAGTGAGACAAAAAGTGGGGACTACCACGATAGTATGAACCGTTAAAATTTCGAAAAATGGTTTAAATATCAACTTGTTCCTAATTTGCCGCCCAAATCATTAATTATCATGGACAGCATCAAGCTAGCACTCTGGGCTAGTAGAAGACATACCCCGATAATCCTGGACCAAAAAAAGATTAATTTTATGGCTTTCCGAAACAAATATTGCCTTTCCACAGGCAGCAATGAAGCTCCATTTGGATTTGGTAGAAACAAAACGAGGTACAGAAAAAAAAATACTTTCTTCACGAATATGTAGAACCTTTTGGTCATATGGTTCTCCGCCTCCCACCATACCATTGTCACTATCACCCCATCGAAATGGTTTGGTCAGACTGCAAAAGAAAATATGACCAATATATTTTTGCCTTAAAAGGAATATCCTCTGAAATTTTGGCAACGTGGGAAAAGGTTCTGGGCGAAGTAAGCGCTGATCATTGGCAGAACTACATTCGGCACACCCAAAAAGAGATTTTAGAAGATTGGGAAGTAGTCAGAGTATGTGATACTTCAGATATGAACCCCGTCATAGTGACCGATTCGGATGACGAAGATGACAGCTGTTTTCTGACATTGACAATCTTTGGTTGATATCGTTTAATATTTTATTTAAAAATATTTTTATAGTTTTTAGTTATTAGTTTTAATTATTTTGCTCCACATTAAGTTTTCTATTGTTACACTATTTCTTTCTAAAATTAGTTTATATTGCATTTAAAATATTTTGGAATGTCCTTTTGCCCTTGTTAATGATACTTGTTTGAATCTTTTGTCCTGTTTTAGTTAATTTTTGTTTAAATTAAATATCCATCTTAAAATTACTTTCATTGCGAAAGCTCTTTTTTCGAACGCATTTTCAATGTCGCAAGGAATTCATGCAGCTTCTTGTTGTTTTTCTAGCTAAAAAAAGGATAGTTAGAATAATAGGCTTTTTGCGTTTTAAAATGTTAAAAAGGCATTTTTACCAACTTTTTTAGCCCAGAAGTGTTTTGGATTTGTTATTATAAAATAGCTTAATATAAAATTTTAGAATAAAAATATATTTTGTACGTTTTTTAATGAATACTGTTTTTCTTTTCTTTATTTAAATATATAATTACGTATAGTTTTTGTTAAATGTCTGCATAGCTTGGTGAACTGTAAAGTTATTAAAATTAGCATTATCATTTTTAATGGCAGCTACACACCAGCACGATCTTGGACGCCATCACTGCCACTGTGGCGGCCAAATGACATCATGGGATCGCCACCGTAATTGCTGCCGAGAACGCTTTAGCGTGTGCATTCCTTAAATAACTTGGTATATTAACCGTTAATAGCTAAGAAATCAAGTGGGAGCTGTTGACGGAATCAGAGAATAAAATCGCTATCTATTTTAAAATGTATAGATTATTATGGCTCATTACTATTAAGTGCCACTCACTATCTTTAGTATTTCACAATGATTGTATTATATAATAAACAAAACATAGTACTGCTTTAATTATCACATATATTGTTTTTTTTTTCAGGATATGTCACGAGTTTGAAGAAATAGTCGCATTTTGCTTCAGCCAGGTTACTTCAACACACACTGTGTTAAGTAGGGTATGTGTGGAGATTTTGGAAGAACTGATTCACAATAACTATATTCTTCTGGATTCGGAAAATTTCATGAGATTCGTACATAGACTTGCCTCGTACAGCTTAAGTGACTTTATGAAGCATGTTTTACAGGAGAGGTTTTTGGTATCTAATAAGCATGACATCGGACGTTTTTATATGTATACATTGGTGTATATGAGCGGACATAATAGGGTAAGTTCCACATTATAAGTTCAAAACACGTATAACTAAAAAAAGAAGTATACCAGTGGTGAGATTTGGCATACTTCTTTTTTTAGTTTTTCTTTATTTTAATACTACCGTATTTATTTATAATTATAAGCATAAGGAGTTTTTTAATACATACATTTCGTTTCAACCTCTTTCAGTATCCGTGGAACTATGTAATATGATTGTTTGTTTACTGTTTTAACGTTGTATGTGTGAAGTGTTGTTTAATTTTAAAGGTACTATTTATTTATTTAATTTAAATGCTTTTAGTTAGTAATTAGGATATGTTTTTCTGATAGGTCTGATGATGCCCTACCGGGCGAAACACGTGTAACGATTTTTATTTTTTTATAAACTTTGACTGAGACCGAGTCTGCTTACTGTTTAATTTAGAAACAGGTCTCTTTGTGAATAATGGATGATTTACTAGAATTTACTAAAAAGGTTCTTCTTAGACCAGGTCTAGTTGCCATGGTACTTAAGACTCTTAGTTCGCCAGTTATGTTTTGCTTATGTCACTGTCATTTAGTAATTGTGACATTTAGAAAAATTATTTGTTCAGTTTTTTATTTTATTAAATTTACGGGATACCCCATTTTATAATAACTATTCATATCTATAATATACTATGGATGGCAGGAACAATACAAAATTGGAATAAATATAACTTAAAATAACAAAATCACATTTAAAACTCTATTTTTAAAGCCAACTAATGTGCATCCAAATGGATCGAGATACTCACTGTACTCATTGAGTAACCGAAGACTCCTATCAATGGGAGAATGTTTACCATAATTGGTAGCATGAAATGGAACCTTAAAGAGATCGAAGTTCCTCAAACGACGGTTGGGAACATTTAAACAAATTCTCGAGAGAAGTTGGGGACAATTTATCAGACCATTAACGAGTGTGAAGACAAAGTACAAATCGAATATCAAGCGTCGCTTCTCAAGAGCAATCAGACCCATGTTTTGCAGCATATCTGTTCGATGATAATCATTTAAGCTTACACCAATTCTGAATCCTACATAACGCAAAAACGTATTCTGAATCCTTTCAATAACGCTAATAATAATAATAATAATAATAATAATAACTTTATTGCCAACAATATGATCACAATCACAAAGCAACGTCATAAGAGAGTACATGCATTGAAATATAGACAATGAAAATATATATGTGACAATTAAAATAAAATAAATTAAAATAAAGGACTACACTTTAATAAGTAGGTCAACAAATAAATATGACAAATATATAAGACAAATTAACAAAACACAAATTAAAAATTTTAAACATCTTCAAAATTAAAAGAGTAAAAGCATTTAGCTTGTAAGTATTGGATAGTTTGGTTCCTAAATTTTGAAATGCTTTGAATTTGCTTCGTTTCTGTAGGCAGCATTTGAAATGCCTTTATGGCCCGATACAGGGGACCTTTCTTGAAAAAGGAGGTATTATGGAGAGGAATGATAAGGTTGGTTCTATTTCGAGTCACAATATTTATTTCCGACGAATCCATGATTCAGATTTCTGTCAAAGAGATTTGGTTGTTTTTTTATGTACATTACTAAGTCCAGAAAGTACAGGCAAGGAGCAGTTAATATATTTTGGCCTGAGAAGCAAGGTTTACAACTCTCCCTGGGATGGAGGCCATACATAGTGCGGATGACACGCTTTTGTGCCCTGAAAACATCAATGGCCGAGGTAGATGAGCCCCAGAACAGTATACCATAACTCAAGATTGATTGTATGCAAGACATATAATAAATTCTTACAGTCTTTGCGGTGAGAACATCCCTCAGTCGACGTATTAGTGCACAACTGCTATTTAGTTTTGATATTAGTGACCTATTATGCTGAGTCCAATTCAAAAGAGGGTCCAAATAAACACCCAGGAATTTAATATTCTCCGACATGGGTATGGATCTAGCACCCGTTTTCACATAAAGTGACTCACTCTGTTTAGTTTTACCAAACAGGATCTGACCTGTCTTGTCAGCACTGAGCTTTAAGAAGTTATCCTCACACCAGGTGCCCATTGCCTCCACTGCACGCGAACAAGACCCCGATAGTTCAGCCATGGCGGGAGCCGCCAGCATAACTGATGTATCATCCGCATATTGACAGACTAGGCCACAACCAGGAAGTCCCCCGGAGAGCTCATTCACATACAGTAAAAACAACAAGGGTCCCAAAATTGATCCCTGGGGCACCCCCTGCTGCAACCCTTGAAAGGATGAGTAATGTGTTTTCGCATTGTGTATGATGCAAACTGATTGCTGTCTGCCTGTTATATAGGATTGTAGAAGGGACAGACATACACCTCGTATACCTAGCCCATCCAGTTTTTTTAAGGAACAGACCCTGATTGATCATGTCAAAAGCCTTTGATAAGTCAAAATAAAGGCCTGCTACTTTTTGATTTTTGTCCAGGTTCTCCACAACATTACTGACAGCCGCAAAAATCGCCTGCTCTGTGGACTTTTTTGGTATAAAACCATACTGGTGGGTGGCCAGTATATTGTGGGAAGTAACAAAATTGAGAATTCTGTTGTAAAGAGCCTTTTCAAAGACCTTTGACACGAACGATAACCCGAAGAAAAAGATACATTTATAATATGTGTCAGGGGTTCACAGAGAAATTCTGCAACATATTTTGTTACTTTTGTCGGAATCTCATCCAGTCCGGCTGAGAATTTATTGGGAAGGTTCATTAGTAACCTAAGAGTCTCATGCTGATCTAAAGGATACAGAAATATTGTTGGATACCCAAAATTATTATGAGGAGCATTGGATTACGATATTCAAATGGAAGTATGAAGTACTGGCTGAAAAGTGCTGAAACCTCTGCAGGGTCACTAATTATGTTATTATTTTCTTCAATTATTACGTTACTTTTAGTCTTTAGTTTATTAGAAATTCTGTTAAAAATATTCCAAGCTGTCTTTGATTTGTTTTGTGAATTTATAATATTATTTTCATAAATAGATCTATTATAGTCTGATAAATAACTTTTATATGTTTTTTTCTCAGCCTTGTAGTGTAAATAAGCTTGCTGACTTTTGGTTTTCTGATACCAGACATACAAGTCTTTTATATAAGAAGAATAATTTTTTATTTCTTGAGTTACCCAATTGTCGGATTTTGAATTTACTCTAGAATTTTTCATTGGAAAGGCCATACCAAACCAGTAAAAGAATTTTCTATAAAAAGTGTTATATTTTTCATCTACGCTCTCAGCTTCCCATACTTCATTCCAAGATTCAGCACTAAGTAAAGCAATAAAATTTACAACGTTCCTGTCAGAGAAAACACGTTTCCGAATATAAACAGGTTCCTGATTAGGTTTTTGCATACTGATTTTCAGAATTTGAGAGTAATGATCGGACACGTGTGATATATGAATTTTACAGTTTACTTCTGTTTGATTTAAATTTGTAAATATGTTATCTATTTGTGTTCTATTATTAGCATTTGAAAAATCAGTATTGAAATCGCCACATATTATTATAAATTTTTCCAGTGAAACTATACTAACAAGCAAATCATTTAAATTGTTCATAAAAACATCAAAATTCCCTATAGGAGACCTATGCATAGTAAGTAACAAGCATTTTCTTTTATTTATTACAAATTCTGATATACAAAATTCAAAAGTTTTTCAGTGGACTCTACCTGTGTCTTTAATTTTGAGGCTTTTAATCCTCTTGAGAAGATGGCGGTTCCTCCACCTCGATAAGTTTCTCTTGAGGAATACGAGTTCAGGTTATATCCAGTTAAATGCAGTTTTTCAATGTCACGACCCTGAAGCCAATGTTCGGTAACACAGAATAGGGTTGGCTGTACGTCAGACAACATTGCCTCCAGTTGTAGCACCTTATTGTTGATACTTTGGACATTAAGATTCATAACCACAATGTCATTGTTGTGATTTGGTTTGTGGTCAGCTGTTTCATTGGCAATAGGAGCATTATTGTTTTGCATAATGCCATTAGTAAGAATTCAAATATTGAGGAGACCATACCACTGTAGAGTACTCAAGGCAAGATCTAACCATTATATACAGTCCTAATCACACCCACAGACAGATTCATGCTATTTCTATATACAAAACTCAACATTTTTTGACCTTTAAAAGAAGTTCTTATAATATGCTCATTGAAGCACAGCTTTTCATCAAACCAAACATCTAAATCCTTCACAATATCAACATACTTGAGATGGTCACCATTAATGATGTATGTGGATTTAAAGCTTTTAGAACCCTTCCGGAAAGTTATGTAACAGCATTTACTAACATTGAGCGATAGATTATTAATTATTATCAATTCATACAAAGCATCTAGGTCTTTTTGTAGGGCCACTGAATCTTCCAACTGATCAATCGGTCTGTACAACTTTAAGTCATCTGCGAACATACTCACTGATGAAAAATTGATAACTTTCATTATATCATTGACAAACAGATTGAACAGTAGGGAGGCACAGTGGGATCCCTGGGGAACACCAGAGAGAACATCAATTGATTTGGAGATAAAGTTGTTAATTTTTATACTTTGCACCCCTCCAGTCAGAAAACTCCTCAACCATGCCACCAGATGGGGATGAAAGCCCATAGCGCCCAGCTTTGCCTACAATAGATCAAAACTGACCCAGTCGAAGGCCTTGGAGAAGTCGGTGTAAATACCATCAACTTGGGATCCCCCTCCAGCGCCTCCAATAATTGAACCTTATAATTAACCAAATTACTTGTGGTGGATCTGCCATTAGTGAATCCAGACTGACCATCACCAATCAAGCCCCTGCTCTTCCAAGAGAGTTGATCGAACACCAAACTATCAAATAATTGGTTACATATTCCCCTGTAATTTTTGATATCCTCTGGATTGCCACTTTTGAAAACAGGAATAAGAAAGCTTCGCTTCCATAAATCCGGAAATGAAGAGGACTTTATAGATCAGTGCAACAATAGTTGCAAAGGCTTACTTATTGTGAATATACACTTCTTAAGAAAGGTATTTGGTACATGGTCAGGGCCACAGGATAACTTATAGGGGAGTTCATCAATTTTAGAAAACACATCTGAAAGAGTAAAACCTTGAATTGTAATATCAAGTGTTTGCTTAAAAGCATAATTAGGCACTGAAACGACCGAACCATTGTAGAAGCTACAAAAAAAAATTGCAAATAGATCAGCAATCTCTTGACCACATTCTGCCAATTCTCCATCAAGGAACATTGTATTAGGGTAGTTTCCCGAATTGTTTGTATGACCCACATACCTCCAAAAATTTAGAGAGTTATGTTGCAAAGACTGCTCAACCCTCTGAATATGATCTGCATGTCACCTCTCGTATTCAATTTTGCAGGCTGATCTAAGACTCGAAAATTCTAAGTAATCATAAAGTGCTCTAGTCGACATATACCTCCTGTGAGCAGCCTTTTTCCTACAGATAAGATCTTTCAAAATTGGCCTAAACCATTTCGGAAATGGTGAGTATCTATAACGTTCTTTAGGTACATATAGATCAAGACACTCCTGTAAAACATATTGAAATCTATCAGCCCCCATGCATACATCCACACTCTGAAAAAGAAAGTCCCAATCAACAGAGGCTAGACGATCATTTATGGTATAAAAATTTGCCATCCTAAAATCATAGTAACATTCATCGAATGAAAAAGGACTATAATCAACAGAGATATTAAAGCAATATGCAATATGGTGCACACTGTTATTATATGTTAACTTATTAGAGAAAACTAAATCTAAAAATACTTTGCAGTTATTAGGAACTTTGTTTATTTGACACATATTTCGGAAATACTTTTGCGTGTGTGCTTGAAAAAGTTAAATCAATTTTAAATTTGGTGTCAAATTCAGCATAGAAAATATATATATATCTTCACGGTGGAAAACCTAATATAACCATCGGTAATCTGTCCACTGGTAAATAGAAGGGAAATAAACAGTGTGGAATTTGCTTATCGCTAGATCCTTATCGCAAATATGACCCGACGGAAAACAAAAACATAGGTGGAGGCGAAGAACTATGACGTTTGCGAAACAAAAACATCGATAGAGGCGAAGAACTGTGGCGTTTGTAAAAAGTGGTTTGTTAAATCGGAGTACAAGCTATTTTGTTCTGGAAAGTGTGAAATGTGGATATGTCAGAAATGTTCACATCTCGAATTATCTGCAATCCGTGCCCTCGCTGAGGAAAATAAGAAATGGATATGTAATAGGTGCAAAAACCAAAATAATAACAGAAAATCTATTTTAGTGCATGATAGTTCTGATGAACAGCTGTTTAGTGACGATGCTGACGAAGGGGATAATAAACCATCAGGCACCTCAACAATCTCTGATGTTGTGAAACTGATTACAAAAAAACCACGATTTCCTGAAAGCCGAATTAAAGTCTTTTAAAGGCGACTTATCTAGCCTACAATATTCTTTGCAGTTCTTGTCCGACTACATAGAAGAAATACAACAAGAAAATAAAATAATTAAAAGAACACTTGAGGAAAGAAAATTTGAACTACAGAAGGCAAATGCTAAAATCGACGATCTAGAAGAAAGAATTGAAGTAATTGAACAGGAAAAGCGAGAAAAAATATTGTAATAATGAATACGACCAAACAACCTAACGAAAATACTCAAGAAATGGTGATAAAATTTGCACAACATTTGGGAGTCAAATTAAATATAACAGATTTCACCTCTAAGCGACTGTCAGAAAAAGAGAACCCGCCAATTTTAGTGCAACTAAAAGATCTACAAACTAAAAATACTATCCTGAAAAGGCGCAAGGAGGTGGGCGAAATTACCATGCGGGATTGTGGGTATGCAGGAGGAAATGTTGTTTACTTCGATGAAGTCAAAGTCAAAATATGCTTTATTGTCGAAAGTAAAAAGTACTCAATGACAAAGCTATAAAAATAAATATGTTAACAATCAAAATAATAAATAAATGAATGGGCAAGAAAAAATTTGAGACAAGTATAATTAAATCACTGCAAAAAAGCCCAAAGTCAAATTCCTCAATAAAAGAATATAATTATACAACATTAGTATAAAACTGCACAAAATATAAAAAAAAACTAAAAAAAGAAGAAAAAAAAAGAAAAAAGTCTATCACATCACATTGCAACAATGATTATCCGTCATAATATATAACAACATAATACACAAGATTAAAATTCAATAAACAGATTCATCCATACTATATCCTGTCCAACAAGTAAAAAAAAAAAGAAACTAAAATAACATACTTAATACACTTAACATATGCAAGTCCTAAAGTATAATTATTAGTACAAAATATATACATATCATAAGAAGCATTAATTAAAATTCTTAGACAGAAATTCTTCAACACTATAAAAAGCCTCAGAGATCATTAAATTCTTAACCCTATTTCTAAACAATCTGTAATTACTGATGCTTCGAATACTGACTGGGAGGTTATTAAACATCTTTTTCGAGGTATAAAAAATAGAATTTTTAGTTAGAGCTGACGAAGGTATAGGTAGACCAATATTGAAAGAGCTGCGGGTGCCCACCAAAGACACGGTATGAATTCTGTCCAAATACTTTTTGTGCATCAGGCACACTCCAATATAAACAGACCTGCTAAAGTCAGAATTTTTTTTGATTTAAATACAGGCCTACATGAATCACGAGGTTTCATGCAGTACAAGTATGTTATAGAACGCTTCTGCAGGACGAAAATCGACCGAAATAAGTTATTGCAGCAAGAGCCCCAAAAACATATTCCGTATCTTAAATGTGCTTCGATAACTGAAAAATAGACATTCCTTGCCACTGTTTCGTTTAATTCATTTCTGACTGTACGAACGATATAACATCCAGAACTCAATGTTTTGTACAAGTTGTTAATATGTACCTCAAATTTCAATTTATTGTCTATAAACAACCCTAAGAATTTGTTTTCTGTCATGTTTTTCATAGTCTGGCCATCAAACAAAATTTCATTTATGTGGCATTTAAAATTTAAAATGTTGGTTTTTGCCACATTAAATGACAGATGATTCGCTTTGCACCATTCTTGTATGTTACGCAGGTCAGACCTCACCATATCATTTAGAATGTCGGGATTCTTGTGATGCCATAAAATTGTGGTATCATCGGCAAATGAGGTGCACTGTCCGTTGCGAATGAAGGAAGGCAGGTCATTAACATATATCAAAAACAAAAGCGGTCCAAGAACAGATCCTTGAGGCACACCCGCGGTTATCCCAAGTTTAGATGACAGTTCCCCCTGAAAACGGACATTCTGATGACGGTCACTAAGGTATGATGTAAGCCACTCCAAAAATGCGCCCCTAAAACCATAGCGTTCAAGCTTCCTCAGTAGTATCCTGTGACAGACACAGTCAAAGGCCTTCCTCAAATCACAGAACACCGCCGAAGCCACCTCTCCCTCATTGAGATACAGATACAATTCTTCCATAAAATGAAAAATAGCATCATCAGTGTTTCTGGAGAACCAAAAACCAAACTGTGCATCGGAAAGCAGTTTGTGTTCATCCAAAAAAGCAAGCATTCTAGTTTTTACTGCTTTTTCCACAATCTTGCTGAGTGTAGGTAGCAAAGAAATTGGCCTAAAATTAGAGGGTAGGTCTTTGTCACCTCCTTTGAATAAAGGAATGACAGTGGCCATTTTGAGGAGAGAAGGGAAAGTTCCATTTTGAATACTCAAATTGATAGCATCTGCAAGAGTTTCCAACGCAGAGTTGGGGATGTTCTGGAAAATTTTGATTGAAATTTCATCCCAACCTGAGGAGTTTTTATTTTTTATGTCTTGAAGAATGGCTCTCAACTCATTTTGACTAACAGGTGTACAATAGAATGTCTGAGGTACTGACACATGCTTGAGAAAGGATAAGGGGTCGATGGAGTCCTCAGTAAGATTACTACTCAATTGTTGTGCAATAGTACAATAAAAATGATTCAATTCATCTGCCCTTAAATTAGTGTTAATCAAATGACCAGATTTCTTGCCTTGCAGCTCATTAACTATATTCCAGATTTCCCTTTGTTTATTTCCTGCGGTATTAACTCGATTATAGTAGTAAAGTTGTTTAACAACTTTACTAGACCTAACGAAGGCTAAACAGGAACTATTTGTAAGAGCTAGAAAACTTAAGGAGGAGAAGAATTATAAATTTGCATGGATAAAAAATGGAAATATCTACCTGCAGAAAACCGAGGACGGAAGAGCCATGCTGATTAAGAAAACCGAAGATCTTACCAAACTTCAAGAAAGGGACATATAGGTCATACCGATATCCTTTTAAATTTGATTTTTTGCCTGTCAGTTTTTTAAGTCCTAGTTTTTGGAATGGCAGATTAGTTTATCTCTTTATTTTAAAATGGCTAATATTATTACCGACTTTTTGAATTTACAAACTACACAAGTTTATAATACTATTATAGGATCGCCTTTTGAGAGAAACGTTATTTTCCCTCAAGTTAACAATGAAATTATTTGCTTAACACTTAATATACGCAGCTTACGAGCTAATTTTGATAATTTCTTAGTATATATTAATTACTTAAAACAAAAACCCAAAATTATTATCCTTACTGAAATATGGGTGAAGGCGAACGAACAAGCTTTATATGATATACCAAATTATAATAGTTTTTTTGCAATACGAGAGCGTCGACGGTCGGGAGGGGTGGTTATTTATATTGAGAACCAGATGAATATACTTCTGACTGAGGTTATGAATATGAATACCGCGGAAGGACTGCATGTTCAACTAACTCACTTCGATAAAAAAATATCGATCTTGAGGCTTTGTAGATCGTGTGATTTCAGTATGCAGGAGTAAGGGTGGCCATTTTATGGTGATACAGTACCTTATCTAGAAAACGGTAATAGTCACGACAAAAAGTTAAATACAAAAGTTGTTTGGATTCAATTAAATTTTTATTTTATTTCACTTTTGCGTATACAGTACATTTTTGAGTAAATTAAGTTTTTAAAATTTTTAAAAAAAAAATTTTTTTTTAAAAAAAATTTTTACCTATAAAACTTTAATGGAACTGACTTATATCCTAAACATACATTACTAAGGGTTCAATTTGACGAGTTTCCATGTTGGTCTTATCAATTAATATACAAGGTGTTAAAAATGGAGAGCAAAACAAACAGAACTTTAAATGTAAAAAATCTCCTGTTTTTCAAATGGAACACCCTGTATATTTTTATTTCATCTGATTCAGCGTTCAATTACCTATCATTACTCATATATATGTCCTATACCTAAAATGAACAGTTTCGATTTTATTAGCCGTTTTCTGATTTGACTATTTTTTTTAATATAAGTAAACAGATGAAGTGGGCTAAAATAAAAATGTCGTAAACTAAGCCTTATTCTCATTTCCTTAGCACAAATAGCGACTATAAATAATGTTAGAAAACACAAATAAAAGTGAAATATTACGTAATTTATGTTCTTATTATTTAACGTTTACGAAAATAAGGGAGAGACAAAAAAAATATCTTGTGCCACACGGTATAACTAATAACTGAGTATTAAACATGATTAAAACAGATTATAAAAAATTTTCAATATGGCCACCGTCCATTGCGATACATGAAGTGTAAATAGTCTCCATTTTTCGAATAGCGTTCCTTACCGAATTAGATGCATTAAAATTAATGATCTCTTCCCTGATTTTTATTTTTAACTCATTTCTATTATTAGACCTATTTTTATAAACTTTATTTTTTAGTGCACCCCACAAAAAGATGTCTAAAGGGCTTAAATCAGGGCTTCGTGGTGGCCAGGATATTAAACCATGTCTTCCTATCGACAATGGAAAATGTTGATTAAGGAAATTTACTACCGGTGCAACCGTGTGGTAAGAGGCGCCATCCTGCTGAAAAATGATATTTTCTCGAATATTTGCTGGCAAGTCATTGATAAGGGGCATGATTTCATTCCTAAGCGGCTCCAAGTATCTTTCGCCATTTAACGACCTGTCAAAAAATATTGGTCCGATAATACGGTCGCAAATAATTCCGCACCACACATTTACGGTTTGACGGCCTTGTTTTTTAATTGCTTTTATTAGATGTTTATTAGTTTGAGACCAGTAATGAGTGATTTTCCGATTAAAAATACCCGCCGTATTAAATGAAGCCTCATCAGTCCAAAGCACTTTTGAAAATAACACATTTTCGAACTGCCGGTCCATAATATCACAACAAAAAGTCAATTAAAGTCTAATTGTGATAATAATTGAGTTGGAAGAAATTTATAAGGATGATAACCATTCACCTGCAGTGTTTTTTGAATACTTCCTCTACTGACACCTGCAATGTCTCTGTCAGCATCTCTCTGGGATCTTTCATCATCGTCCTCGAAATAAAGTAAAATATCCAGTTGTTTTTCCTCAGTGAGGACAAAATTGGGACGATTTTTCTTAGAGTTTTTAAGAACACCATTTTCCAAATCACGCACAATTCGAAAAAATATAGTCCTGAAGGGAACTAGATTATTAGGATATTCCCTCGAATATTCTATAAGGACTAACCCTGGACTTTTATTATTTTTTATAAAACAGTTGTATAATTTCAAACGTTCATCTAAACTATATAAAGCCATTTTTTAACAAATTTCGCAGCAAAAATTTAACAAAAACGACAAACAGAGCAAATGTCAACTTAAGTCAACAATTGCATTAAGTTGTTTCCTAAGCCTATCTTGATTTTTTTAATTTCTGATCTCATTTACTGGCAAAATTCCGGGATAAATCAGAACACGGCTAATAAAATCGAAACTGTTCATTTTAGGTATAGGACATATATATGAGTAACTATAGGTAATTGAACGCTGCATCAGATGAAATAAAAATATACAGGGTGTTCCATTTGAAAAACAGGAGATTTTTACATTTAAAGTTCTGTTTGTTTTGCTCTCTATTTTTAACACCCTGTATATTAATTGGTGAGACCAGCATGAAATCTCGTTGAATTGAACCCTTAGTAATGTATGTTTAGGATATTAGTCAGTTCCGTTAAAGTTTTATAGGTAAAATGTTTTTTTTTAAAAAATTCTAAAAACCCAATTTACTCAAAAACGATAAAGAATTCAAATATAGATGCTATTATAAAAACTTTCGCAAATTAACAGTAGAATCGAAACATGTAATAATATATAGGATGTCCCATTTAAATTAAGAAAGTTTAAATGCGTCACGTCAAAACGAAACACCCTGTATAAACAAAAGTGAAATAAAATAAAAATTTAATCGAATCTAAACAACTTTTGTATTTAACTTTTTGTCGTAACTATTACCGTTTTCTAGATAAGGTACTGTATCACCATAAAATGGCCACCCTGTACATAGCCGAACTAGACCCAATATTAGATACAATAGTAAAGAGTGACATTGTTTATTACACGGGTGACATAAACTTGAATACAGTGTCGGAAACGGTAGACGAATATAAGATTTTACTTAGTAGCAAAGGTTACACTTCCTGTATAAATGGGGTCACGCGACCGAATAACAACTCCGGCACATGTGTTGATCCTATTTATATTAAATGTAATGCAGACGAGTTACAGTCTGCTTTGGTGCAATCAGATGTCTCTGATCATTTCATGATTCTAGGAGTAATAATAATACTTCAGATACAAAGAAAATAACAAAAATTAACTATAATAAATTACGCCAAAAAATAACAAATTATAATTGGGGTTTTATTAACGACGTAAATGTAGATGTCAACACTAAATTTGACATTTTCGTAAGTACTTTTAGAACCTTGGTGTCGCAGGCCTCAGGGGACATATTTTTGTCTAGTAATAATAAAAAATTAAAACCTTGTCAAAGGGGCTTTTAAAGAGTATTCGCGAAAGGGACAGGTTGTTCGGGAAGTCTAAGAAAGATCCATTAAATAAAAACTTGAAGCAAAAGTATCTCTCACACAGAAACTTGGTAAAAAAATTAATTATTGTATCCAAGAGATTCTATTATGAGAACGAGATAACAAAAAATACACACAATATTAAAAAGCAGTGGCAAATTGTACAGGGTTGTCCAACGAAGGGTAAACACCTTTATAATTTCTTTATTTTACGATATTGAAAAATGGTAAAAACAAAAGTTGTAGGGATTTTAGAGAGGAATAAGGATAATTTATGATAAAAACAATAGAACATCAAATAAAAAAATTACGCGAAAAAATTATGGTTATTTTGCTTATTTTAAATGGAACACCCTGTATATTATTGCATTTTTGGATTCTCCCGAAAATTCTAAACACTTTTTATATAAGATATTACACCTTTAAACCTAATAGTTTCGGAGCTATGAACAGTTGAAAATCAGTATTTTGGCTAATTTGCATTATTGTAAAACCTATCTAATGAAATAGGTACCATGAGTATACGAAAGTTGGTACTTCAGCTTGTACCATAGTAAGCATCACTATTAATTAAAGTGGCCAAGAGGCCGATTTTTACTTGTTTTTAGCTTAAAAACATATGAATTTAGGAATAACGAAGTGGCAACATATCTGCAATAACTAAACGAGTAGATATTAAATAACGACGGAACAATATTTATTATAAACAAAATATATGTTTCAAAAAAAAAACTCGTGGCTGATTTTCCTCATTAAAAAAAGGCTTGTTAACAACTCTCTTCTTATAATCCGCATTCCCGGGCTCGCTGCAGAATCTAACTCCTAATTTCTTTAACGTGTTTAAACTTGGTTATCGTCTATCGAGATACCTGTGCAAATACTGTCGTTTGGTTGCCGGGCAACAAGTTAATCAAAGATTTGTCAAACTTTCGGTAGTTTACTTTTTAAAGAATATTATTTTAGTGAAGTTGTTAGTTGTTAAAGATGAACAGAAACGTCACACGTTATCCCAAAGTCGAAATGATAGATTTGTTAAATATATTGGCGAGGAATGGTTATCAGTTAAGACCGTCCAAACGAGAGTATCTGGACAGATATCCCGATAGACGACAACCAAGTTTAGGAACATTAAAAAAATTAGGAGTTAGATTCCGCGAGACCGGAAACGTGGATTATAAGAAGAGAGTCGTTGTTAACAAGCCTGTTCTCAATGAGGAAAATCAGCTAAGAGTTCTGCTTTCCATTTATGAAAATCCAATTCAAAGTACCAATTCTCGGAGCGAAGCACTTGGTATGTCTTACACATCTGTGAAGAGAATTTTACAAAATCACAAAGTCCATCCCTATCGTATTTCATATCACTAAAAGTTACTACCTGGAGATATAGAAAAAAGAGTAGATTTTTGTTCTTGGGCTATAGAGAAAACTTACCAAAACCCTGACTTTTTTAGAAATGTGTTATTCACAGATGAGTCTACGTTTAGGAGTGACCGTACTATGAACCGACATAATATAAGGTACTACAGTCAACAAAATCCTAATTGGAGAGGGGAAATTATGAAACAAGGAAGATGGTCCGTGAACGTGTGGAGTGGCATTGTAAACAATTATGTTATTGGACCATATTTTTTCCAGGGTAATTTAACTGGTAACATATATTTAAACTTTTTAAGGGAGTCACTGCCGATTTTATTAGAAAATGTGAACATTCAAGTTAGAAACAATATGTGGTTTCAACATGATGGGGCCCCACCGCATGGCACACGTGATGTCACATACTTTTTAACTGAACGTCATGGATCGAATTGGATAGGTAATAGGGGGAATCCATGGTACGTAAATAATGAAGCCGAAGGACCGATTCTATGGCCCCCTAGGTCTCCGGACCTCAGTCCTTTGGATTACTTTTTATGGGGATTCGTCGACAATTTTGTAAATGCTACGCCTTGTGAAGGTCCAAACGAAATGAAGGAGAGAATACAAGAGGCCTTTAGAGCCGTTAACAACGAAATGTTACGTAACACTCAAGAAAACTTTATAGAACGCATGCAAATGTGCTTAGCCGCTGAAGGAGGCATTTTTGAAAACTAGATTTTTTCTCATAAGTTTTGTTTCCTTGTTCTTTGATACCTATTTGTTTAGTTATTATAGATTTTGTTTATAATACATATTGTTCCGTCGTTATTTAATACATATTCGTTAAGTTATTATAGATTTGGTTTATAATAAATATTGTTCCGTCGTTATTTAATATCTACTCGTTTAGTTATTGCAGATATGTTGCCACTTCGTTATTCCTAAATTCATATGTTTTTAAGCTAAAAACAAGTAAAAATCGGCCTCTTGGCCACTTTAATTAATAGTGGTGCTTACTATGGTACAAGCTGAAGTACCAACTTTCGTATACTCATGGTACCTATTTCATTAGATAGGTTTTACAATAATGCAAATTAGCCAAAATACTGATTTTCAACTGTTCATAGCTCCGAAACTATTAGGTTTAAAGGTGTAATATCTTATATAAAACGTGTTTAGAATTTTCGGGAGAATCCAAAAATGCAATAATATACAGGGTGTTCCATTTAAAATAAGCAAAATAACCATAATTTTTTCGCGTAATTTTTTTATTTGATGTTCAATTGTTTTTATCATAAATTGTCCTTATTCCTCTCTAAAATCCCTACAACTTTTGTTTTTACCATTTTTCAATATCTTGTAAAATAAAGAAATTATAAAGGTGTTTACCCTTCGTTGGACAACCCTCTACATTCCATAACAAATTCAAAAAGTAGAAAAGTGGCAATAAACAATATTGAGAACCCCAATACAAAAGATATAATAACTAATCAAAAACAGATTGCTGATTGTCTTAACGATTTTCGTGTGGAAAATATAAAAAATACGGTGGACAGAGCGCAAAATAATAAAAATATACATTTAAATGGGACACCTAGTAATTCCAAATGGATAAACTCCACACTCTTTTTCCCGCCTTGCATTGATCTAGATATTATAACAGGAATTAACTCCCTAAAAAGTAATAGGTCTCCAGGTAGTGATTTAGTAACATCCGACATGCTAAAGGAAGTTAAAAATGAGATAGCACCAATCCTAGCAAGCTTGTATAACCAGTCATTTTCCGAAGGCATCTTTCCCGAGTGCCTGAAAAGGGCTATTGTTATACCTTTACACAAAGGCGGAAAAAATACAGATGTTGGAAATTATAGACCCATTGCTTTGCTTTCCATATTTTCTAAGCTATTCGAAAAGCTAGTTTTGAAAACACTTAAAAACTTTTTGAATGCAAGCTTGTTTTTTTCACAGCCTAGCCGAACTAGC
The DNA here is from genome assembly GCA_030620095.1 of Kuschelorhynchus macadamiae. Lineage (NCBI taxonomy): Eukaryota > Metazoa > Arthropoda > Insecta > Coleoptera > Curculionidae > Kuschelorhynchus > Kuschelorhynchus macadamiae. The sequence goes on along the minus strand of JAUTXW010002898.1, from coordinate 473,818 downwards.
CTTGCTTAACTTTAGCAATCAAATTATTAAGGGGCTGGATGATGGTAACTTAGTCACTGGATTATTTTTAGATATATCTAAAGCTTTTGACACCCTGTCACATGATGTCCTGTTGGAAAAATTGTTTAGGGCAGGTGTTAGAGGTACTAGCTACCAGTGGTTCAAGTCTTACTTAAGTAACCGTAAACAACAAGTGCAGATAGGTGAGGAGTTGAGTCGGGAAAGGGTCCTTCAGTGTGGAGTGCCACAGGGCTCAGTGATCTCCCCCACTCTATTTCTCGTATATATTAACGACCTGTGTGATGCCCCACTGAAGGGTATGGTTTCCTCATTTGCGGACGATACGGCGATTCTTTATAAAGCCTCTTCTGCAGAACGGCTTCTCGAGGAGGTGCACTCTGACGTAAAATTGCTAGCGACCTGGTTCTCGACTAATAGACTATGTGTAAATGTTAAAAAAAACTAAATTTGTGAATTTTTCAATCAGAGGCTCATTTCAATTTGAATACCCTATCCGTTTTCACCATACAGAATGCAAAAGTGTCAATTGCAACTGCGATGTAATTGAACAGGCAGAGACCATAAAATATTTAGGATTAACTTTTGACCATAATATGACTTGGAGAACACATATCCTAAATCTTAAACAAAAACTAAATACATTGTTACCAAAATTTTATTTTCTTCGTGAAGTTGTCTCTCGTAGTACACTACGAATGATATACCTAGCACTCGTACAGTCTGTAATAACTTATGCAATAAGTGTTTGGGGGGGCATCTACAAAACTAATATACAACCGCTTAGAGGAATTCAAAAATGTATTATACGTGTGATTCTGAAAGCCAGAAGAATGCACCCATCGAAACCTCTATTCAAATGCCTACAGCTGCTGAACTTAGAAGCGCTGCATAAACTATTCTGTTGTAATGCAGTTTTCAAATATAGAACCTCACTAAATTTGCGAATATATGAAAATATAAGGGGTTACCTTAATTTTACACAGCCATTGCTAAAACGCACTATTTCCTTAAATTCTTTTTATTATCAAGGTTCTAAACAATTTAATTCTATAAAAATTCCTGCAACTTTATCTCAAGATAGAGCCGTTAAAAACAATTTATAAAGAAGAGCGTAAAAAATGAATAAATGCATATACTATAAAATAATGTATATCATGGCTAGTTTCGTCGCCTTAACCCATTTTGTTCCACTTTGGTGGCATTAATTTAAATTACTAAATACAACACTTTTTTATATCTTTTCCCTTCTTGACTTTTTGGAGATTTGTCACAATTACATATGTGCTTAAATATTTTTTTTCAATAATGTTTTAGAATTACTTACTTGAATGTCATGTAACTAGTATGTTTTTATCCTTCTGCACTTAGGCAATTGCGTCTTGCAGAAACGTGAAGGTTAGCAATATAATGTGAATTGAATATTTAATGTGAATTGAATATTTATATTATTAATGCAAGTAGTTTTTTTTTATATTTTTTAGATCTAATTCAATTACATTGAATCCCTGACTATTAATCAGGCGGTACACTAGGTAAACTAATCATTATGTTCTTTATCTTATGTATTGGAAATGTTAATGAATTAAACTATTTGAACTATTTATTAAACATGTATAAATGGGCTATGTATTATTATGGGTAAATTGTAGAAATGATGTATTATTATAAAATAAATAAATAAAATAAATAAAAATAAAATATTTAAAAAAGAATAAGTCTCAGCCAGCAGATGGACAGGATAATTTCTCTACATGTTACATACATTCCATCAGTGTCGATTGACCACCTTGCTTCCGGTAAATTAAAATCACCAAAAATATAGTAGATAGAGCATGGGCGTTTTTCATGAATCTCTCTTATAGAAGCACAATGAAGATCGTATTTATCAGATGGAGAGCCAGGGAGAAGGTAGATGCCACCAATAATAACTGAATAATTATTAACCTTGACCTCCACAAATAACTGAAAATTTCATCTTAACTTATAGCTGTCAAGTTAGATCTGGTCTAAATTTAAACCTTTTTAGTAAATATGGCTGGAAGTGTATCTGTAGTAATTGAATCGCTGATTTCAGAAAGACCCTCCATATGACAGTACGTGATAATACAAGGTATTTCAAAGGCACCAGAATGGTAAAATATCTCACAGCATGCTGCAACTAAATGCTTTAAACTTTGTTTTTTAAAATGTAACCTAAGCAATTTAGGACACACATGTTTATAGGAAACTTTTAGTCATAAATTAAGCCAATAATTAACTTCCTTCCATATGTACATGACATATTATGTTACATTTTTAGTTTGATGACTATCCGATTGCACCAAACTTCAAAAGAGAGTTAGCTGTAATGAGAAGTCTTATAGACTGTCCTAATGACCTAATTAAATTCCTATTTACTGCTATTCAGATTAAGACCAGATTTAACATTCTAAAGGAAATGTGTTCGATATTTGGTAAGTTTTTATTTAAATTATGTATATTACATTATAGTTATAGTAAATAGTAATTAAAAATACTTGAAATATGTTGTGTCTTTTCGATAGAAGTCCGGCGTTGACTTGCTCTGGGCCAATCTTGGGCGAAAATCAAAGTCAATCAACGCCGAGTGGAGTTAATACTTGGAGGGGTGACCTTTTGGCAAAACTGCTCTATCATTAGAGGGATTGCTAAAAACGAATAGTAGTTATAGAGATACAATAACGACCGTGGTGGTACTAACGTTCACTAAAACACGGTACCATGAAGTGCCAACCGAACCTACGAAGCCTCTCACTATGATACAGGGTGAGGCGTTCTTAAAACAACCAACTCTAAAACATTATTTATCTAAAAAAAACAAGAAAAAAATGTTTATAAACAGAGCTCTGCAAACGCTTTGTCTACGAGATACAGGGTATTAAAATGTTCATATTTTTTAAGTTTTTTTGGACTACCTCACATACTTCTAGGGATTTTTAACCCAAATTTGGTACACGTTATACTATTTGACTAATATTAATGGCGACCCCTTTAACCCTCCAGAACTTTTTACGTTGTAAAAAAGTTAGTGACAGTTTTTACCACAAAGTCAAACTCATACTCATACTCATAATCTTTATTGGTTCCAAATATGCCCATAGAGCTTAGAACATATCAATTTTACATTAAAATGTACAAGTAGCATAAAAATATTTAAATAAGAAAATGAATGCAATGGATAAAAAACAGACTATTAACACTCTTTCTGCTCTTTATAGATGATATAGTATCTTGTTTCGAATTTTCTGAATGTCTTTTATATGCAGACGATTTAAAATTCTTTTGACCAGTCTCCTCAAACTCCAATCCTCTGCAGTCTGATATTGAAAGGCTCGTCAAATGCTGCAGCACTAATTGTCTCTCTTAACATCTAGAAATGTAAAGTACTCTGTTTTCACAAACGTATTAATCCCATACCCTCCACCTACTTCATAGATAAGTAAGTTTAGTTGTTAGTTGTTTCACGGACCTAGGCGTTATTTTTGATGAATGAACTTTGAATCTACATATTGATAACATTGTACTTAAGGGTTTTAGACTACTGGGTTTTATAAAGCGGCATATGAAACACGTAACTGATACCAAAGCAATTGGGTGTCTCTATACCTCATTGGTTCGTAGCGTTATAGAATATTGTTGTACAATATGGAGTCCATCAAACCAGTGCCACATCGATAGAATTGAAAGAGGTTTTCAAAATACCTCTTACATAAATTTCATTTCCCATATCAAGGTCTGTCATCTAATACTAGAGCTCTTCTTTGCGGCCTTCAAACCCTTGAATTTAGAAGAAAGAAGGCACTTCAGGTCTTTTTGCACAAATTGGTCAATGGGGGGATTGACTGTGAAGTGCTGCTAGGATCAGTCCCGTTTTTATTTCCTATTAGGAGAACAAGACACAGCTGTTATTTGAAAGTTACCACCAAACAAATTATGGGTTTAGTGCATTTGTTGACCGACTAGTTTACAATTACAATCGTCACTTCTCAGAATATGATATTTTCAGACTGAGCACTTTGCAGCTAAAAAGGCAGTTAACCGGATTGGTTTTGTGATGTTTTAGCCCATACTGATGTTCGTTTTTGTTTATCTAGTTGTGTAGTTTTATTATTATTCATGTATTATTTTACTTCAGAAATTGAAAATCTTTCTGCTTGTTGTAATTTTTGTTTGCTGATCTGACATATTTTTCTTAGAATTATTGACTTCATTATTTATTTATTTGACGTTATTTGCGAATTCGTACCATTTGGAATGTTTAGCATTCCGTAGTGTACGTCCTTACATTATAATAAAAACCATAATTTTTTTTTTTTTTGTAAGGACGTAGCCGATGCACGCATCGGACAAGTGGCCCTTCTGAAACGTACACTACAGAATGCTAAACATTCCAAATGGTACGAATTCGCATGCAAGGTCAAATAGATAAAGTAAAAAGTAAAATAGCCCTAAGAGGCATGTCGAATAGAAATAAAGAAAAAAAAAAGAACACACAATAGTTCGTCAAAAAAGCAACACAATACATAAATAATTAAAATACAAGTGTATAAAAATAGATACAAAGTATACATAGATATATATCATAAAAGCAATTCGTTTAACCGCCTTTTAAGCTGTAAAGTGCTTAAACTGAAAATGTCATAATCAGGGAAGTGACGATTGTAATTGCGTACCAGTCGATCGACAAATGCGCTAAGCCCATAATTTGTACGATGGTATCCTTCAAAAAAGAGTTGAGATTGCCTTGTTCTCCTAATAGGAACCAGAAATGCGACCGACTCAAGCAACATCCGACAGTCAATATCTCCACTGAGCAGTTTGTGAAGAAAAACTAGAAGTGCCTTCTTTCTTCGAAACTCAAGTGTTTGAAGGCCACACAGAAGAGCCCTGGTATTATATGATAAACCCTGGTACGGAAAATTAAACTTATACAAAAGGTATTTGGCAAGTCTATTTTGGACTTTTTCGATTTTATCGATATGGCACTGATACGATGGACTCCAAACTGTAGAACAATACTCCAGAACGCTGCGAACAAGTGAGTTATAAAGACATCCAATTGCTTTAGTATCTGTGACATGTTTTGTTTGCCGCTTTATAAAGCCCAACAGCCTGAAACCCTTCAGCACAATACTATCAATGTGCAGACCAAAAGTTAAATTCTCATCAAAAATAACGCCCAGGTCTGTAAAGGAACTAACAACTTCAAGACTCACGTTATCTATGAAGTAGGAGGAGAGTATGGGTTTAATGCGTTTATGAAAACGGAGCACTTTACATTTAGAGACATTAAGAAGAAGATGGTTAATGTTGCACCATTTGATAAGCTTTTCCAAGTCCGATTCCAGTGGATTAGATTCAGAGGAAACTGGTGAAAAGAATCTTAAATCGTCTGCGTATAAGAGACACTTAGACACTTTAAAGCATGATACTATATCATTTATAAATAGTAGAAAGAGAATTGGACCAATATGAGAGCCCTGTGGGACACCAGATGTCACAACAACCTCTCTAGAAATTGAACCACATACGCTAACTCGCTGACGACGATTGAATAAGTACGATTCTATCCATTGCAGATAGGTTCCAGAAAAACCAATTCGCTGCAATTTGAATAACAGAAGCTGATGGCAAACCCTGTCAAAAGCCTTCGATATGTCAGTATATATAACATCGATCTGTTGACCAGCCTCAACCGATGTTGTTAAGTAATTCTGGAAAATTGCAAGATTTGTAGTTGTTGAGCGACCACTATAAAAACCGTGTTGCATACTAGTGATGTAGTGCTTCAGAGACTCAAAAATATGATCGGTGATAATTGCCTCAAACAGCTTTGGTATATGCGAAAGCAAGGAAATACCTCTGTAGTTTTTAATATCGCTCTTATCCCCAGATTTAAAGATCGGCATGAGAGTGGAAAACTTCCAAATTTCTGGAAAGGAACCCAGATTAAAAGATTTCTGAAAAATTTTACAAAGGGGCCGAGACAACGACTGGCAGCAACGTTCCAATAAAATAGTGGGAACTCCATCTGGACCAGCCTTTTTAGAAAGATCAAGGGTTTTTATTTTATTGCAGATTTCCGCCTCTGTAATACAATAGGTTGATAGTAATTTTCCCGAACAGCTTATAGGGCCAATCTTGCTAAAATCTAAACTACGGTGACGTGAATAGCAAGACTCAAAGTGAGTGGCGAAGGCATTAGCGATGTTATTCGAATCGGTAATTTTCTCTCCGTCATAATTCATGACACTGGGCAGCCTAGAGGCTCTTCTCAAATTACGTACAAAAGACCAAAAATGCCTGATATTCTCTGGGATAAGCAATTCAGTTTGTGTGACATATGCAAGATAGCACATATCAGTCCGAAGCTTAACCTCACGTCGCATGTCGCAGTAATCAAAATAGTCATCTTTATTGGACCTTTTATATTTTTTGTATAGACGATTCTTTTGTCCAATAAGTTTTCTCAGAGGAAGGTCGAACCATTTCTGATATTTACAGTCTACTACCGTTTTCTTGGGGACACAATTATTGATACCTTCAAACAAGACCTCATAAAAGCGTTCAACCATTTTGTTTATATCAGATTCTACTGATAAAAAAGACCAGTCGGATTGATTGTAAAAAAGGTTTAGATTGTGGAAATTCGCTTGATGAAACTGATAAACGCTAACTTCATTAGAATTTTTCATTGGAGAAACATATTTAATTTTAAAATTTATCTCAATTGCTGGATGGTCGGGATCAATGTTTACGAGGGGAAAACCAGATTTTAAAATGGAGGCATTGACAAAGTCACTGGCAAATATTAAATCCAGAATTCTGCCCATGTGATTGCACAATGAGTTCATTTGCTGCAATTCAAAAAAGCTCATTGAAACAATAAGAGTTTCAGAAGCTGGAGATGGCAGAGATTTTGGAACAAGTGTGTTATCCTCATAAACCCATTCCACCGAAGAAAGATTAAATTCCCCGAAAACAAAAAATGTGTGACTATCGTATCTGTTTCTCAACGACTCGCAGGTATCACAAAAAGACTGATAGCACTCCTGGCTAGAATTAGGTGGAAAATAAACGCAGCCCAAAATCAAACTTGCATTGCCCGCGCGCACCAGGACCCAAACATCATCAAAGTCCATATAAGTAGGAGTAGTAACCAGAGTTACATGAAAAGCACAAGAAACGGCAATCAACACTCCACCGCCGCGCCTAGTTCCTCGTAACTCCTATCTCTACGAAAAACTACATATTTGTTATTAAAAATTTCGTTGTTTGAAATATCCGCGTTAAGCCACGTCTCAGTGAGACATATCAAGTCATAGTCGCAAGACAAAACTGCAAGAGAAATCTCACCAATCTTTGTGCGAAGCCCTCTGACATTCTGGTAGAACATGACAAGACTGTTCAGTTGTGGCGAAGCATTTGTAATTGGTGTCAGAGTTGTTGTTGACTTGTCGGTGAAATGAGAAAAGTTGATTCGACGTTGGTTGTGTTTGAAGATTTCTCAGGTTGGACTGGAAAACTACGGCACAAGAGACTGACCAGCTCTGCCCTTTCGTCATAGTACATAAGGTGTTCGTGAGTAGTCAAGGTAAGAGGAATAAAGCTGACGAGCTCCTGGACAAGTTGTTTTTCCAAAAATATGTTTTGATCACGGATAAAACTGTTCAAAACCGGTCTATTTCTATAACGAGGGGTGCTCACTATCACGAGATTTGTATTACTACAGGCTTTAAGTAGACACTGAACCTGTTCTGCTTTAATTGGAGTCCCCCTAATAGCATTCTCCGGTCCACAGAAAAACACAATACAATCATCCTTTGTGAATTTGGCGCAGTAGGATATGCATTCAGAGACCAGTTCCTCAAACAGAAACTTAGAACGCCATTGACAATTCAAGTCAAATGTTCCTCGTGTAAACCTCCTAAATAATGACATACAGCCTCTAGCCATCTCGTTGTCGATAATCAAAAGCTGACGCCTTCTGTGACCAGAGCCCCTAACAGAATTTGCACTGACTGATTCGTTATGTGGTTTACTATTAAGCGAGAAAATTTGCTGATTGAGAAGCTTGATGTCCTTTGCATAGCATTCGTTCTCCTTCTCCAGCGTCTCAATGGTAATGGTCATACTACTGCTAAGCTTAGTTAATTCCGATACTTCATTTCTGAGCTTATCTTCGGATTCACTGCAGTTTTTTTATTTCTGTTGTTAGATCCCTGTTTTTATCTTCTAATCTTCTTGTTTCAGTTCTGAGTCCCTCTAACAGCTTATTCTGTTTATCAAGTTCGGCAGTAAACTTTCTCTCTGCTTCTGCAACTTCATCCTCGAATGCATCGCTGCTGCTTTTTACCCGACGAATATGGCAGTCCCTCTCTTTTAATTCCTGTTTTAAATTGAGAATTCTGTTAAAAACCGCTGACATTCGTTTTCTTTCTCTAAAGCATGCTCCTGACATTCCAGGGAACAGTAGATCCTATGCCCTCCAATCACAACTGCTTTAGGCAGACGCTCAAAACAACTAGGATGAAAAACACCGAAACACACTATGCAGCAGTAATTAGCAAAATCTTTACTTCGACAACATTTAAAATTTCGGAGCATTTTCCCTGAGTTAAAGAGACAAAAAAAAAAACAATCAGTGAGGTAACTATAACGAAGGAAAGGGCGTAATGGGCATAATAAAGAACATTTCGGATCAAACATTTATGTACACATTTTAATAATTTACTAGTAAAGTTAAAGAACAGGATAAGAAATTTTTATTTAAATGTCTCTCGGAATATACGAGGTGCATCGCAAAACGAAAAAAAAAACAAAAAGAATGATTTGAGCTTGCATAAATGATAAGCAGTATGTGTAGGTTTTCTGTATTCTTAAAAATCCAATCTGCTAGGAAGCTCGGTAATTTTGACATCCAAAAAATTTGTTGAATTATTGGACTCTAATTCGATGGTAAATTTTATCTTGGGATGTACAGTATCACCAGTGGTAAAGTCCGCAACATATGGGATTTTTTTTATTTACACATCTAGGTAAAATTTGACTACTACATTCGTTTCTTTATAGGTTTTGATCTTTTTTTATATAATATAAAATATAAGCAATATAAATATTACAATATTTTAATACCCAAACTTAAGTTTCTAGATTGCCATGTTTTTTTATAGATTCTAATAATATTTTTTATATATGAAATATAAGCAATTTAATAATATTACAATATTTTAATACCCAAGCTTTGAGTTTCTAGATTGCTTAGTTTCTTATTTGGATTGTAATCCCCTATTTTATATATTATAAATTAAAGGTAGTTTCAAGATTGTCACGTTTTTTTAAAGATTTTAATAATATTTTTTTATATAATATGAAATACAAGCAATTTATTAATATTACAATATTTTAATACCCAAGCTTAAGTGTCTAGATTGCGACGGTTTTTTGTATTTTTTAATAATATTTTTTTTAGTATAAAATATAAGTGTTAGTTTAATTTGATCCATTTCTTCACCCATCTGATAATAAAATTTACCTATTTAATAATCATAAAAGGTTATAACCTTTAAAAAAATAATAAAATAATAAAACATTATGCGAGATCTGCGAATTTTTCTTGTAAGATTTATTTTATTTACAATTAGATTTAGGACATTGACTGTAAGTCACAATTTTGACGCCACTTCATCCAATTGTATAATATATTTTTTGTATTGTGCAATTTTTAGAATAAAGACATTGATTGATTGATTTTATGGTTTCTTTGGATTGTCCGGAAAAAAAACAAAAAACAATTGTTTTGCCAAGCCGTTAAAACTATGTTTTATTTTTCAGATACACTAGTAGCAGGAAAGTGCAAGGTAGATAGTAACTTTTTCATTTACTTTCACTATTCCTTGTACACATTTAAAGTAATGTCTTGTAAGCCAGATTTCAACTATAAAGAAACATACTATGGCCAAGTTTGTCGTTCTATAGACAAGCAAATTTTTAAGAAAGATCCCAAATTTAAGGATCCAACCTTTTATGGAGTAAGTATAACTAATTTGTAGAAGTTTTTTTTTTCTTTTAATAAAACATGTACAGGGTTTTCCCGTATATTTTTCCACCCACCTAGAGAGTTTATTTGAATAGATACGGAAATGTCGTAAATACAAAAGTTGTTGGGTTTTTTATGAAGATTTAGAATATTATATCATAAGGGCGAAAATATTATTGGAAATGTCAAATTTTGAAAGGTTGGTAAGATAATTTGCGCTAAAACATAGTGAGCCGTGGTCAAGACAATTGCAATGAACGACGCCTTTTTGACGTTTACCGGTCAGAAGTAATTATATACGAGCATTTTTAATATCTAATACCTTGGACGATGCGTGGGTTATTCGGAAGAAGAGAAACTCGACATGGTAGAATTATTTTATTTACATGGTAAAAATGCATCGATAGCTCGTAACGAATATCATAGACGGTTTCCAGATAGACCAACACCGACTTGTAGAACAATATTAAACATCGCTAAACAATTGAATGAAAGAAAAACACTTAAGCGAAAAGTTAGAATAGTGGAAAGAAACGCTAAAGAAGATTTAAATATTTTATTATATTTTGAAGGTAATTTTGAAACTTTTGTATTAAAATAATTTATTTATCTTATTTATTTTTGTTTTAGAAAATCCTGAGCGCTCAATTCCCGATGCAGCTACTTTTTTTAACAAATCATGGCGTAAAATCCACTCAGTTCTAGAACATTATAAATATAAGCCATATAAGGTTTTACCTACTCAAGAATTAACCGATCAAAATAAAATAAACCGATTACACTTCTGCCAAGAAATAGAAAGACGTGTTATGATGAGCCATCTAAATCTGTCAAACATAGTTTTCACTGACGAGGCAACATTTACCACTGGAAGCATGTTTAACCGGAAAAATAAGCATTTTTGGTCAAAAGAAAACCCGCGAGCTCTTCAGGCGGTCAAAAATCAGGGAAGAAGATTCCTACATGTTTGGTGTGGCCTTCTTAACAATCATGTTATTAGACCTATATTTTTAAATGGAAATTTAACCGGACAAAGGTATCAGGAGTTATCAGAAAACGAAATCGAGGGGCATTTAGAACAACTACCGATTAATTCATATCTTAATTTGATATGGCAACAAGATGGTGCTCCTCCTCATAATGGCCAGCCGGTCACCAATTTTTTAAATGACAGGTATCCCTTTTTGGATTGGAAGACATGAACCATTAAGATGGCCAGCAAACAGTCCCGATCTCTGTCCATTGGACATATTTTTGTGAGGTTATCTGAAAAACAAGTTATACTATAATAGGACAAGAACAATCCAAGCTTTAGAGCAAAATATAGTCCAAACAATCGACAATTTAAACACCCAATAACCTCATTTTATCTACGCATCCATACACAGAAAATTTAGAAGAAATATTCAGAAATGCATTATAAACAAAGGAGGCTATATAGAAAACCAAAACTTACTTCTTTAAGCTAATATTATTATTTACCTACTTTATATTATTGATTTTTTATGGTATTGTTTCTTTCCACTATTCTAACTTTTCGCTTAAGTGTTTTTCTTTCATTCAATTATTTAACGACGTTTAATATTTTACTTTTGAAAGGCTTTATTAATTCCAAGAAGATAAAAAAAAATCTTATGCTAGGAATTAAAACTACAGAAAAAAAATACACTATATATTATCAGCAAATAACACCTTAGAAACTAATTTATCTTGTGATTACACCATATTTTGCCTGAGGAAAAAAAACACTATATTCTTTTCCTGAATTGGGAAAAAATATGAAAGTGATTGTAAAAAAATACATAATACATTTTCATACAAGCATTGTTGTCAGATTTCAAGAGTAGACATAATATAAACATTTAATAAGTAGAACTTGTGTTTTATTCCAGGGTGGTTAGTGTCCTTAAAAACTTACATTTTATGTTTCTTTCTTTAGTTTTTCTTGTTATTTCATATAATATATGCTTGTCCTTTTTGTTAAATGTGGATAATTCTATATTTAAAATGATTTATAAAAATTTTTTGTTCAACATATTTAATTTTTTTTTAAAAAAACTCTTTTCTACAAACCTAATTAATTTTTTTACATATATTTTTTATCCAAAGTACATATTAACCTAAGTCTAAGATATATTTTTTTAATTTAGTTAATAGCATATAATGCTACGAGTCGGTGTTGGTCTATCTGGTCTATGATATTCTTTACGAGCTATCGATGCATTTTTACCATGTAAATAAAATAATTCTATCATGTCGAGTTTCTCTTCTTCCGAATAACCCATCGTCCAACGTATTAGATATTAAAAACGCTCGTAAATAGATACTTCTGACCGGTAAACGTCAAAAAGGCGTCGTTCATTGTAATTGTCTTGACCATGTTTTAGCGCAAATTACCTTACCATTTCTTTAATGTTTAAACGCTTATATACCCAAAACTAATTGACAGAATATATTAAAAGTATATATATATTTGAAATTAGAAAAAAAGATCTTCTAGAATATGATTTAATATACAGGGTGTTTCATTTAAAAAAACTTACAGCCTGTCAAAATTTGACATTTCCAATAATATTTTCGCACTAATGATATAATTCCGTATCTATTCAAATAAACTCTCTAGGTGGGTGGAAAACCCTGTACAGAAATAGAACAGAAAAATTTTAAAAAATGTATAAGTTGCCTCTAAATTAAATATAAGTATGTATGCCTAAATAAAATTGTTATTGGGAACTTGTTTTCAGGAATACGAAGCTCAAGTCAAGCATTGTACAACTTCTTTGTTGGAATTGTTATTTTTCATTCAAAATGAAGAACGTTTGCGGGAGCATCTTTATCCTGTATTTGATGTGGTTATGTGTTGGATTGATCACGTTAAACCTGAGGTACCATTTTTTTGTATTATTAAATCTAAGATACGTTATTACTACTACTAACATAATGTAAAATTAAACGTCCGTTTAAATTAAATAATAGGTGGAGTAGCCGGTTTATAACAGAAATGGAATATCCTTTTTTCTAAAAAAACTAGGATTTTTCATTTCTGTCACAGCACACTGAGTATCTTTATTTAAACTAAGTATTTCATCTGCTATTCTGTTTCGTAAAATATTTAGATTTTCTGGATGATTATAATATATTTTTTCCTTAAGATGACCCCACAGAAAAAAATCTAAAGGTCCGGGCTATTTGCGGGCCATCGGATAGCACAATTTCTGCCAATCCACATAATGTGTCTATTATTTAAAAAAATATTTACTGTGGGAGGTGTTGTAATTGCTGATTTGAAAAGTTCTGTAAAATATGTTCCATTTCATTATTTAAAAAAACATAATATTTTGGCTCCGTTAAACCCCCCCAAAACAAATTCGACCCAAAACTTTATTTCTAAAAAGACCACACCAGACATTAACAGATTTTCTCCCTGAAGTTGTGACAATTTGATACTGGTGCGGGTTGGGCGTCGCCCAGTATCTTTTGTTTTGTTTGTCTATTAAACATGCCTGCTGTTGAAAAATTTGTTTTCTTCAGTCACGCCTCGCACAGGGTGAATCTTATACGGGAAATATTTACTTTCCCTTAATACAAAGTTAATTTTTTGCCTCGATCTTCCATATATATATATATATATATATATATATATATATATATATATATATATATATATATATATATATATATATATATATATATATATATATATATATATATATATATATATATATATATATATATATATATATATATATATATATATATATATATATATATATATATATATATATATATATATATATATATATATATATATATATATATATATATATATATATATATTATTTAGTTAGTTATAGATATTAACAATAACAGCGATAAATCTTTTCTCTTCTTGCCTATAAATTATTACAATTTGTTTTCCTTTTTTTTTTCCGCAATGAGAAAGATTTCGCTAGCCAAATTTTCAATGTGGTACTGCCCCAGCATAACAATGACGTTGCTTTGTCCTTGTCAACTCCCCCCTCCGGGGTAGAAGCCGTAGTTTGTTCGTAGTAATCGATATACATAGAATTAGGCGGGAATTATACTTTCCTTTGTCTCCCTTCTTATTTTTACCTATTACGACGCACTTTTTTACAGTAATGGCGGCGTGCCAGCATTGAAAGTGGTTTCGCTGTGTGTTTATAAATTTTTTTAAAAATTTGAAATGTAACCAAAAATTTTATTTTACTGTTGATATGTGTTAGTTACCGTCTATATTCTAGTTTCGTACAAGTTTTAACATTAAGCCTGTTGCAATGGAACTGTTTTATTTTTAACTCACCTTGGTAAGATGTTTCTTTTACTTTGTAATCCTTTCTTTTCTTATCTACAAATGTATTTTTCTATAGAAGGGTCCTGAAGAAGAGAATAAACATTCTCGAAAGCTCGACCATACAATAAAGAGTATTCCACACTAAGCCGTTCATAATTTTTTTCTTTGACTGCATCCCCACCTAACCAAGAACCCGGAGGATAGAATCTTTCGCTTTTTGTGAAAATTATATTCTTTTGGTTCAAAGTGCTTTTTTCTAACTAGTCAGTCACGACTAACTTCCTCCTTGTATATATATATATATATATATATATATATATATATATATATATATATATATATATGTTGATTTTTACTCCTTCACGGATGGAAAAATACAATGTGTTTTCATTCCGGGTGTACATCCGTTCATTACTGTCGTTCTGAAAAGAACAGTTTTGCTGACGTTTCGCCAAAATCACATTTGGCATTTTCGAAGCTTTCTTTCTCGCGTCCGAATAGAGACTGAAGTGTTGGTGACTGCGACGCTTCCTTTTATATCCCCACTCGGGGCCGAAGGTTATATCTGCGCAGGCGTTGGTCGTTATTTATGTTTTCCGGATGGTGCTGTGGTTGTTGCGCTAATTGCGCTTGAATTTTTGCGATTTTAGATTTGTCGATTATTGTCTTCCATACTGTTTGTAGTTTTAATGATTCGTCCCTTTTATTCAAATCACCTTGTTTTTCAATTTCTATGGCTTCTCGGATTATTCTGGTCTTATAATGTTCTATATTGGCAATCTCCCTACACCCATCGAAATTTATTTTATGGCCGGTTTCCTGATGATGTAGGAATAAAGCTGAGGTTGTTTGTTTATTTCTGATGCTGAGTTTATGCTCTTCCACTCTTGCTGATATTCGCCTGTTAGTTTGCCCTACGTACAACTTTTCACAGTCCTGGCACGGAATGCTGTACACTCCGTGGTTTTCCAGTTTGATTTTATCTTTTGGGTTTCCGAGTAGTTTACCTATAGTTGTTTGTGGCTTGTGTATTGTTTGTATGTTGTGTTTCCTCAGAATTTTTCCGATTCTGTCTGTTGTGCCTTTTACATATGGTAAGACTACTCGTTGCTTTCCCGGCTCATATTTTTTGTTGTTCGTCGTTAGGGAAACCTGTGCATTAATAGCTTTCTTTATGGTGCGATTTGTGTAGCCATTTTTCTTTAAAGCACTAGATACTACCTTAAGTTCGTTTTGTCTCGTCTGTGTTTCAGTTAGTCGCACGGATCTAGATATTAGAGTATTTGCCACAGCTTGAATTTGTGCTGGGTGATGATGTGATTTTGCATTTAAATATCTGTCTGTATGTGTTGGTTTTCTATACACGGTGTATTCGAAATGTCCGTTATGTAGTTTTGTGACCAAAACATCTAAAAATGGTAGTTTGTTGTTTGCCTCTAGCTCTAGAGTAAGTTGTATTCTGGGGTGGATTGAATTTACGTGAGTCAGAAATTTTTCGAGCTCTGCATGACCATGTTGCCATATAATAAATATGTCATCCACATAACGAATCCATAATTTGGGTTTTAAACTTGCTTTCTCAAGAGCTTCTTTCTCGAAGTATATCATAAATAAATTCGCGACTACTGGTGATAGCGAGGACCCCATTGGAGCACCATCCATTTGTTTATACATTTGCCCGTTGAAAGAAAAATAAGTATTTTTGAGGCAATGCTCCGAGAGTTCTATTATATGTGCCTGGAAATCCTCGTTCATAGCAATCTTGTCCAATGCTTCGTCGATTGGAATACTGGGATATAACGATTTGACATCTAGGCTTGCTATGATATCGTTTTTTTCAAGGACGATATTTCGTATAATTCGAGTGAAATGCTCCGAGTTTTTTACAAATGAATCAGCTTTTTCTACAGTTGGTTGCATAATTTCAGAACAAAACAAAAACACAAATCGCACCATAAAGAAAGCTATTAATGCACAGGTTTCCCTAACGACGAACAACAAAAAATATGAGCCGGGAAAGCAACGAGTAGTCTTACCATATGTAAAAGGCACAACAGACAGAATCGGAAGAATTCTGAGGAAACACAACATACAAACAATACACAAGCCACAAACAACTATAGGTAAACTACTCGGAAACCCAAAAGATAAAATCAAACTGGAAAACCACGGAGTGTACAGCATTCCGTGCCAGGACTGTGAAAAGTTGTACGTAGGGCAAACTAACAGGCGAATATCAGCAAGAGTGGAAGAGCATAAACTCAGCATCAGAAATAAACAAACAACCTCAGCTTTATTCCTACATCATCAGGAAACCGGCCATAAAATAAATTTCGATGGGTGTAGGGAGATTGCCAATATAGAACATTATAAGACCAGAATAATCCGAGAAGCCATAGAAATTGAAAAACAAGGTGATTTGAATAAAAGGGACGAATCATTAAAACTACAAACAGTATGGAAGACAATAATCGACAAATCTAAAATCGCAAAAATTCAAGCGCAATTAGCGCAACAACAACAGCACCATCCGGAAAACATAAATAACGACCAACGCCTGCGGAGATATAACCTTCGGCCCCGAGTGGGGATATAAAAGGAAGCGTCGCAGTCACCAACACTTCAGTCTCTATTCGGACGCGAGAAAGAAAGCTTCGAAAATGCCAAATGTGATTTTGGCGAAACGTCAGCAAAACTGTTCTTTTCAGAACGACAGTAATGAACGGATGTACACCCGGAATGAAAACACATTATATATATATATACGTATATATGTATATATATATATATATATATATATATATATATATATATATATATATATATATATATACGTATATATGTATATATATATATATATATATATATATATATATATATATATATATATATATATATATATATATATATATATATATATATATATATATATATATATATATATATATATATATATATATATATATATATATATATATATATATATATATATATATATATATATATATATATATATATATATATATATATATATATATATATATATATATATATATATATATATATATATATATATATATATATATATATATATATATATATATATATATATATATATATATATATATATATATATATATATATATATATATATATATATATATATATATATATATATATATATATATATATATATACATACATTTACAAAAATATGAGATTTTAAAATTTGGCTCATTTTCGGTTCAAGGTCAAATATCTTAAGAACGCTTGAACCTAGGTATAGGACATGCTACATAAAATAGCATTAAAATTCTCCGTGGAATCCAAAAATGTCATAAAATACAGGGTGTTCCATTTAAAATAAGCAAGTTGATACCAACTCCCGGTTAAAGCGGAAGTGACAAGAAGTTGAAAATATTTCAAAAAAGAAGTACCCCTTGACCTTACCTTAATCCCAAAATTTGAAATTTTTATCTAAATGGCATGAAAAACTTTTAATGAACGGGTTGCTTAAATAACCCTAATATATATGTATATTGTTGAAATCGGGAGATTAAGGGCATTCTAAGTAAAAAATAATATACAGGGTTTTTCAATAAAAAAACTACAAGTTGATATTTTTTAACAGATACACCCCGTACTCAAACAGGGTGAACCAAAAAAATTTGCCTCAATTTATGAGTTTCTTTTATCGAATGTAGTGTTTTCCAGCTTTTGCATAAATGTTATTCTCATATGGGGATGCTTAAAATTAGGCCCTGGTTGTAAGAAAATAATTTCTGTTGCAGCAAAAAATATTTGCGAATTTTTAGGATGTATTTAAAACTCTGATATCTATTTCTATTTTCTAATATGTTAAATATGTGCATATATTCTATTTCAAAAAATATAGGGAAGCAAAACGGGCAAAGTATTTATTTCAATGATGTCCATTTTTTTTTCGTCTTTACATTTATATTCCTATTACTTATCTTCCCTAAAAGAAAGCATGTACGCCCTTGTCCGCTACAGAGAATGCAAACATTTTATAATGATATACAGAATGAAGGGTACTATAAATTTTAAAAAATGCTTTTATTGTAAAAAGATTTTATACTAAATATTACGTTTTAGTTAATCCAATATGTGCAGTACGAGAGATGTAGAGATTTTGATCATTCCTTAAGAAGAGTATTGACCTTCTTCAAGAGTAATAAAGATAGACTGGAGAATTATATAAAAAATCAAGAAAGGTAAGACAACATAGACATGTATATATCAAAGGACTAATTGGTGTGAACAGAACTAGCCGTTACTTAATGGAAATTCATTTTAACTAAGTAAACGAAAACACTTGTTTAAAATTTCCACTTAATTTACTTTACAAAAACATATCAAAATTGGTTTGTCAACACTGTAGCTTCATCAGATGTTAGATCTTAAATAAAAGTGTAACATAAACTATTTGTTAAAAATACCTGAATCCATTTTTACAATTGTGGATATTTTACATTACACACTAATAAAGATTTAACAATAGGGAACTATTTAGGTCCAGTTGATCGTTTAATAATATGATGCTACTTTTATGTTTCTTTATTCCCATACTTTCTAGTAAATTAAGTTTTTTACTTTTTCTTTCTAGATGTAAAATATCAAAGTTCTCATCGAAAGTATGGTTTTCCTGAATTAAATGTTTAGAGTAATTCGAATTATATTTATGCTTTCTGTCACTAAATATATGCTCATTAATTCTTTTTTTAAATGTTCTGCCTGTCTGTCCAATATACAATTTTGCACAGGTTGCACAATGTAACTTGCAAGCACCGGATTTATTCTGTTTTTTGGTTTTCGTTTTATTGTTTTTAATATATCTACCAATGCTGTTGTTGGTCCTAAAAGCCACAGTTTTTATTTAAAAAAAAAAACTTAGCAGCATTTAATGTTATTTTTCCTCTGTAAGTGGAAGTATGAAATTGATTTTTTTTTAAGTTATCAGTGGAATAAACTAACTCTAATGCTTTTTAATATTGTTTGTTTTCTATGAGATGTTCGTAATAATAACCTTTTTTAACCGCTATTTGTTTTTTTATATTTAATAAATAGCTTTCATTACTTATAGGTATGTTGAGCAATCTATGAACAAAGCTGTAACATGCTGATATTTTATGTACAAAAGAATGATTGGAGGTATTGCGTATTATATGAGATGGCTTATGAAAATTTTGAAAGTTGTGTTTATTATTCTTAGTAGTTGTTAAATCTAAGAAAATAATTTCGTTATTATCTAATTCAACTGTAAATTTTATATTTTTGTGTCGATTATTATTACTGTTTCAAAAATGTATATAGTAATAAAATGGGAAATTCCGACCAGTTTCGCTGAATTTCGGAGTCGTCCATAGACGTAGGTAAACTTTGTTTGTTTATAGAAATAATAATAAAGATCCTCTTAAATCCCTATCCTTTTGCATAACTTATGAGGTTTTATTACGCTACAGATTACATTTATTACTCAATACATACATAATAGGCTAGTAATTAATGGAGACAGGTAATAAAACACATGTTATAAATACTTCTTAATTGTGTTAGCATTTGCTGTTACGCCATACTGTTAACAGTATTATAAGAATATTAATAAAATGGCGACATTACAACGAAAAGATGTTCTAATAACACAGGCCAACACACGTTTTGGTGCCTGCGATTTTTTAACTGTTCCTGGGTAATTTTTGGATGCAGAATGTAAAAAAGTTTTCAGATTTTGTCTATCAGATCTAAAAAAAATTGTGTATATATTTTACGTTATAACTGTTATATATTACTATTGCCAGTTAAAAAAAAGAAAGACAAATGGATTTAAATATTTATTGCAAAAACTTAATTTACATAATTACATTAGTCACTAATCACATAAAAATTTTCTTTTATACGACTTTCTAGAATGGAGTTTACTAGGGCAGTCTCGCTGAAGGCTCCAGCAGTAGTCCGCCATCATGAGGCTATCCCATCGTCCTTGATAATGATCTTCCATAGTTTTAATATCCTGATGGAATCTTTCCCCCTGTTCTGCACTACAATCACCTAAGTTTTCTGGAAAACGATCTAGGTGGCTGTGGCGGTAGTGTGATTATACTCATGTTGCAGCCGAGAATATTAAAATTTGAAAGCATAGTTTCCACTAATTCTACGTAATTAATTCTCTGCTTTATGATTGCCTAGAAAATTTTGTACTACTTGAACAAATGAACACCAAGCATTAGATTCAGTCTCGTTAATTGATCTGGTGAACTGTGGATCTTTAACAAGTTGCCTTATTTGAGGACCATCAAATATACCAACTTTTAGTTTTTCCGTGCTAATGCCAGGAAATTTACGTGACAAATACCCAAAACAATTTCCATCTCGATTTAAAGCCTTCACAAATTGCTTCATTAGGCCTAGCTTGATTTGCAAGGGCGGAAGTAAGATTTTTTCTCTTGAAACCAAAGGTTCGTCGATCACGTTTTGTTTTCCTTGAATCATGACATCTCTTGAAGGCCAATTTTTGTTAACCCAGTGCTTATTTTTAGCTCTGCTGTCCAAGGAGGAAGTTAACCATTTTTAAATCAACACAAATTGCCCACTGATGTTCTTCGTATTTAATTTTTCTCAAAACTAATGCAATTGTTTCATATTCTTCCTTCATGGTAGTAGAATGACTAATAGGAATTGAGCCATATTTGTTACCGTTATGTAAAAGAACAAATTTTAAACTACGTTTTGAACTGTCAATAAAAAGGTGCCAATCATCTGGACTGTATTCAGGCAAACCCATTTTTTCTAAGAGCCCTTTTATATTGTTACAGAATACCAAGTCATTTTCCTGAGAGAAAAAAGGCAGCAGACCCTTATCTCTTTTACTAAATCTGCTTCAAATTCGCTGTCGTTTTCTGATTGAATTCTTTGAACTTCGTCAGTCGTTGATGTTTCTGTATAATCTTCTGTCAGTTCGGGTAGACTGCTGAATGAGGAATTTCTTCCGAATGCGCTACAGGCCTTCTTGCAGAATCTAGATCAGGATATGTCCATTTGTGTCTATTGATTCTATTCATGCCTTTAATATTAACGAGACAAAAATAGCAGTCGTCATGATGGTTTCGCGGTTCTCTCCAAACCATTGGTATACTAAACTTTAGGCACTTCCTCTTTCCAGTTGTCCACTTCACATGTTTTACATATGAAATGTGGGGCTCAAGATTTATCTTGGTCTCCTAAATGAACGCCAAAATAGGCAAGATAAGCCCTTTTCACAAAGTCAGAAATCATTTTTCTGCTCTCTTTCAAAGTGTAATCACCACACACAACAAAAAACATCGGGATGATTTACACAGGTACGTCTACTTGTGGATGCCATTGTTTCAGTTTAGTGTCTTGATACTACAAAACGACCAAAATTTACACAAAATGATAGCACAACTTTACTTGGGAAAAGTAAATTAATTTAAAAAAAAAAATATCAATGAACCTGTAACCTGTATCTCAAAAGCTAGGGCTGATAGAAAAAATCTGGTGGCATTTTTGGAATCAGCACATTAAAAACATCTGAAATCAAATGTTAGATTTCCGGCACCAAATTTTTGTTTTTATTTTATTAATCTGTGTAATTCTTCACTATCAGTGATTGAAAAAGTTATTATTTTAAATGTACACAATTGCATAAAACATGGTTATACTAAATCGAGTACAGCCAAGCAGGTATAGAAGGATCGGGTCATAGGCAATTACAGGTACATAAGTAATTAAGAGCAGTGTATTGAGTAGTTCCTAGTATAGGAACATTGGGTCAGGGATAATTCCAGGTATCCATTTGGTTAATTAGATTCTGGGAAATTTCTATTTTGACGATTAAGTACATATTTATCTCTTTATTTGTTGTCCTTTATCAGAAAAAAAATATCAATTAACCTGTAACCTGTATCTCAAAAACTAGAGCTGATAGAAAAAATCTGGTGGCATTTTTGGAATCAGCACATTAAAAACATCTAAAATCAGATGTTAGATTTCCGGCACCAAATTTTTGTTTTCATTTTATTACTCGGTGTAATTCTTCACTATCAGTGATTGAAAAAGTTATTATTTTAAATGTACACAATTGCATAAAACATGGTTATCCTAGTTTTACTGTACAAGAAATTGTTGAACGTTGTTCCCGAATGACTGGAATTGGAAAGTCCATTGCAATAATTGCTGGAGAAAAAGGTAGCAGGTCAAGTGGAACCTCCCAAGAAAATTCCAGGAAGACCAGCAAAAGTGCTTGATGAAGACACCAAATATGGAGCTCAAAGAAAAGTTCACTCTTTTTATTTTAAAAAAGAAATGCCCACACTGGGAGAATGATGAATTTGGGTCAAGACCTGTGGGTTCTATAAGTGATAAGGTTGAATGCTTAGCTAATAGTTTTGCGTATCTAAATTTGTATCAAACTAATAGAATACTGAATTGTAGCGATAATGTTCTTGATTTGATTTTTACCGATTAGTATGTCAATGTACTGATTGCTGATGTACTTTTAATAAAATGTGACACCTATCATCCAGCATTAATGTTTAATATAATATGTGATCTGCCGGCTGAATCTTTAGATTATGATTATTATTTCTATGACTTTCACAATTATATTTTTATAAATGAATTTCTTGGTAATTATGATTGGACATTGTTAGAAAATAATAATATAGATTACGTCTTAAGTATTCTATAACATTTTAGAGAATTGTATTATTAAACATAGGTGTAAAAATCGAAAGTTTCCAAAATGGGTTTCAGTGGAATTAAAAAAGCTTATCAGGATCCCAGCAATATTATACTATTTTTTCTAATTTACGCAGTAACTGTAAAGATCTTTATCTAGTCATAAAAAATATATAGATAATTTACAAGAAACTAACTGACAGCATGAGTTTTTGGAGGTATGTAAATGGGAAATGTAAATCCTTCGATTGACCTAATATTACGATATATAAAGGCGCTTCTTCAGATAATTCTCACAGCATAGCCAATTACTTTGCTGATCATTTTAGTACTGTTTATTACATCAGTAGTGCTGATGATAGGTGTAATAAATGTGTTTATATAAATGAATGTAATATTTCAATTTGATATATTTGAGTACTTAAATAGATTAAATCAAAACTTATGTAATGTCAAGTATTTTTTTATTTATAACACGAGATTTGTATTATCACCAGTTTTAAAGATTATTTTTGATAAATCTTTGGGAGCAGGTGTCTTCCCAAATAAATGGAAGGTATCTTATGTGACTTCTGTTTATTAAAATGGAAATAGGTCTCTAGTCCAGAACTATAAAACAATTTCTAAAAAGTCTATATTTGCCAAGATTTTTGAAGCTTTAGTAACATCTAAGATTTCCCCTTCACATAATAAGGTTTTGATTAATACTAAACAACATGGATTTATACCTAATAGATCAACAGTCACTAATTTGTTAACTTTTGAGGAATATCTGTTGGATGTCTTGGAGAAGCGATGTCAGGTCGAAGTGATATACATCGACTTTTCTAAGGCATTCGATAGGGTTAATCATAATGTTTTGATTTCTAAAATTTCTAATGTAGGAATTGGTGGTTTTCTTTTGTCATGACTTAAAAGTTTTGTTACGAATCGTAGACAGATAGTTAAGATCAATAATTGTTTATCTTCTGAAATAAATTTTTAATTGCTTTGTTAGTGATATTGTTAAGTGCTTTTTGAATTGTGATATCTTGTTATATGCAGATAACCTTAAGGTCTCCTTATTACAGATGTCGTAATTATTCTTTTGAGAAAGTACAAAATAAGTTTTTGCGATTTATTTCGTATAAGTTAGGAATTCCTTCAGAGCAGATTGTATACAATCAAATCTGGACTCTTCTGGACTCACCTACATTGGAGAAAAGGCGAATATTATTGGATGTGACTTTTTTGTTTAAGTTGATTAAGGGTTTTATAGATTCCTCTGAACTTCTTTGTAGGGTACCTTTTCACGTTCCTGGTAGGAGCACTCGAAAAATCTGTTCTCTCTTGAATTTCATCAGACTAATTACGCATCAAATAAACCAATACAAAGTGTGTTGACATTTTCCTTATTACATTATATAAATTTAAAAGATACATAAAATATAAGTGTATGTAACAGGGGCGTGCAGTGAAATTTTAAGAAAGGGAAGCAGTTAGAAACTTACCTATTTGTAATGTAATTCGATTCTTCGATCATTTTTTGCAAATTCGTCAATGACGTCATCATAAAAACGTCGATGCTCCGACATATTTTGGAGAAGTTTATTTTCAATGGACAACAGCGATGTATGCGAAAGTCTCTCCTGCCCCGTTGAATTTCTCACGAAATTTTTTATAGGTTTAAGTGTTGAAAAATTGCGTTCTACTGATGAACTTGTGGCAGGTATTGTCAATACTAATTCACACAATTTCGACACTTCGGTGTAGGCATCTTCCAGCTCCTTGTCTTTTAAAAATTGCATTAGTTCCTTAGCGTTATTTTTTGCGCTAATATCATCAGTTTCGTAAATCACTTTTAGTTCAGATCGCAGTAACACTCGTTTGAAGAACTGGCCATAATGAAGAAGAAGAGATTTAAACGCATCTTCTAGAAAAGTTTTACCTTTAAATGCATCAAAATTGCAGAGCTCGAGGAATTTAAAATCATTTAAACCGTTAAATCTTTAGTTTATTTGTTGCTGAATTTTATCGATTATTTCATAACAGAGGTGTCTTTATGATGTTTGAACATCTCCCACCTTGTCTGTTCGAAGACGCTTGGCTTGTGGCTCTACATTTAACGTCATCGTTTTCTCCCAAAATGGGTCAAAGTTATCTCTTTTTTGGCTTAACATGGACTTAAAATCATCCACTTTTTTATCATTTGTTTTAGTTTGTAATATATTAAAAACATTGTCCGAGAATGGAAATATTTCTGAAAATATGTTCAACAAATAATTAAAATTAAAATCTCCTTTCAAACAGTCCAAAACCCCTCGAACTATTTATGGCTTCTGAGTACCACGTTTCATTATTTTCTATTATATTCTCAAATAGTTCAATCAGTGATTCACGATTTTCAGATACTGTTAACACAAGTCTTCCATTATAGTTCCCCCTACTAGGAGCTACTTTGGGCACTCGTTTGTGGACAATGGAGTCCAAAGCTTGTGTACGTTTTGTTGACTTGGAAAAAAGCAGCCATGCCACTTAAAGTAACGAAAAATACTTTACGATTTTTAATGTGATTTTTAATGTGAAAACAATGGACAAACACAGCACTTGGGAAAGTTTCTCGAACTTTAGCTTGCAGACTCCCTAATTGTCCTGCCATCACTGCAGCTCCATCATAGCTTTGAGCAACTAATTTTTTCTCTCCATTAATTTCTTTAGTAACGTTATAAACTACGGTATATAATGCATCTGCTGTACGATTTTCGGACACATTCTTAAAACCTAAAACTCGCTCTTGAATACTTCCGTCTATTTTAACGTAGCGTATTACTATAGATAATTGGCTAAAATTAGTGATATCAGTTGTTTCGTCCAGAGCAATAGCAATGAACCGCGCCTCGCCAATCTCCTGCTTAATTCTTTTTAGAATAATGGTTGCAACAGCGGAAATTAAATCATTCTGGATTCGATTCGACGTTCTGGGAAAAACGCTAGACTGCTCTAAATGATTTTTTAAGCAATCATCTTATTTAGCCATTAAACTAAGTAAATCTTGAAAATTTCCTCTGTTTGAAGAAACCCTTGTTTCGTCATGACCTCTAAATCCCAATTCGTGCTGTCTAAGAAAACAAACATCATCGATAAGTCTTCTTAATATTTGCCTATTTTTATCGACTAGTTCATTGTGTTGGCGGTGACTAATTTCCAACTGTTTATTAAGGGCGTGTTCAATTCTGGTTTTGCCAAAGAATTTTTCTTTTATGACGGCCTGTAAATGCGCTTTGGACATAATGTGTCTTTTTACAGCTTTATGGAAATTGTTTAAATCGGAAAAACCAGTTTTATTCCAGAGACTTTTCATTTTCAAAAAGTAAACATGGTCAACAAAATAATTTACTTATATTTTCACACCCTGTTAGCCATTTAAATTGTTCGTATTGTTTTTCCGGATAAAAATATCTAATACAGTTTTTCATTTTTGTGGTTAAGTTTTTCATAGGCGGTTTTGCCCTTCCTTTGGAAATTATTTGAAGCTTATCGGCGAAGTTAAATGTTGAAAATCCCTTTATTATTAAGACACACACCACACATTTACACACACTCTTCTTACTAAATTCTCCAACATTTTCAACGTTATTACCGTCAGCCGAAGTTGACGGTATTTGCATATCCACGTCCGTATTATTGTCTTCCATATCGCACCATGCACGACGCGACGTACGTATCACACAACACACGGATAGCCGTTCAAACAAAGAACCTACTCCAACGATAGCTTCCGCCACTTAAAGCACGCGACTGAAATGCAAAAATTGCAAACAGCCGGTGGAAAGTTCAATAACCTCTGGCTCGATTCACAGGAAATCAAGCATACAGGACTTGGCTGCAGAGAAGCTAGCGGCCCGCATAGGTTCTATTCGATATTCTATTGTGGCTGGGTCGGAGTCAAGGCCGCATTTATTATGGGCTTGATAATTTTTTAGCATTTTTAATATAAACTAAATAAATGGTTTCCTATTTCAAAAATTACATTTTAGAAGATGTTTTGTAATTTTTTTGGGGAACCACTGCTTCCCTTGCTTCCATACACTGCACGCCCCTGGTATGTAAGTATTTTACCTGTGGTTATAGAATAAGTTTTAAAATCTGTAAAATGGTAAAAGCGTTAATAAACATTTATTTATTTATTTATATATGACAGTATTCCTTTAATAACTAGAAAACTCTAATGAACAACTTTAAAAAACATGGATTTTGCGTGGGACAAGCATAACCGAAAAGCACTTTTACTGGAAAGCGATGAAATTATTTGCTGGCGACGAAAATACTTGAAAAGTATAAAGCAGTACCGCAGGGATCAAAAGAAATTTTTTTATCTCGATGAGACGTAGATCAATGAGGGTTATATAGTTCAGAAAATGTGACAAGACAAAAATATAACCAGTGCCCGGCAGGCTTTCATCGAAGGCCTGTCAACAGGTATTAAAATGCCTTCGGGAAAAGGAAAAAGACTAATAATTGCACACATTGGAAGTGAAGAGGGATTTTTAAAAGGTTTGCTAACTTTTCAGTCTTGCCGGACGGGAGATTACTATGAGCTCAAGAATTCGGATGTTTTCGAAGACTATTTTGGTGAAATGATAAAATATGTTACGGCTGATTCGGTAGATCAGGAGAAACAACAAATTATCGATTGGCTAACTACCAAAGTTAGTTTGAACCCAATTGGATAAAAAAGAACTACTAGCCATAGTAAATTTACACAACAATCGTTTTGTGAAATATGCCATGGAAGATATAGCAGAAAAGTATAATGTAACTGTGCTGCGCTTACTGCCATATCATTGGGACCTAAATCCTATAGAACTTTAATGGGCGCAAGTGAAAGGATTTGTAGGAAGGCAAAACACATTTAAAATGAAAGATGTTAAGCTACTGTTTGATCAAGCCATTAAGGAAGTGACACCAGAGAAGTGGCTAAACGCAGTCCAGCATGTGATTAAACAGGAGGATAAAATGTGGGATCTTGACAACCTGATCGAACAGACGGTCGACCCTTTAATTATAATGTCGAAAGATGATAACAGTTGGAATTTCTATCCCACGTTTTGCCTTCGATTACACAAGTCATCACCAGGGATCTTTACTCCACGAGATCTGAACATTCAGTGTTCCAATCTCGTGGAGTAAAGATTCCTGAAGATGATTGGTGCAATCAAAGGCGAAACATCGAATAGTAGTAATTCCAATTTGACACGGTCTTTTCCCAAGAACCGTGATTTCTTAATTGACCAAAGCCGTGAAAGCTTTGGTTGTATGTTATATAGGGATTATAGTTATTTTTTTCAGGTCTAGAATTTGGTTCGAAAAGTCATATCCTTTCTTTATGGTTCTTTTTTTAATGGGTTCTTGCATTACCGTCTGTTGGTAATTTTTTGTTGTTATATTAAAGTACGAAGACGAATATCGTCTTTGTGCCATTTTTTCTATCGGGTTATTTGATATTTTTGGAAAGGGCTTTGGCTCTTAACTGTAGCTATCGTTGTTTATATGGTTTTTTTGATACATTTTTTCCGTATTAAAATAGGTGAGGTTTTCAAATGCCATGAGTTTTTTATGTTATGGAGTCTCTGGTACTCAGGGCAAGTTTTCGTGGTTGTTCTGTAATTGCCTCTAAGGAGGAGACATCTAGGTTCGCATTCAATAAGATTATCCGTATCATCATCATCATGTTTTCTCCCTGCGCAGTTGAAGCTAGGGCTCGGAATCGTATTCGAATAATTCGATATTGGAATACTCGAATATTCAATATTCGAATAATTTTGCATCTTCATAAATCGAATATTCAAATATTCTAAATTCGACTATTATTAAGACTACTTGAATTTTCAAATATTCAACTTTTGCAGTTTTGATATATCAGAAATGTATTTATGAAGTATAATCTTGATATTTCGCAGAATATACTTTTAAGTTGAAGTTGAATCATGGATTCCAGGCTGTTAATTGACATTCGTTGTGATGAAAGAAGTGTGGTAAATCTTTGGAAAATTATTGTACCCCATACTTGTACTAATTAAATTGTACACTTTTTTGTGCAGTTTTAAGTAAAAAAAAAGGTACTTTTTTACCACTTTTCCACCATGCTAAAATGGGCTCTGTTATGCATAGAAATGATCGAAAAAATCCAGTTTTTTGACGGTTCTAGATTAGTATAATCATTAACTCACATTAATTAGTTAATAGTAATAATATAAATTATAAAATCAATATAAGGTTTTTACACTTAAATATATATTCGAATAAGTTTTTTTTCTAAATCTCTATATTCCTAATTTATATTTATAATTAATTTGATTGTTTTTATGTTTAAAATAGTAGGTAATTAAACAGAAATTCGAGTATTTGCTTAGCAAATTTGTAAACAAGAAAAGTATTAAAAGAAATCTAAAAAAATTGCATTTTTACGGAAAATTCACCGTTTTTTTCTCGATATATCTGACTAAAAATAAATCCTATGGAAATAAATCGCTATAACCTGAAACCTTCAAAAGTTGGCCAAATTTAAAATAAATCAATTTAAACATAACCAGACCAAAAGAAGTTTACCTTGTGGATATCCAGTATAGTATTTGTTTCCGTCGACAATATTATTATTATTATTATTCCTTCTATTCTGAATACCGACATACACAATACATGTACCTAATCTACCATAAAAAATATTAATAAAACATGTAGAAAAAAACCTAAATTTATTTAAAAGTAAACCTAAGTACTTAGCTCCTAGCTGAATGAAAAACTTAAAACAGTAAATCAAATAATCAATCTTCAATACTTAAATATCTGACTAATCTAACATTAGGTTATTCAGATGGTCAAATATTCGAACATTTAAGTATTTGCTGCTTCACAGTTAGTGAATGAATAAATGACATAATCGGTTTAAACCTTTATAGTTTGTTTATTTCATTTGAGATCGCTACATTAATATTAAAAAAATCCTGAGAGTTTTAATATTTCCCTTTACACTTATAATTTCATTAATCGCTTGGGGGGAAAAATATTCACCCCCTCCCACCGGAACAATCATGTTAGAGTTCACCAAGTTTTTAACTGATGGTTTTTAGACCAATCAGTGTTAAATTTTAAACTTTCCAACAAAACTTTCCAAAAAAGTCGAATTTTAGTATTTACAGATACAACAGGAAAGGTTTTTTTCTTTGCGTTAGTCAACAAGAACACAACCCCTTGAATCTGATACGTGTTGTCCCCACGCACTGTCTAACAATGAATGTGGGTTGTACTTTAATCTGTAATCTGATGAAGCCACAGTGTTGAGCGGAACAATTGTCAATTAATTAAGTGGAAATTTAAACAAGTGTTTTTGTTTGCATAACTAATTGCTTTATTAATAGTTTGCGATTTTTGTCTTTTGATTTTAAGAGTTTAGATTTAGTGCTGCATCTAAAACAAGCTTAGTAAAAGACGCTTAGGACTGATAAAATTGTTATTTTAGTTTATTTTAGGATGTTTTTGTTGTAAATAGTTATGTAATATACTTTTTTGTACTTTGCAATCTGAAAGTAGTGTCGTAATGGCCCTCTTTTCGGCACTAATTTTACAATTATTATTATGACATATTAATCATCATATAGTTGTAGTTTTAAAAAAAATCAAGTACAAAAATGTCTCCTAATCTAGAAGAAAAATTAGAAGTAATTATTGAGGAAGCTAATAAAAATTACAGCACTGCTGCTGTCATCTTTAAAAAGGAGTTTTCTGAGCATTCAGTTTACGCAGGTATTACCAAATGGTGTTTTTTTATTAATTTAGAACACTAGGGTCATTGAAAGGCGCTCAAAGATTCAAAGGAGATTCATATTCAGGTCATAGGTGAAATGATTATAAACCTTTAGCTGAAACGTGTTGTTTCACGTTCGTGGGATAAAAACACATCCTAAAGAGGAACAAATTTCATTCTTAAAATATTCAAATAGTACGTGAGTCAGTTGCAGGTGATACAGGGAGTCTACTCAGTTATGTACGACACATATAGGAAATATGATATAAGGATATTTGTGCTGGATGGTAGTGGAAATTTGCATTTAAGTATATTGGGTTTTCTATACGCAGAATGTTCTAATGTACCATTTTCCTTTCTTTTGAACAAAGACATCTAGAAAGGGAATGGTTCCATTAGATTCACTTTCCATTGTGAATTTAATATTATGATGTTGTTGATTAAGGTGGTTCAAAAATTGACATTTTCCTGTCCACGAGGCCAAACAAGAAAAGTATTATGTACATATCTTAGCCAGTGTTTTGGGTTTAGTGGAGCGAATGTTAAACAATATCTTCAAAAGCCTCCATAAAGATATTAGCTACCATAGGTGATAGAGGAGATCCCATAGCTGCCCCTGAGGTTTGTTTATAAAAAGTTCCTTGAAAAACGAAATAAGTAGGTATAAGACAAGCTTTCACTAGGTTTCTTAGGTTCCAATATGTCTGATATAATGGAAATTGAGTCATTAACAGGAACATTTGTGTATAGTGATTCTACATCGAAACTGACCAACAAACAATCGGTTTTTCCAGTAAATAGACATTTGAAAGATATGTACCTAATTTGTATATGGGCGAATCTGAATCTTTCCGAGCTCACGCCTTCACGGCTTTGGTTCTATGTTAAATGATAGTGTTATTAGTTCAAGGCAAGGCTCAAGAAAATGAGAATATTGTGCATATGTTTGGATACAAATATTTACCAAAGTATTCGTTGATCTAAGTAGAAATAATTGCTGTTACTTTAACAAGAAAAAATTAAGTAGGCGATGCCTTACAGCCTTAATGGACGCTACGCCCCTGCTCAAGATAGGGACCTTTAAAGGAGCACCAAAAATGTTTTTCAAAGGTTTTGACTGTTTTTTTAATATGGTATTTTCATGTGAAAAGTGTACATTACTTTGATTAAGCCAGAGCAACATCTTCCAGATATTCTGAATATTAAATATTGAGTTGTTATTTTCGAATTGTCCAATAAAATTCGTTTGACTCGATTTTAAAATTTCAAAAATATCTAGAAAGTAATTGCTTCTATCGGGTTAACTTAAGAGCATCTTTCACGAAAAAGTAATAGGGTATTTAAAAATGCCCATAGAAATGTCAAATTTTAGAGCTACTTTTTTATGCGGAAAATAAAATCCCTTTGCCCGTTTTTTAATTACATGTGTATAAAATTGATACTAAAATTGCACCGTATCGTTGTTTTTGATGATCAGTTTATTTTTATTTAACAAATGGTATTCGTGCAGATGGCAGTTACTTTACATTGAATCGAGACCGTCGATAAGGGCGTTTTTCTTGGGGGTTCCAATCTTGTTCAATTATGATGTTGTTGATTAAGGTGGTTCAGAAATATGAGATTTTCCTGTCCATGAGGCAAAACAATAAAAGTATTATCTACATATCTTAGCCAGTGTTTTGGATTTAGTGGAACGAATATTAAAGCAATATCTTCAAAAGACTCCATAAAGATATTAGCTACCCTAGGTGATAGAGGAGATCCCATAGCTGCTTCTGAGATAGTGTCATTAGTTCAAGGCAAGGCTCAAGAAAATGAGAATATTGTGCATGTGTTTGGATACAAATATTTACCAAAGTATTCGTTGATCTAAGTATAAATAATTGCTGTTACTTTAACAAGAAAAAATTAAGTAGGCGATGCCGTACAGCCTTAATGGACGCTACGCCCCTGCTCAAGGTACGGGCCTTTAAAGGAGCACCAAAAATGTTTTTCAAAGGTTTCCAGAATGGACTCAACATTATTTAACAAAAATTGAAAGGAAGTCTTAAAAGTCAGTATTTTTGACTATTTTTTTAATATCATGGTATTTTGATGTAAAAAAATGTACACTTTGATTAACCCAGAGCAACATCTTCCAGATATTCTGAATATTAAAGATTGGGTTGTTATTTTCGAATTGTCCAATAAAATTCGTTTGACTCGATTTTAAAATTTCAAAAATGTCTAGAAAGTCATTTAATCCTATTGAGTTAACCTAAGAGTATCTTTCACGAAAAAGTAATAGTGTATTTAAAAATGCCTATAGAAATGTCACATTTTTAGCACCAATTTTTAGCAAATTGCACCGTATCGTTGTTTTTGATGATCAGTATTTTTATTTAATAAATGGTATTTGCGCAGGTGGCAGTTACTTTACATTGAAGCAGGGCTGTCGATTAGGGCGTTCAAGTGAAAATTGAAATAAATATTTTTTCAAAAATTGTGCTGCATTGACAATGAGGAAATCTTGTGTTGAGACAGTTTATTATATACTATATAGTTTTTAGCCAAACATTATTAAAAAAAAGTTTCTTGAAAATGATATCCCACCTCATAACCGTGTATGTTAATTTCAACCCCCCCTCATTCCCAGAGTCTAGCTGTGGCCCTGCCAATGCAATATAAGTCTTATTGTAAGACTTAACATGATTTCACCTACCATCAGTCTTACACTCACTTTTAAAAAAGATGTATATTCAAAAGGCTTGTGTGAAATCATTTTAATATTTATTTTCTCTTGTAGTGATACTGAGTCGATGACCTTAGAATAACTGCCTTAATGCCTGAGATAGAAAGTTGGGTGTGCTTTATAAATAAGACGTTTGGCGCATGTATTTTAAAACGCATGTTGCTTCATTTTGTAGCTTTATTAATATTTTATTTAATATTAAGGTTTTGCTTTTAGCGCGATTGTACTATTTTATCCATTTATGTACATAGTGTTCAAAAGGTCTTCCATTGTTTGACACACTTGCATAGTGTTAGAATTTAAAGGACACTCTTAGACAATTTATTAAGTATGGAAATAGTAACTGCGTCTATTTAGTAGAACAGTTCTTTATACTTATACAGTGTGCAACAAAAGTAAGCGATCTCAGGTACCGCTTATCTGAATTTAATGAATATATGTTCGCTTAGGTATGAAATTATGCCGGATCCGCATTTCTGCCAAGTTTACCTTTTTTCTGTTATAAGAGGGAAATTATTTTTTTAATGGAACATCCTATATTATATTAATTTTTTAAAATCTGCGTAAAATTCTCAATACTTTTTATTAAGAGCACTTTTTATGAAAGGCAACAGTTTTACGAAAATAAGGGTCTAATATCCATAATTTAATGTATTACCTTTTATTAAAATACTTGCACACAAAAGGTTATCTGATATCTTTGACAATGTCAGTTTTGTTGATTTACAAAAAATGGTTCGTTTAACTGAAACCTAAAGAATTGAACTTTTAATTATTCTGGGTAATGAGGATATAGAATGCCAACCTGTTTGTAACATTTTTAATGACAAATATCCTAACAGAAATCCAATAACTAAATCTACCGTAAGTTACAAATTTCACGAAATTTTGTGTTAGTTTTACTTATAATATATTAGTTATTGGATTTTTGTTAGGATATTTGTCATTCAAAATGTTACAAACATCTTGCGGGTTTCGCATTCTATCCCCATAACCCAGTATAATTAAAATTTTAGTTCTTTTGTAAATCAACAAAACTGACATTGTCAAACATATCAGGTGTGTGTAGTTTTTTTTAATAAAATGTAATACCAAAGTTTACAGAATTAACATACAAGTTCCTTCACTCGACGGGGCGGCCTAGATCAAAAGCCAACACGTGCACGTGTTTCGCAGTGTGTTACTGGTGTGCGGACTTTGGTATAGGGTATAGGGTGGCTCACGTTGTTTGCCTACTTTACTTTCAGTGTTAGATATAGAGTGGTCTCGTGTGCGTTTGCAAATCGTTCTTCGGGTTGTTATAATATGTCGGTGAATTATTGTTCCGTAAATGGTTGTTTAAGTAAAACGAACATTTTTGAGTCTGTACGAAAGTTAACTACAATAGGCTTAAATGTCTTTGGAATCACTTCAGATCAAGGATCAAATTTTTTAAAATTAGTAAAAAGTGACTTAAAATTAACAGAGAACGTGCCATTTTTTTTTGTGGACAATATTAAACTGGTATATATATTTGACGTACCTCATTTGGTCAGTCGACTAGGAACAATTTTTTTTCTTACATTTTTAAGTTTTCTGACGGGGAAACAAACAAATGTTATCTAGAAACAATGTTCAATACGGATAAAATAAAACAATTTAAACTCGCTCCAAGATTAAGCAATACTCATATATACCCAAACCACTTTCAGAAAATGAAAGTTAAATGGGCAATTAATTAAATTAGCCATTTAGTGGCAGCAGCTATGCACACTTACATTAATTTTCAAATTCTACCAAAAGATGCTACATGCACTGCTAATTTTATTCTGAAAATGAATAATCTTTTTGATTTGCTAGATTCAAATAATCTCGAAAGCAGCATTTATGGCAAATGAATCTCAAAAAAAGTTTTTGAAAGAAATGGAAAATTATTTTACGGATTTACATGTTGTAAATAGGGAAGGAAAAAATATAACAAAGCAAATGAAATTTATATTTGGATGGAGATTAACCATTAATTCTATTTTTGTTTTATAGGACATGCTAAAGGAAAGAAAATTTATTTATACCTCCACCTTCTCACTTGCCTCTTAAGGTATTTTCTAATGACTATGCAAACCTAAAATGCCCTGAAGGAAATGGTCTTGTATATGTAGCCGGGTATATTTTAAAAAAATGTTTGGTACAGCATTCTTGTCAAACGTGTAGTAATTTTTTAAACTCAAAGGTTTACTTAATGACGAAACTATATTTTGTAGGCTTAAGGCATATAACACTGAAAAAACTGTTTGGTGGGTTAACTATACCTAATAAAGACATAGTAGATGCTATTTTGGACATGGAACATATTTTTATTAAAGATTTTAATAATTTTAACAGTTAAAAAATAAAACAGGGACACAATATAAAAACAAATTCTCTACTGTTAATTTCTATCATCCTTGCAAGGATTTTCCTTACGATTATTTTATCTCTTTGTATACAAGAGTTCGTATTTATTTTACACTGAAATTTCTCGAATCAAGAAATAAAATGTAGCAAAGGGAGTAATAAAAATCAAACAGTTCAAACATTAACTATAACTAGAAATTTATAATTTCGTTACTTATTTATTTTTCCTTGTTCACATATCAGAATTATCGTTGATTTTATTATAAGTATTGAAATCTAAGGTAAGCAACCATTTTTGTTAAAGCCATCAGGTTTATATCTAAGTTTTTTGTAGTTTTAGAGAAACATACATGGTCTCATAAAAAGCGAACCAAGTTCTGATATCTCAGTTTAAAAAATCCAAAAATAAAATAAGTGACTGACAAGGTAGTTCACAACAACGCGACGTATCAAACCCAATTTGTGTGTTTTTTATTTAAATGGAATATACATGTTGATATATCAGTTAAAGGGAACATTTTAACCTTAGTTCTGTAGTTGATGGTGTCAGATATACAAAGTGTTACAGTTACTTTATATATTTACTTTTTTTGATATACCTAGTACATTTCTAGAGATGCCTCGTTTGAAATTTGCATACAGTGTATTGAGACCAATGTCTATAAATGGGTATCATAAGTTGGGAATCGTCATATTATAATCTCAGGTATACGGGGTTAAATTTTTTGCCTTAACTTATAAATCACCCTGTGTTATTGTATTTTCGGGTTTAACGCAGAATTCCAATCATATTCTATCTAGCACGTCCTATATCTAATGTTACTCTTTTCGAAATATTGATGTTTGAATCTTGATTTTAAATAGCTGTAAAATATAAACGGTTAGAATTAGTGCAAAACGGTTGGAATTTTCCTATCTTAGTTATACCTATCGGTTTTTGTCACATGACATCCTTGAACTTCCGATTTAACAGAAATATACCTATATACAATGTGGATCGTTAAAATGATCCACCCTGGATATCCCGGTTAAACCAGAAATTGATGTCATGCGGTAATGCAATAGGTAATTAAAAATAAAAACTAAGATAGGGAAGTGCAAGCCGTTTTGTCCCAATTCAAACCGTTACATATTATATTTATAATAAAACCATATTTTCAATTGTCGCTTTTTATTACAACAATAACCGACCGATATCCTATATCTCCATTTTCTCTATTAAACGTTTATGAAATGCCCCACCTTCCCCTACGCGTTACTGAAACACCAGCGGCGACAATATTATGGTTTCTATTACCCCGACTGCCACACTCTTTTTTGTGAGAAACGCCTGCGATAGCTTGCGGTCCCTTTGCGCGAGCGGCACGGTTTTGACCTCCAAATCTGATTGTAGTTTTGCCGGCTGACGGAACTTGTATGTAATACATTCAATTATAGATATTATACCCTTATTTTCGCAAAAACTGTTGACTTTCATAAAAAGTGCAGTTAATAAAAAGTGTTAATTAATAAATTTTCGCAGCTTTTAAAAAAGTAATATGATAATAAAAAAAAATGTTTCCTTTTATAACAAAAAAACGGCAAACTTGGCAGCAATGCGGAACTCGTCATTGGGTCCAGCATAATTTCATACCTAAGGGTACATATTTTCATTAAATAAGCGGTATCTGAGATATTTAACCATTTCCTTACTTTTGTTACACGCTGTATATTTTCATCATAGGTATACAAATATCCCCTCGTTTAAAGACAAAACTATGTCAACAACATACTCTTAGCTAGCCCCTGGGCGCGGCTAGGGTAGGCTTTTCTTAATATCGTTTCTTTCCAGGTGTTATAAAGATGAATGACATCAACCATGAATGTGTGGTTTATTTTTAGATATTTAGACAATAAGGGCAAATATATTTTTTCCAAGGTATTGGGTATTTCCCCACTTAATCCTACTTTTCCAATAAAGTGATTATGGTCTTGAGGAGTAAGTTTCAGCATGTCTCGTCTGGATACGTCCTACCACTTTGTTTGTTTCGTTCGTTTTATATACAAAACGAAACAAGGCCGATATTTCACATACCGTTCGTTTTAAAAAAAATCGCTCGGGAAGATTTTGCCCGTATCGTCAACCTTGTCACTTCCACCCCTTCGCGGGGGTGACCTCCAGCCCCAAAATATTAAATGGGAGTTAAGTGATACCTTATTTTAAGGACAATCAAATTTCAATTCAACTCGTCTTATTTTTTCAAATTTGATGCAGCCTTCTTTCAAAAAATAAGGGTAGAGCAATAAAAAGAAAAAAATCTTTCTTGATTTTTGTATCGATAAAAAAGTTTTTCGCTTTCGACTCTGTCATTTTAACCTCCCTCAGGGGTAAGCTGCAACCCTTAAAATGGGATTAAACGTCAAGAGATACCTGATTAAAGGTCAAGTGATACCTCATTTCTCAAAATTCTCTTCTCAAGGCCTAGCAATTTTTAAAAATTAAGTAGATAGTTAAGTAGTTAATACGTTAAAACTGATCAAACTATAAATTTGTATCGATCTTTACGTTAAGTTTATGTAACGGCGTTGTTTTTGTGGAAAAAATAATTCTTTCTCAGCTTAGGTTTACGGTATGAGTATGGTTTATGTTTACAAAGAAAGATGAGACACAAGATCAAAATTTTGTTTATTCATTGTTCATGATAATAAGTGCTGAAAGTGTTGGATATTATGAAGGATTTCTGGTGTAATGGCCTGACATTCATCAATGATCCGCTGACGTAAATCATTTAATGACTGTGGCTGAGTTTTATAAATCTTACTTTTTAAGTGACCCATAGAAAAAAAATCTAAGGGGTTTAAGTCAGGTCATCTTGCAGGCCACTTTATCCTCTTCGGCCGATCCATCTGTCAGGGTAAGTCCGATTTAAATATTCACGAACAGCAAGGAGGTGCACCTCCTATCGAAATTTAGATTTCCTGGGAGAAAAAAAGGACCAATTAAACAATCGCCATAAATTCTAATCCAGACGTTTAATTTCTCAGGATGTTGAGTGTGACCAGTTGAGGCAGTTGTGATGATTAACAGTCCCATTTAGAAACGCTCATCGGAAAAACAAATGTTGAACACTAAATTCGGATTATTTATTTTTCGTTCACTCATAATCTCTCAAAATTAAGCGTCTGTTTTTTTTTATTTATTTATTTATTTATTTAACGTTTTCACATTAACAAGCTTAATATTATAATATATAGCTTATTATTCTAATTTAATAAGTTTTACATCCAACTTAAATCCATTTAAGGACACATCAAAAAACCTCAATTGCTCATATTAAGTGTTGACATTATGTGTCATTCTGTTCATTGGATTAAACAACCAATAAAATGTTCTGCAGTGGGGTATATGAAGGAGTGGAGTATTACGTATTATATGAGCTGAAACATGTACCTGCAGGCAAGAAAGGCATTCTGGACTCCTTATGTAATTATTTAAAATATTAAAGGTGAAGCAAACATCAAACTTCCTCCTACTTTTTAGCGAACCCCAATTTAAATAAGATAACGTCTGATTAGCAGTTAGATAGATACCACTCTTGTTCAGCTTGAATGATGCTGTTTTACTAAATTTATATTAAATATTCTCAAGACGCTCTATGTGGACATTGTAATAAGGGGACCAAACAATATTACAATATTCCATTATTAATCGTACAAAACTAATATGCAGGGTTTTAAATGCCCGAATATCTGTAAAGTCATGACAAATTCTTTTGATAAAACCCAGCATTCTGCTTGCTCGCCTAATAACCTTCTCATAATGATTGGTAAAATAAGTTTATTATCGAAATAGATGCCTAAATATTTAATTGCAGGTAGCTCTTTTAAAGGACTGCCATTTAGTTTATAGGTTGTAACAAGCTCTGATGACCTTAGTCTGCTAAAACGGACTAAAAAGCATTTATCTACATTTAAGGACGTCTTATTATGACAGCACCATTTGCTAATTTCAGTCAAATCATACTGAAGTAGATCCATATCTATAGGAGAAGAGACCTTAGAGAAAATGTTGAGGTCATCTGTAAATAATAAAAAAATACTCTTCAGATAGACACCAATATCATTAATAAAGAGATTAAACAGTAGAGGCCCAAGATGGGACCCTTGAGGAACCCCTGAAGTGGCACAGATTTTATCAGATAAAAAACTTTCAACCTTTACCTGTTGGTAACGATTAGAAAGGTAAGATTGTAACCATAATAGTAAAGTACCCGATTCTCCATATTGGTATAGCTTAGATAATAATAGATCGTGGTCCACTTTGTCGAAGGCTTTGTTGAAGTCTGTGTAAATAGCATGTACTTCTGCCCCTGTCGACATGATATTAGAAATGTAGTTAGTATTTAGAAATAAATTAGTTTCAACTGAACGTCCAAGCAAAAAGCCATGTGTTGTGAAATAATAAGTTTTTTGAAAACTTTGCTCATTTTCTGTTCAACACAGTGGTCAAATAATTATGGTATTACTGAGAGTATACTGATCAGCCTATCACCTGCTTTGTATATTGGAACACCATACGATTGTTTCCATATTTCTGGAAAATGTCCCGTTTGTAATTATTGATTAAAGATTATGTAAAGTGGAATGAACAAAGTAGAGAAACAATGTTTAAGAATGGAAGGAGGAACACCATCAGGACCCATTGATTTAGTTAGATCCAGTTCAGCTAGTCCTCTCTCAATATCAGTAACAGGAATATATATTATTAAAAGGATAGTTAATTACTGAAAGAACAGAAGGCAAGTTAAATTCATGTGGGGCACAAGAAGGGGGACTATAAACAGAGGCAAAATATTTGCAAAACAGATTGGAAATTCCTTGACCACTTTCAGCTACAACTGCGTCCAATTTCATCACAGTAGAACAGATGCCAGTATTATTTTTATTTATCAAGTTATTTTATTTTATCAATAATAGAATTCTCAATGTCTGTCAAAGTCATCTTCGTTTAATTGTTGTACAAGATAAATTTTGTAGGGGTGTGTTATGTGTCTTAAAAATTCTGCGAATACTCGTACGAGATATGTCACACACTAAAGGTAGAAGCCTGGTGCTTAATGTAGGGTCCATATTGACGTGGCCCAAAACAGCAAGTTCCACTGCTTTGTTTCCCACCATCATTCGATTTGGAGCGATTGGTTTTCAGTTTGGCACTGATCCTGTCTTAACTTTGCTACCATTTCAATTATGTATTTTCGGTGAACATGTTTATCTGGATTAGTTTGATTAAATGCATCTGCTGCAATATTAGCACATCTACCGATTTCATAATAGATTTCATCAGCGATACATACTCCTTCTGAAATAGAATAAACCATTTTAGATTAAAATAAAGTTATAAATAGTCACAGACAAAACCCTAGGAGATACTAAATTTAAATAAATTAAATGTAAATACTCTAAGGAAGATAAACAACTGCATTTTTTACACAAACAAAGAATTCCACAGCACAAACAATTATTAAGATTTGACTAATTGCAAAAAGACTAATGCTTACTAATTTTCTCTTCAAAGGATAAAATTGGAATTTAGATTAACTTTTTGAGACTATAAAAAAGAAATATAAAAAACATTTCCTTATTATTATGTTGGAAAGAGAATTTAATGACCATTAAAATGAGGTATCACATGAAGTTTAATCCCATTTAATTTAAGGGTTGAACAAAATACAAGAGTTCTAACCACACTACACCACAACTTGTTAGGTTCTGGACTCGCGTTTCGCTAACCAAGTTATCATCATCAGCAGATGATATAAACTAAAGTAACTTATTCTAACCGAGTGTGGTCACACTGGTTGCACCCGACTGCACCGTTGTCAAGTAAACAATAGAGGGGACTATAGGGAATAGGCCCTATGTCTTCATTTAGTGCTTTCTTACCACATTTAACTATTTCTATACTCTCAAACGCATACAATAATCTATTATTAGATACATTTTTAATCAGCTTAAGATTATTTATTCCTATTCGGTGATTGTTTTCAAAGCATGTTGGGCAACGCTTGAATTTTTTGTTCTTCCGTATCTTAAATGTGCCATGTGTTCTTTAAAACGAATGTTTATGAAGCGTTTAGTTTGCCCAACATATTTTAGATCGCAGTCATTACAGCTAATTTCATAGATGCCACTCCTCTACTTCAAGTCGACTTTGTCTTTAGGGTTTCCAAGGAGATTTTCAAACTGTTCTCCGTTTTGTAGGCTACTCTAATACCTACGTTTTTAAATACTTTTTCTAGACCTCTCGTATATCTGGGATCATATGGGATTACTATGAACTTATTGGGAGCCTCGGTGCTTGAAGAGTAGTGGCATTTTTTAACATTTTCTTATGCTTATGTCTATTTACTAATTTATGTACAAAATTATCATTATATCCATTACTTTTAGCTATATTTTTAATCCGATTCATTTCATGGTTAAAACGTTCTTTACTTATTAGAAAATTGACTAGCCTGTGAGTTAAGAAATGAAATGCTGCCATTTTGTGTTGACGGCAATGAAATGAGTCGGATGTTATATACCTATCTATTAGTAAATTTCCTATAAATATCAAATTTTAATTTATCGTTATTTCTAATAACTAACGTGTCGAGAAAAGGTAATTGCCCATTGTTCTCCTTTTCGTACGTAAAATTAGTGGAAGGATATTTATTGTATAATATTTGTAAGAAAGTGTCCAAATTTTCTGTTTTGGTATCAACAATAGCAAATATATCGTCTACGTATCTGTACCACACCCTCGGGAAATACTTGAGTTCTTTTTTGAATTGGGTTTCTAATCTGCCCATAAACAAATTTGCAAGGAACGGAGATAAGCAATTGCCCATCGCAGTTCCCTCAAGTTTTTATAATATTTATTGTCGAACTGAAAAAAATTTTGATTTATACATAATTTTGTGAGAAGCAAATATTCATCAATAATTTCTTCAAATTATTGATTTCGAGTAGTTCTTTTGGGTATTCTAAAGCTAGTGGTATGGGTGGACTAGGAAACAATGAGCTTACATCAACTGATATTAAAATTTCTCTTTCTTTTAAGTGAACATCCTTAATTTTATCTAAGAATTCTAACGAGTTAGTAACCTCAAAGTTATCGTACGAGATATTTAATTTGTTGAATTCTTCTACTAACCATTTTGAAATATTGTATGTTGATAATCCAACAGCTGAAACAATAGGTCTCATGGAGTTTCCAGGTTTATGGATTTTGGGAAGGCAAAAGGCAACTGTGGGTTACTATGTGTTGGACCAGTTTGAATCAAATTTCTACTCTTTCAAAATAATCTATTTTGTCTAGTATAACAACCTTATTTCCTTTCTCAGCTTTTAAATAAAAACATTCTTTTTTCTTCAGTCCCTTAATAAAGTCAGTATTTTTATGAACAACATCTATTGTTTACTTGACAACGGTGCAGTCGGGTGCAACCAAGTGTGACCACATTTACCTATAAATAGTCTCGGTTAGGATAAGTTACTTTAGTTTATATCATCTGCTGATGATGCTAACTTGGTTAGCG
Source organism: Kuschelorhynchus macadamiae (assembly GCA_030620095.1). Taxonomy (NCBI): domain Eukaryota; kingdom Metazoa; phylum Arthropoda; class Insecta; order Coleoptera; family Curculionidae; genus Kuschelorhynchus; species Kuschelorhynchus macadamiae. The sequence continues at coordinate 430,264 of JAUTXW010002898.1, read as the reverse complement.
AAACGCGCGTCCAGAACGTAACAAGTTGTGGTGTAGTGTGTAATGTAGTAAGATAGATCAAAATACAGGAGTTCTACTCTTGTATTTTGATCTATCTTCCACAGGTTCCAGTGTTAGGACTTAAGTTGAAGCTCACCCCTGCGGAGGGTTGATGTGACAAAAGTTGAAAATATGCGTAAAAGACCTTTTCGAGATAAAAATCGACGGGTTTCAACATTTTCTTCATCGAGCAGTAACAATGAGAAATTGTATTTTTTTCTCTTTTCATTGTTCTTCCGTTATTTTCTCAAAAATGGCTGCATCAAATTTCAAAAACTAAAAGAAGTTGAAAAGAGAATTTAATTACCTTTAAAATAGGGTGCCAGTCGACCCCTATTCCCATTTAAGATTTAAGCGGCCCCGTTTCTTTTTGATTGGCCCATCCTGTATAATAAACGTCGCCTACAGCACAACTAATCAAATCTTTTGTTGGCTATGCCTAGTGCATAGGTCATTTAAATGATAATTTGATCCTTTTATTTGTATTTACCATCCATTTGTGTGGTTTTTAGATTTTCACCACCCATGTTATTTTCTTTTTCCGGTTCTAGATCACAGGTTTACATTAGTTGGCTTCCAATACTCTTATTGTCGCAATGGTACATATGTTTACTAATTTCTGTATGAGTGGCTGTATTTACGCGTTGAGCTGTTAAAAAATACTGGACATCCGCGCAATATTTTTCGAATGTTCCTAGAGTGCGTATTAAAACCACAAAAAAAAATATAACTTTATATTGTATTTATACTTTTTGAGCACTTGGGACATTAAATTAAAGCAAATTAGAACCAATGCTTGACAGCTGGAAGTTTATGTTTTGATATATTGTAAACTTACATGTAGTGGTTTTATTTTGTTTTCTAATTTAAGCATTCATTAGTTATTAATTGTTTATCTCTTATACCAGTGGTAGATTGCATTTATAGTTTTTTTTTGAAATTATTTTGTATTTACTTCATCTTAAAGATATAGTTTTGCATGCTATTATTGTATATTTTGGTAGTTTAATGGACGAACGCCTTTTATAGTATTGATCTCATTATACCCGTGGTGTTTCAAACTTATTGTTTTTATTATGTTTCCATTTACTTTATCTTTGTTTTTAGACGTCGTTGAAGATAGTATGTTGGAGTTCTATATATATATTTGCAGAGAAGTCGTTGAGTGTCAACGAATGTTTTTAAGTTGTACTGAGACATTTATATTCTTTATATAGATATTCTTCTTTATATAGAAATTCTTTATATAGGTATACTTTATATAATATTTTTTTACGCATATACTTTTTAGAATAAATAATTTTATAAGTTTTTTTTGTTATACGCTGTGTTTGTTTCTTCTTGTATATTTTAAATTTATATGGAGATATTCTAGGATTTATTACTTTAAAAAGAAATTATTTGCAAAATGGACGCTCTGAAACAGTTGTTGAGTTAAGCAACAATTTTAAGTTGCTTTGACATTCACAGTTATTAAGATCATATCGGAATGAATTTACATTCTTGAGTCTGCTGCTATATATAAATCAGTGTGGCATTGTTAACAACAAGCTGGATAGAAAATATGGCAATTGACCTTGAAAAACGCGTTTTCGTTTAGTAAAAACTGTTGGGTATATATATATATATATATATATATATATATATATATATATATATATATATATATATATATATATAGAATATGAAAAAGTGTACAGTTTTTAATAACCAAAAAAGATAAACTTGTTTGAAACAGAAAAATTTTAAATAAGAAGAAACTATTTTCCGATAACCTTGAAATCTTAAAAAAGTCTTACTCGGGACATTTTTTTCTTCATCGGTAAATATCACATTGAAAAGTAAAGCATTGGAATTTACTCCGATATCTTCTTAACGACATTCAAAATTTAAAACTTGTTGGCCAATTTTTTTAAATGTTTTTAGGTAGATAAATATGTACACAACATGTTTCAAAAGGCTTTTTTCGTCCATTAAAAAAGCGCGTTCGCTACAATTTTTTTTTATATGTAATTGTCATTGTATTGGCTAATCCTTGTGAGTGTAGATGTAAGAAGATTTATTAAATAAAATTAATAAACCCACGTTATAACTGGAAATTTTCCATCAATCCCTCTCCATTTCTTTCAGCAGTTAGTGACAAACCTATTTGTAACACTTCTCAAGATGTATATATATATATATATATATATATATATATATATATATATATATATATATATATATATATATATATATATATATATATATATATATATATATATATATATATATATATATATATATATATATATATATATATATATATATATATATATATATATATATATATATATATATATATATATATATATATATACAGGGTGATTCATGAGGAAATGTCAATATTTCAGGTACATATTCAGGACCACAAAATTAACATAAAAGTTTATATAAATAAGTGTCCGCAAGGCCTAAGTTCTCGAGATACAGGGTATTAAAGTTTTTATTTAATTTTCCTATTTTTTAAATAAAATATATAATGTAAATAATGGAGTGAAAATTGATATACGGGGGTTTTTTTGGTATGACAAATTCGAATCTAATATTAGTATTGCTCTTACTTATAGGGGGCGCCACCTACATGTATTTCTACTCCTTCGAACAATCACAAGTTTTTAATACAGTCTTGTATTACATTTTTGAGTAAAACAAATTATTCCCTTGCCATTTCTACGTCAAAAAGATATACCTGTTAAAAATGGATACGAGCAACCGTTTTCGAGATATTTGGATTTAAAACAATTTCGGCGCATGTAATTTTTTATCGCAAAATTTTAAAAGTTTGTTATTTTGTCTAAATTTAAACGCATCTTGGCACAAAAGCTTTGAAATGAAAGACTAACACATTTTTTTGAGGTGTGTATTCAGTGCTTCAGACATAAACTAAACAAAAGGTATTTAATTTGTATTAAAATTGTTATTATTAAGTTGTTTTTAATAAAATCTATACGTTTTATAATTTTCAAAAATTCCACCATTTGCTTCTAAGCACAGGTCAGCTTATGGTGTATAGCTCGGGTTGCTCTGTGGATACATTCGGGCGCATTTCTTAGTGTTTGTGCTGCGTTTGTTATCCGCTCCAATAATGCTTCTCTTGTTTTACTTTAGTGGAATATACCAGTGATTTGAACCATCCCCAAAGACAATAATCCAAAGGATTAAGGTCTGGCGATCTAGGTGGCCAATTAAACGGACCTCCCCGACCAATCCATCGGTTTAGAAAGTTTTGGTTTAAAAAATCTCTTACAAGTAAACTGTAGTGTGCAGGCGCTCCATCATGCTGCAAATACATGTTTTGTCTTATATTAAGGGGAACATCTCCTAATAGATTTCGCAAGTGATTTTCAAGAAAGTTTAAATATTTTTCTCCTGTAAGACTACCGTCGATTATAAATGAACCAATTAAATGACCATTTAACATTCCACACCACACATTAATGCTAAATTTATGTTGGAAATTATGTTCTACTGTAGCGTGAGGATTTTCATAGGACCACCGGTGTTCATTGTGAAGATTATTTATACCATCACGCGTGAACTGTGCTTCATCAGTGAACAAAACATACCTATACAACCTTCGATCTTCATTAATCCAGTTACAGAATTGCATTCTGAACTCAAAATCACCCTCCTGCAAATGTTGAAACCGTTGTAAATGAAATGGGTATAAACAATTAATGTGAAGATTTCTCCAAGCAGACGATTGTGTAATTTGATAAGAATCAGCAATCCGCCTAGTGCTTATGCTTGGATCATTTTCGACGGCATTGAGTATAGCCTCTTCTACTTCAACGTTGGGTCCCGATTCCCTTTCAGATACAATTTTCGCACTTGGAAACATCCCAGATTCTCCAGCAGTAGTGAAAACTTGTTGAAAAACTCTTCTATCTGGCACCCTTCTATCTGGAAAACGACGCCGGTACTCCGCGACTGCTTGAATTGCGACCCCATTGCAGAAGCCATAGACGAATATCATATCTGCATATTCACGATGCGAGATATCACAGGCATAATGACGTATTTAGATCTAAAGTTTCTTAAATGATTATTGTCAGATAATAAAAGTTATGAACAGAAATTGACAGTGACAAAATTTGATCTTATTATTAACTGACATTACTATTGTTAAGTAACAGGAAAAAAGATGAGAACACCAACCAGCAGTTGTTCTGTCAGGCAAGGCACACTTCTATTTTTTTACAATACATGCATATTTTATGTGAATTTGATAAAAAAAATCACATGCGCCAAAACAGTTTTAAATCCAAATATCTCGAAAACGGTTGCTCGTATTCACTTTTAACAGGTATACCTTTTTGACGTAGAAATGGCAAGGGAATAATTTGTTTTACTCAAAAATGTAATACAAGACTGTACCAAAAAGCTGTGATTGTTCGAAGTAGTAGAAAGACATGTAGGTGGCGCCCCCTACCAGTAAGAGCAATACTAATGTTAGATTCGAATTTGTGATACCAAAAAACCCCCGCATATCAATTTTCACTCCATTATTTACATTATCATAGATTTTATTTAAAAAATAGGAAAACTTTAACACCCTGTATCTCGAGAACTAAGGCCTTGCGGACACTTATTTATATAGACTTTTATGTTTATTTTTTGGTCCTGAATATGTACCTGAAGTATTGACATTTCCTCATGAATCACCCTGTATACATATATATATATACAGGGTGTTCAGTTAAGGGCGTACACTATCTATATCTCAAGAACCCTTGACTGCAGCCAATTGGAAAAAAAAAATTCATGACTAAAATGGCAACGAGGAATCGTCCAAAAATATTTTTAACTTTGCAAATTGGCCGTAAGGGGGCGCAACTGTCAAAAGGAAAATACAAATTTAAAATTTGAGCAAAATTACTAAATTAAGATATAAGTTTTATAACGTCATTCGAAAGCTGAGTCAATTTTCTATGAATTCGCTTTAAGCCAAATTTTCATTGGATTAATAATAAGGGTGGGGGAAACAAATGTGTGTTGTCATATTTAAATCGCTATATCTTGTACACTTCTTAACCAATTTTAATGCACAAGGTGTCATATGAAAGATAATTTTTACATCTCTTAATGGACTTCTGCAGTGATATAAATTAGTTTTAAAAAAAGAAGTCAGATGGCGCTATCCAATGTGGTTAGAGTTTTCTTGAAATTTTTCTAAAATTTCAAATGGATCGGTATGCTTTACCTTATAAATTATAAAAGTGAATTATAAAATCTACATTTTGGCGAAAACCGCATATCGAAATCTTTATTCGTTTCGGAGTTGTTGCTAAATAACTGGTGATAAAAGAAGCAAAAACAAAAAAATCGAGTTTTATGAAGTTAGTATCTGACAAATAAATGATATTATGGAATTAATTAAAGCATGTTAAAGGTTTACTTAATAACCAGATTAAAAAATCTTAATTGAACTAATTGTAAGCAATGTCATACCATGAGGTATTGCGTTCTTATTTCTTATTTGCCTCCTTGTACTGTCACAGTAAGCCGTGAAAAACAACAGACACATTGCGCCTCGTTGTCATGGCAATAAAAGCAGTAACTGTCATTTTGGTTTGTTTATTGTCTTGTGAAAGAAAGTTTACTTCTTGTTTCCGTTACTAAAGTAAAAATGCCGTTTACAAATGAAGAGGCATTTGATATGTTAGGTGTGTATTTTGAGTGCTTTCGAAATGCAGCCAGAGCTTCAAGGGAGTATGCTTTGCAGTACCCTAATCGGACGCATCATTCCAGGCACGTGTTTACTCGTTTGGCAAGACGACTCAGAGAAACTGGCAGAGTTCAACCAACTTCGACTCAAATAAGGCATCGCAGAGTCAGAAATGAGACGAATATCATAAACGTTTTAGCTTATATCAATGTTGATCCACATGCTAGTATTCGCGAAATTTCTAGGGACTTGGGACTTTCAGTTGGCTCCATTCATAAAATTTTGATGGATTTTAACATGCATCCATATCATATTGTTTTGCACCAGGCTTTACTAGACTTGGATTTCGACAATCGCTTAAATTATTGTCATTGGCTTCTCAACATGATAAGGGAAGATCGCCGTTTTTTGGATAAAGTACTATGGACAGATGAAGCCTCATTTACCAGCAATGGTAGAGTAAACTTGCACAACATGCATTACTGGTGTGATAATAATCCTCATTGGATGCGTGAAGTCGACCATCAACATCGTTGGACAGTGAATGTATGGTGCGGAATTGTTGAAGGAAAGATTATCGGGCCTTTTATCTTTGATAGGACTCTAAATGGTGAATTATACCTTCAATTTTTAATTAATGAGCTGCCACAGTTATTAGAAAACGTGACCCTCGCGACAAGAAGAAATTTGTGGTTTCAACACGATGGATGTCCTGCCCATTTTTCAAACCAAGTGCGCCACTACCTTGACCAGCAGTTCCCTTTCCGGTGGATTGGAAGAGGAAGTTTATTTCTTTGGCCAGCCAGGTCACCGGACTTAACTTGTCTCGATTTTTATTTATGGGGAAGAATAAAAGATCTCGTTTACAAAACTCGACCAACAACGCGAGAAAATATGATCGAGAGAATTAGAACGGCTATAAACAGCATATCCGTGGCGGAAATTAAAACTGCTGTCTCGTCAACACAACAAAGGCTGTACCGCTGTATTCAGAATGATGGAAAACATTTTGAACATATCCCATAAATGCCTAATTTTTCTGAAAATTTTGTTCTTGTTCTTGTTACTCGTTACCTGTTTCTTCGTATTTTTGCCACGAAGGTTTTTCATACGTTACTCGTTATGTTATTCTGCTTTGTTATGGCCCGTTGGCCTTTAAACACGCTCCAAATTTTAATAGTCTGCTAAAGTTTGGACCAGTCCAAAGCCTGGATAAAGTGTGATGGAAGGCAAATAAAAATATTACTACTTACAATTAGTTCAATTAAGATTTTTTAATCTGGTTATTAAGTAAACCTTTAACATGCTTTAATTAATTCCATAATATCATTTATTTGTCAGATACTAACTTCATAAAACTCGATTTTTTTGTTTTTGCTTCTTTTATCACCAGTTATTTAGCAACAACTCCGAAACGAATAAAGATTTCGATATGCGGTTTTCGCCAAAATGTAGATTTTATAATTCACTTTTATAATTTATAAGGTAAAGCATACCGATCCATTTGAAATTTTAGAAAAATTTCAAGAAAACTCTAACCACATTGGATAGCGCCATCTGACTTCTTTTTTTAAAACTAATTTATATCACTGCAGAAGTCCATTAAGAGATGTAAAAATTATCTTTCATATGACACCTTGTTCATTAAAATTGGTTAAGAAGTGTACAAGATATAGCGATTTAAATATGACAACACACATTTGTTTCCCCCACCCTTATTATTAACCCAATGAAAATTTGGCTTAAAGCGAATTCATAGAAAATTGACTCAGCTTTCCAATGACGTTATAAAACTTATATCTTAATTTAGTAATTTTGCTCAAATTTTAAATTTGTATTTTCATTTTGACAGTTGCGCCCCCTTACGGCCAATTTGCAAAGTTAAAAATATTTTTGGACGATTCCTCGTTGCCATTTTAGTCATGAATTTTTTTTTCCAATTGGCTGCAGTCAAGGGTTCTTGAGATATAGATAGTGTACGCCCTTAACTGAACACCCTGTATATATATATATATATATATATATATATATATATATATATATATATATATATATATTCAGGGTGGTCCAATAGCTCAGTTATTGTGGGAATAAAAAAAATATATGTGAATTTTGCAGGGACTGCTGAGAGCTACCGCCTAAAATTATTTTCGATTATACAGGGTTGAGGATAAGTTTGCCACAAACCAAACTTACAACACCCTCTATCTTGTTTTACTTTCAGATCCCATCCCTTTTTGGCCATTCACCTAATCTAGGGTTTGTAGGATCTATACATTCAGGATTTATGGACACTTTTCGGAAATATCACAGGTACATTTGACGCCCTGCCCTGTATTTTTTTAATACGTTAGCATAAATTATTTAGCAAGGTAAAATCTTCCCTCAAAAACTGGAGATGTCCGTGTGCCATAAGCCTTTCTTCAAAAAAAGGCGAACCGAAGACAAAATTTCCAACAATTCCACCCCAGACGTTAAGAGACCACCTATTTTGACTAGTTGTGCGGATATAGTGAGGATTTTCGGTAGCGTAGTAATGAAAATTATGTCTATTGACATTTCCATTTTTGTGGAATGTTGCTTTGTCACTAAATAACACAAAGTTAGCAAATGTTGGTTCTTTTTGAATTCGTTGTTTTTTTTGTGTCCAGTGACAAAAATCTAGTCGCCTGTAATAATCATCCTCATACAATTCTTGAAGAAGTTGAATGTGGGTATGGGTGAAGGTTATTTTTTTTAGAATTCGTAAAACAGTGGTTTTACTTACATCTGTTTCCCTTGCAATTCTTCTTGAGCCAATATGTGGGTTTTCTATAACTTCTAAGTTTACCGCTAAGTCGTTCTCCTCATTTAAAACAGGTTTGGCTCGATCAGTTCTCGTGTATTCTACGTTTCTCGTCCCACCAAACCGTTGCATACGCGCTTCTGTGGTTGTCTTCTATCATGATACTTTTCGTGATATATTCTTGTCGCTAACAAACAATTCTTTTCACTTGCTCCTAACACATAAATCGTATCAATCATATCTTGTCTATAAAAATTCATCTTTGCGTTTTACAACAGAAACTGTACTTAGTTTTTAATATAAAACTCAAGCACCAGCATTACTTGATAATTCAAATTTGTATTTTTGACAGTTTAATTTCATTAAAAATAAAGCCCACTAGATTTTTGTCACTGGGCACAACAACAAATTCAAAGAGAGCCAATATTGCTGACCTTTTTTGTGTTATTCACTTCACAAAGCAGCATTCCACGAAAATGGAAATGTCAATATACATACAAATACATAATTTTCCTTATAACGCTACTGAAAAACCTCATTTTACTCTCACATCTAGTCGCAATAGGTGGTCTCTTAACGTCAAATGTACCTCTAATATTATCTAAAAGTGTCCATAAATCTTGAACGATTCTGTAGAGACTCTATTTGGGTGAATGACCAAAAAGGGAGGAATCTGAAAATATAATAATAAACAGGGCGTCCCATTTAAATCAATCCAGAAAATTTGTATCCAGCATTTTTATTTGTTATACCGTTACTAAAGAATACTAAATAAAAATACCGCATTTGAAAGAAGACTACATTTGGAAGTTTTTACCACGCTAAAATGATTTATGCTAACACATTTAAAAAAAATACAGGGCGTTAAATGTTCTTCTGATATTTTCGAAGTGGCTATAAATTTTGAATGACTCTGTACAGACCCTATATTGGGTGAGTGGCCAAAAAGAGAGGAAACTGAAAATAAAACAATATACAGGGTGTTTGATTTTAAAAATGTTAGTCTGGTTTGTGACAAACTTATCCTCAACCCTGTATAATCGAAAATAAGTTTAGGTTGTAGCTCTTAGCAGTCCCTACAAGTTTCATATAATTTTTTTTTCTATTTCCCACAATAACCGAGCTATTTGACTTGAACGCACTGTTGGACCACCCTGTATATATAGGTGACGTTTTCGTATCTACAATTTAATAATAAAAAACGTCATTAAGACACTCGTTCCCAGATAGCGTTATTTTTTAAGAACGGGAACGAAAGTTGATGAGGTTGCCCATATTTACCAAAAAAATTTATTCATGTAAAATAAATTGATAACAATGGAGTTTTACGGTACATGATACAAGTGCGTGATTTTTTTTGTTATCTCAAGTCAAATAAAAGCGCCATACACCTTCCTAGAGAGGCTTTTTTTGAAGGGGCTTTGCGGGCTCATCACTGACTTCGGGTGCTCCGGACTCTGAGTCAGTGAAAAGTCGTGAGCGTCGCAGACGTCTTTGAGAGTCGTATTAGGCTCGATATCGAATTTGACGAAGTGTTTGAAACTTATCAAACCATCGCGTTATTAATAACCCCTGGAGTTCCCGTACACCTAATGGCTGCTAGAGGGGGAACAGTTAACAATGTCGAAGTCGAACGATGTATAAATGCCCAGTTTTCCACGCCCCCCACTCTCTCGACTACAGAGGTTAGCAGCGCAGGGTATATACATCTTCCATCGATTCCTGTCAAGAAATCGTGACAAAAATGTCCACCGTTACAAAATGGAAGCCGAAAGTGGCTGATAAGGCCACGCTTCTCGATCCTATCATTCCGAGCAGGTTTCTACCCCTAGAGGGGTGAAACTTCAGAAAAAAATCACGTATTATTGTAAGGCCTGTAGAACCCTACGTACAGGATACTTTAACCGACAATCAGACAGCTGTCCAAGCTTGCAGCCTATGGGCTCTTACTAATGTCCGTCAGCCCAGATAGGATGAACTCTGTCGAGTGCGTTCACCACGATTCTTTCCTTATTGCTCCAGGATAATGCTGTCTCAGAGTTACAAAAATATGAAAGCGGTCTCGAGAGCTTATCCGAATTCGTCTCTTCGATGGGATATGCTACTGACCCCACCGTACGGCAAACGACTCGTACTCGACAGTACGCCTTTCTCTTGTCTCCTCTACGTTGCAAAGAGTCTCCCGCACTATCATATCCGCTAGGCACGATCCCGGAACGCGGGATTCTCCTCTCTCGAAAGTCCTAAGAGCAAAACGCTAGTTGTGCGTTTACGTAGCATCCACTTCGCCCTGACTATGCGTATCCTGCGACCAAACCCTCGCCCAGATTAGACAGTCCCCTGAATAAACGTTCCAGAATTGTTCCGAAAATGGATAAAAAGGCACTGAATGCCCTATTCCTTTCGTCCTATAGTCTGAGATAAACTCCGGGCCTTCCCCTTCCGTGGGCAAGACTCAACCCCACTAAATATTGTCCAGACAGGCTATCAACTTATAGAAGGTTTGCCTCCTGTGAAACCGTTGTCGGGAGCATACCACCCAACGTGGTGGTCCCAGAGATTCATACCGAGAAAACGGCCCCCAATGTGCCCGATTCCGCCTTTACTGAGAACAGGGGAGCTATTAGAAAGGAGTACAGACACTGAATAATGAAATTACATTGCCCAAATATAATCTAGAGAACACCGTAATAGTAATGAAATTTTTAAAATAAAATTAAACTACAATGTAATTTTACTTATTGAATTTGCAGATATAACTAATTCTGCGCCCTATCCTCTTCCAACGAACGCAGTCTTCCAAGTATATAGACTATAGCTCCACGACGCAGGAGCAGAAAACTTTTAACCTATGTTGCATTCCACAAGTGTTGACATCGTTTGAAAATACGCTTAAATCCTGTTCCTGTTATAAAACAGTGACAAAAATGATTGCCACGCTTTCAAAACGAGGGTCGAAAGAATCTGATGAAGTAATCAGTATTATTGCCCGCTAACAACTCTAGTCATGTCTACCGCTATGTGAATTACGTTAAAAATCTAAATAATAAATAGAGAAGCAAATCTTAATGTTTTTGGTGCTTTTGATAACGCTCTGACTCGATGATCCGAGTACTTCATAATAAGCTGGCAGATTGCCTCAGAGTAAAGCCAGCAAAACCCCACTAAATCAAGGCAACCCTGGGGACGTGTCTAAAGTTAGAAGTATATTTTGACTACTTGGCTTCCCGACTTCTGTTAGTTTTTAACTTTAGGGCTAGTTTTATAGCTTGTGTTTAAACTTAGGTTTAACTTGTAGTTTAAACTCACGATTAACCCTTACTGGCGTTTTAAATGAGTTTTATACATTCTCCTTATAATTTTCTAGCTATCTTCAATATGCATCTAAAATACCAACAAACAAATAAAAAGGAGAACTTTCTAACCTAACAATACGTATGTGAAAAACTCGTTGTTCCATTTGGGGTTCAACAATATTAATTACTTCTAGTCCGTTGTCATCAATTAATTTTTCAAAAACGTCAAATATTTCTTTCATGGTATAGTTAAATTTAAGCTAAATCAAATAGTCAACACCATTACACACAATTTTCAATTTCAATTTCAATCTATGTTTTTGGTAGTGCACTTCACAACTTGCCAGATTGCTCTCCGTCCGGGGCTTATTTAGAGCTGGGGCGACCCTTCCAGATAATTTACACCTTATTCCGGTTTGAAGACGTTATCGGTGGGATGTCCGGATGGCGAGCTCTGAGCTCCCGGTCACCCCGTGTATTTCAATATCTTTAAATTTGTCTTTCTTTATAAACCCTTCTAATGCATCTCGGCTTCCACTAGATGCCCCTTGAGAGTACTACTGGTCTTACGAGATGACCTTTTCTTTCAAGCTATCCCCTTACCCCTCCCACTCCCGCCACATAGCGGCCATTACGCTAATATTCTTTGTAGAACTGCAGCAGATGAACGGGACAGAATGCAGGAACAACTAGGCCTCACACGTTCACAGCGGTTGCTCCCTTTCTAGCGGGGTCGTTAGTTTCCACACTGAGCGGTTGAGTCTCCCGTTTCCCCCCGAAATAAAGCAGCAGAACCGAACACGTGGAACCACTTATGTTAATAATACAGAGGTCTGTCTTCGACGAGACGAACCGGAAGACTTACTACACCATTTAAAATTAAAATTTGAAAATGTTCTTTTTAAAACGTCTGGGGCTTATTCAGAGCTGGGGCGGCCCTCCCAGATAATTTACACGTTATTCCAGTTTGGAGACGTTATCGGTACGATGTCCGAATGGCGAGCTGTAAGCTCCCGAATACACCGAATCTTTCAAATATTTTTTAATTTTTGAAATGCATCTTGGCTTTTACTAGGTGCCCCTTGAGAGTACTACTGGTATCACGAAATGGCCTTTTCTTTCAAGCTATCTCCTTACCTATCCCATTTCCGCCACTTAGCGGCCATTACTCTAATATTCAATGTAGAACTGCGGCAGACGAACGGGTTAGAATGCAGGAAAAACTAGCGGGATCGTTAGTTTCTACACTGAGCGTTTGAGTCTCGCGTTTCCCCCCGAAATAAAGCAGCAAAAACGAACATTCAACAAAACTTGTTTATACTCCCCGGAAATAAATGTCGAACCAATAGTAAGCACATTGAGCAATCTGTGTCGTGATTGGTATGATTCCTCGTAAAAAAAAATAAAAAAGTCCTCGTCGGAACCGTATTTAAGACACGCTTCACCCCGACAATGTAACAGACTTGTTTATATTACGCGGGAATCGCATAACACAAGTTAGGTAGCCAAACAGTCTGAATATATAATATAACTCTAGAGTACTCTAGACGCGATATATTATCTATATTATTTTCGTTCTTTCTTTGTTCACGTATCTTAGAAAACAAGGATAAGACAATAATAACACAAAATATCCTATAATTTTTTTGTTATATAAATCTTTCTACTAAAAATATGCAGGGTCAGCCCAAACAAATTTAGGCCAGTAGAGCAATGGAAATGTTGAGTTTATCAAAACAATTCATCTTGTTAATGATTTAGCCAACTGATAAGAATAATTAATTCTATTATGTGCCTTAAATTCTATGTAAACAGGTAAATAGAATATAATGTAACCCATATTTGCCGCAAGATATGAGCAGCTGTAGTGTAAGCAGTATATTAAAAAAACTCGTTACTATTTCAAGACACAAATATGAGGCATTTGTGCTGCTGAAACATTGCAAATTACAAGTAAGGCCTCTTGGTTCAGCTTCTGTTCGATCAAGGATTTCTAAACGTGGTGTTATATTTACAATGAAGAATTACTTTCGATTCACAGATTATGATTGTATTGGCTTTGATTTGGATAATACATTAGCCCGTTATAAAGTAGGAGCAATGATAGAAATGGAATATGATATTCTTGCTAATTTTTTAGTTGACAATAAAGGGTACTCTGCTAAACATTTGCTTAAGCCATTAGATCATAATTTTATAATTAAAGGACTTATTGTGGATGATGAAAATGGAAATTTGCTGAGAATATCAGGTGATGGAACAATCATTCAAGCAACCCATGGGACAAAATTCTTAAATCAAGAAGAAATAAAGAAGTTTTACCCAAATAGCAGATGGAAAGCCACAGATCTGTTTACTGAAAATCCTTTACAAACCTGGAATGGCCCTTACTCCGAAAAAATGCGCACACTACTAGATTACTATGATATTATCGCCAGTTTGATATTTGCTAGAGCTGTAGATTCAATTGATGAAGATAGTTCAGACATAAAATTGTATAACATCTGGCCAGATCTCTTAGATGCTTTGCAAGATATGTTTACTAGAGAACATTTTCAAAATGAAAAAGGGAAATATTTTGCTGAAATAAAAGCTCATCCAGAGAAATATTACTACAAATGTAGCCGACATTTATTAAAATGGTTAAATTCTCTCAGGGCCAATGGTAAAATGACCTTTTTGATTACTGGATCTTATGTTGATTTTGCTACTCACACAGCTAGCCATACAATAGGTGAAAACTGGAGAAAAATGTTTGATGTTGTGATATGTTATGCAAAAAAACCAGGTTTTTTCACAGAAAGACGAAATTTTATTGGTCTTGAAGAGTACAATGAAATAGGCCCAGTAAAGATAGAAGATCTCACATTAAATGGGATTTATACTCATGGTAATTGGACAGACCTAAAGGAATTTTTAAGAAGACATTGCAGAGTCACTGATCCCAGATTTTTGTATATAGGAGACAACTTAGTACAAGATATTTATACACCTCATGTGTATGCCGGATGTGAAACAGTGACTGTGTGTGAAGAACTGGAAGCAGAAGGTGTCTATGGTCATGAGAAGTGGCATCCAGATGAACAGTTTCTTTGTTCAACTATTTGGGGGTCATACTTTAAATGCAAAGATTCAGGACGAATGACTAATTGGTATAATATCATGAAAAATCATTCAAAATTTTTTGTTCCTAGTCTTGAATATGTTGCAACCTTTCCAATTGATCATCAGTTTAAAATTAATGTGTATTAATCAAAACTGTTTAATGCTGTTTCTTGATGTTTTTTACTTATTAACATGTTTAAAAGCATAAAGTATTTTCTTGATTTTTTGTTATGTTTGTTGTATGTTTATCCAAAGTTAGTTATATACCTAGGTAATATATTAATAAATGCCATGTCTTGTATATTTGTAGAGTAAATTTGATGTTTTTATAAAAATAATTGATTTGTGTTTTTTAACTTAATATATTTTTACTGAAAAACTTTAATTAATAGCAAAAATTATAAACTTTCAAAGTTCCAAAAATATATAATATAGGGCAATTTTTTGCCTGTAACCAGCGATACTTATAGAAAACTTCATATGCAACAAATAACTCTTACTTTCTAAAAAATAAGCACCTAGGTACTTATACAATTTTATTCACACATGATTTAAATAATTATTTCAAAATGGTATTAAACATATCAGATATAGATTTAACAAGTATGACCTTTAGGTCGCAAAGGTTCTTCAAGTTTGTTAAGTAATTTTTTATTTAGTTAATTTTCAAATTTGAAGTTTTACACCCTATTTTTTATGTAGCACAACCTTAACAGCTGTGCTTTGATTATAATGTACTGGATATATAAAGAAGTTTCTTGAGGTTTGTTAAATTTGCCACCTGTTTTATTTTTCTTAAGTTAAATTTCAATTTTTACAGATATTTTTTATGTAGCACAACATTATCGGCTGTGCATTGATTATAATAGACCAGAAATGTCAAAAAAAAATTGTTTACTAAAAATTATTAATTGCACTTTTGAATATGCCCAAAAAGCTAATTTTTTGTTTCCTAACATATGTCTAAGGGGGTCTTTTTTCATGCCCATTCATTTTTGACAGTTTTAGAAGTACATGAATTACAGTTTTCCAGATACTGACTATTACCAGGCAATGTTCACCTATGCAACGTAAATTAGGGGCAGAATTAAATGAGCTTACGGTATTTTTAACAGTTCATGTGAGAGCGTACCATAATTTCCCATTGCTAAATGTTCGAAGATTTTTACAGATTGGAGATACAGTGATCCGGCAAGCAGTTATAGATTACCAGACATCTTTTTAATGGACAGTCCTCTTTTTAAGCATGTATCTGGAGTTCTGTATATATTTTGCAATTTAATTGAATTGTCATCTTTTTGATCAGTTACATAAAAAAAATTATATTTATCATTTCTTTTTATATTAGATCTATAAAAGACTACTGAAAACATTACTATAATACAGGAGGCACGACCTTGATTTTTTACAAGCTTTTATTTAACAAAGCCTTCTTTGCATATTTGTCTGTTCAAAAATTATAATCCATTTTTCAAGCACTTGGTGGCATCCAAATGAGCTAAAATTTGGCATACCTGTGTAACTTCAGAGACAATGCAATAATATGGTTTCATGGTACCATATAATATCTCATATGGTAACATAAGTTCAAAATTTGTAATCCATTTTTCAAGCACTTGTTGGCATCCAATTGAGCGATGGAACTGATCTGATGATGGAACTGGAAGGTAACCATAGGAACTAAACAACATAATCCCGTCGTGTTTGGGCTCGCTATATTTGTCTTGACAAGTACTATTAGAATTTAATATTAAGTAATGTGGTACCATTAAGAGGGTCTGATGATAGAGCCAGAGGTAGCCATAGGAATTCCTCAACTACAAAACATAACTCCGTTTATTAGCGGCAGCCGAATGTGATAGCAAATGGAATATAAAATCGCGATTTGCGTCATTAGCCGGTCTCTTCTCATAATTCGATCGATCGGTTGCGGCATCACGTCGGCATGCGGAAGTTCAGTTGTTCAGAGGTCGCTCGGTCGATATTCTAACTCGATACTGTTTCGGACGTTTTCAATTGATGAAAATTGATTTATATACTGTTTTTTGAAATGTATGTTTTTTTATTTTTATGATCGATGTGTGAGTTGGAAATATACAGGAAATAAAATGTTGGTAGTGACTAGTGCAAAAAAAATAAACAACTAAAAAGTGCTCACGAACTTAATTTTGCAAAAATAACCAATTTCAAGGTGGTCTATGTTTAACTTGTGAATGTAGAGGAAATAAAATGTCGGTATTGCAAAAAATTAAAGAACTAAAGAGTGCTAACGAACTTAATTTTGAGAAAATAACCTAATTCGAGGTAAGCGGTCGCAATTTGCCAGAACTTATATACGACAAACTAGTAAAGACAAAAATAAAGAGGTTCATCGGAACTTTCGCAAAAGTATGTACGATTAGCTAACTTGATATGTGGTTGTGAAGTCTCTAACTCATTTTACTGTTATGTTTGTTTGTTGTTTTCTCAGGACTCGTCAAACTCATTATGGTGCAAAACCGGTGTTAAAACACTTAAAAGAAAAAATAAAAAAACATGCGTTTTCTGCAGATCACATGAAATGTTCGTTGAACTATGCTACGGTCGGAAGTGTTGATATTCGCACTCAGCTAGACACAGCTTATAGAAAATCTTTAGAGACTTTAATGAAAATGTATCCAAAAACCGTTATATTTTAAACAAAATTATAGATTGTGTAAAATGTTGTGGGGCATTCGAGATGGCACTAGGTGGCTGTGATGAAATGGCTTTATCTGAAAATCCAGGGGTTTTTCGAGGGCTTATAAATTTTGTTGACGAGATAGACTATTCGCTTTAGCACTGTTAAGTATCGAGAAATCGTTTATAAAAGGAATGTGCGTTCAATTTTAACGAACGTGTCATTCAGAATTTTTCCAATTCTAAAGTACGAAGAGTAGACCTGAACTTCAAGAGAATTTAAAGGTAAGATATTTATTTTTATTTTAAGTATACCTATTTTTAAATTTGTTATTGACCTCCCAATATAATTCACCACGAGCCGCCACTGAGTAAAACCTACATAAATAAAGAATTTTTAAAAATTGAATATATTCTTAAAAGTTTGAGGAGTGTGACGTCATCACACTTGAAATAAAGCCTCAAGTTTTTAAGAAAATATTCAAGGTTCTGTAAGTTTTATTATTTTTTGCTCAATATTTTATAATTTGTTTTAAAAATATTTTTTTACGTTTATTGTTTCAGTTGCCGGTTGGTATAGACCTGCCTCACACTAGTGTTACCAACTCGTGGGAAATTTCCCAAACAAGAAATCAAGATTATTGTTAACTATCGTAAAGACTATTACTATCATACAAAATTAAAAGTTCATTTTTGGTTTTTTCAGCAAGTCATTATTAGCGATTATAATATAACGAAATCGACAAAATAGCACATTTCTATAGTTTCCAGAATTTTTGAAAACCAAAAATTCCTAGAAGACTTATTAATTTTATTTTTTCTGTAAAGTTGATATTTTTAGTTATTGATGGTTATGCAATCTTCTATAGTATGCCTTATTTTCTTTGGTGTTAATATTATTGTTAATAGGTAACATGTATTTTTGTTTAATAAGTTCCTGCGTCTGTCTTCCATACCACCTTTATAAGATGTTCATGATGAAATGGCGAATGAGCAATAACATCTAGATGTAATTTCTGTAATTAACATGTTATTTTTATAATTAACAATAGATGACACCATGAGTTGGGAAAACTGACTTTCAGATCGGGAAATTTCTCTTCAGAATGTTGGCAACTCTGCGCCACACACTTTCTTGTGCTCTTTTCTGCCGAGAGAAAACTGCTATCAAATACTAAATTTCAGTTTTTCACCTATATCTACCAAACCAAAAGAGTCGAATTTCAATTTTTTTTTACGGAATGCGGTACTCGAAACCTATAAAAAAGCTTATTAATTTTTATTCATTAAACCAGTAGAGAGACAGATAAACGTCAAAACAGATTTTTCTTTTCGAACTTTTTTTTAGCCGTTTTAGACCTAATTTTCGAAAGCGTAGGATTTACGTTTTCAATATATCGACCATCATCAGATCCGCAAACGTTATTTTTTTTCCCGACTTATCTGATATGATTTCGGTTCTCAGAGTTATTTATTGATAAGATTTTTTTCGAAAAAACGCGTACCAAGAGGGATAAGGGCGATAGAAAACGACCCTTCAAACCCAAAAAGTAATTACAAACTTTAAAAAATGTTTCGATAAAAAGGCAAAAATATTCAAATAACGAAGATATAACACTAAAGGGATCGATAGCCATTATCTTGCTGTTTTTTTTTAATATTTATAATTTTTTTATTAAAATTTAGTGTTTTACCACCTTTAAAAAAACTTAAAATTTTATTTCTGTCTTTAGAGAACTTTTTACGCTATGTGAAAAAAAAATTGCTTATGTATGCAAAAAAAGAAAATAAACTTTCCCTGTTTTAGAAAAGCTAAGATTATGAAAATACAAATTTTTCCATTTTGAAAGGCCTCTTGTATTCCCTAGTACTACCCTATATACAGTAACGCTTCGTATCTCTAGGCTACCCTGCATAATGAAAAAAAAAGTATTTATATATAAAAAAATCGGTACAATTCCTTTACCCGGATTAATCATAAGTTTTTCAGGCTGATTTTTTAAATATTTTATTAGGCCGTCATTTGCTATCTTATGTTCATACCAAAATGTTACCCGTTATTCCTATGTAACACTTAATTTTTGTGCAAAATATGAGGTAAACTGTATTAGTTTTCTTAGAAATATTTTTTTTAACGTTTTATTAGGCCGCCATCTTGTTCGCTTATTGGATGTTTAGCAAAATATTGCAGGTCAGCCCCATAAATCCACAGACGAACCGACCGAGTTGATAAAACATATTTTTTGGCATCTACGGACGTTAAAACGTGACTATATGTAAAACCATCTTGAATTAGTACCATAGTTTTACTAGTTCATCGCTATATCACAGTCACTTATGACACACAATTTGAAATCAGTCCATTTAGTAGTAAGGCTGAATTTTTAAATATTTTATTAAGCCTCCATTTTCTTCCACCATCCTAGAGTCATATGAAAATTTTACCAGTTCCTACAAATACTTGATTTTTGTGCAAAATTTGAAATTGGATAAGCATTTTTTAGTAATAATTTTTTAAACATTTCACTTGGCCGCTATGTTTTGGCATATTGGAGTTTGACCAAAATGTTACCACGTCTTCCCCATATGACCTTTAATTTTTGACGAAAATTTGAAGTTAATTGGGTAAGTAGTTTTTTAGTTATGCCGCGAACAGTTAGACTGACAGACGAAATTGAGAACAACATGTTGTTCGGCATCTAAGGGGGATTTAAAAAACGTGAAGATCTGAACAAATCTCGGGGGGGGGGGGTAATTTTTTCACGATTACAATACTTCCATTTTACAAGGGAGGTAAAAAAGAAAAAAAAATATAAGGAAAAAAAAGAAAAGAGCACACATTACCATGAAAATTATTATAAAACACTATAGGCTAGGTTTTTTATTTGAGGTTGTAGCAATTGTTAAATTACGTGTGAAGAATGGAAAGCTTCCCTTTGGAAGAGATAATATGACAATATCAAGTAGAAGTACCGAATAAAACAAATAGTTAAATAGTGAAAATAATGTCTGGCCTGCTGGAATATTGCAAATCCTGGCAGTGCTATTGTATTTAACCTTCTTTATCTTTTGTTCTTTAGAATTGGAAAAATGCTGAATGACACGTTCTATTTCTACAAAATTTATAAGGCCTCAAAAAACCCCTGGATTTTTCAGACAAAGCCGTTTCATCATGGTCACATAGTGCCAGCTCGAATGCCCCACAAAATTTTACACAATCTATAATTTTGTTTAAAATATAACGATTTTTGGATACATTTTCATGTAATGTTAATGATCGATCGAGTAAGAGTACCAAAGTTATATCAGCATTCAAGCCTGCAGAACATTTCCCTCCTTTATCCACCCAATAGAATAACCCAGTAAAGGGTACAGATAGTAATCCCTATATGATATCTGCAGCTGCGGAAAGAAAATGGTTCTACATAGGTAACTTATCCCCAGAATGCAGTGAAGATCTGGTGAGAACTCACTTAGAAGGCAAAAAAATCTCCTTTCTGAGCTGTGAAAAACTGAGCGGTCCCGATGATCCTAGATCTTCATTTAAAATTTCAGTTGATCCACAACTCGTAAGTGCAGTGTTAAATTGTGAAGTTTGGCTTGTGAATGTGGTCGTGAAACCATTTGTTTTTCGAAATACAGGGCCCAGGTATACAGCTGGCCTCTTCTCGGATTTTCGGAGAGGTTCCCAATACAGACGCTTTCCCAGGAACAAGTAAATATAGAACCTAATAATGTAAATAAATGTATAAATATTGTTTACCAGAATGTTAGAGGGTTGAATACAAAATTGACTAAATTTTATAACAATGTTTGGGCTCATCTGATGAGTATGACTTAGTAATATTAAGTGAGACTTGGCTACATGATTATGTTAGAGATAGTGAAGTGTTTCCAGATACTTTTAATGTGCTTAGAAAAGATAGAAATTACACCTTAAGTGGAAAGACTAGAGGTGGAGGGGTATTAATAGTTACAAAAAGTGATTTTTAAGGTTAACGAAATTGATCTAAATTTTCAAGATGAAAATATTGATGTTTTATGTGTAAAACTAGACATAAGTAGATATACGTATTTATACATATTAGCGGTATATGCTGCACCTTCTTGCAACACTTTATCATACGAAAAACTGTTTGATTTCATTGAGGGACAACATTACCTTTATAATTATGATTTTGTATTAATTGGAGATTTTAATATAACTAACCTTAACCAATATTATCAATCTGGTATACCAGATAAATTTGTTGAAACTCTACTCCGATTTTTAAATTTCTATGATACCAAACAGCTTAATCACATTGTAAATTCCTCAAATCGCTTACTGGATATTGTAATAACCAAATTAAGCTGCAGGGTCGAGAGAAATGATTTTAATTTAGTTATTGAAGATAAACATCACCCCACACTCAATATTTCCACAACTACATCTACTTTAAAAGAAAATGAATTATCTTCTAAAGCCTCACTGTATAATTTTCGCAAAGCAAATTATCTAGCTTTGTATTATATATTTAATCAAACAGACTGGAGTTTCCTTGAATCTCACACTGATATAAATGAAGCAGTTTCAGATTTCTATGACAAACTATACAATATCTTTGATGTGTGTTCCTAAAAGCAAACATAGTAACAAAAAATACCCTACCTGGTTTAATAAACCTATAATTGTCAAACTGAAGTTAAAAGAGAAATTAAGAAAAAATTATAAAAAAACTAATAATATCGACTCGCTATTAGAATATAAAAGGGTAAGGGCTGAACTTAAAAATGATATAAAAGTTGCCCAAAGAACTTACATTGAAACAATACAGTATAACATGGGCGTGGATTCTCGATCTTTTTGGTCTTATATTAATAATAAAAAAAAACTGTGTACATATGCCCAATAAAATGTTTTTAAATAATGTAGAGTATAGTAGTGGTCCAGATATATGTAATGCCTTTGCTAGTTACTTTAACAGTGTTTACACACAGGATTCAGCAAATATGCCAAACATTTTAGAAAAGAGTTATGCCCCCACTGTGTTACTAAATAAGATAGAAATAGTTATTATCATGGAAGCTGTTAAAGATCTAAAAGATGGTAAAGCAATTGGTCCTGATAAAATTCCAACATTCATATTTAAGAGGTTTATGGAAACGTTATGTTACCCATTGTGGTTTCTATTTAACTTAAGTCTCAAAACTAAGACATTTCCTAGTTACTGAAAACAAGCTAAAATTTGTCCAGTCCATAAAAAAGGGAATAAATCAGATATAAGTAATTTTTAAAGCTATATACCCTATAGTAAAGAATAGTTTAACAATATACCAACATGGTTTTGTAAAAAATAAATCTACCACAAGCAATCTATTGGCAATAACACAAAATATTTCTGATGTTTTAAATTGTCGTAGCCAAATGGATGTTATCTATATGGATTTTGAGAAGGCTTTTGATAGAGTGTCTTTTTCAATTTTGCTCTCCAAGTTAGGGAAGGAATTTGGTTTTCATAGCAGTCTGGTGGGACTATTAGAATCATATCTGTGTGTTCGTAGGTATAATGTTAATATCAAAGGTTATACCTCAGAAGACTTTATTCCTGCTTCTGGTATTCCACAGGGTTCTAACTTAGGACCATTGCTGTTCCTATTGTTTATAAATAGTATAATTCAAGTGGTTCAAAATGCTTCGTGTTTAATATTCGCAGATGACCTTAAAATTTATTATGAGATTAAAACTATTAATGACTGTTTAACCCTTCAGAAAGATATAGATAATGTTGTTCAATGGTCTTTGGATAATAAACTCTACTTTAATAAAGTTAAATGTGTACTACTTACCTATACGAGAAAACTAAATCCAATTACATTTACATATTCTATCGAAAATGTCTCCCTTAAAAAAGTGGATGAAATGGTGGACTTAGGAATAACTTTTGATTCCAAATTGACTTTTAATAAACATATAATTAACGTAGTTAATAAAGCCTGTAAGATGTATGGATTTATAGTGCGAAATACAAATGATTTCTCTCGAACCCAATGCTTAATACAGCTATATATATCATATGTAAGAAGTCTGCTAGAACATGCATGTATAATTTGGTGTCCACATTATGAGTGCTTTAGGCATATACTTGAGAGGGTGCAAAATAAGATGCTTCGATACATATACTTCAAGGAGACGGGAGTATCTGGTCACGGTATGTTCTCACTGTCACTCTGTGAAAGATATTCTCAAGTGTTCCTTTATAAGCGCAGGCAAAAATTTTGTTTGCTATATTTACACAAAACAATAAACGGACTTAATGATGATACCTCATTTCTCTCATCTCTACATTTTAATGTTCCAGCTTATGGCATGAGAAATGTGAACACTTTTTACATACCAAATGTAGCTCACAATAACCGACAGCTAAGATCCCCTTTATATAATATATGCAACCTATATAACAGAATACAAAAGGATGTTGATATTTTTAACATTAGTTATAGATCCCTAAGAAATAGGTTAGATCATGTTCTTTAGTTATATTTAATTTTTAGTTATTAAGTTCGATTTTGTACTTTGTAATAGGATGAATTCTTGTAAGGAATCTGTTAAGTGTAATAAATAAATAAAAAATTTCTAAGGGATTTTCTATAAGCTGTCTAGCTGAGTGGGAATATCAATACTTCCGACCGTAGCATAGTTCACCGAATATTGCATGTGATCTGCAGAAAACGCATGTTTTTTTTTTCTTTTAAGTGTTTTAAGTCTTTAACACCGGTTTTGCACCATAATGAGCCCGACGAGTCCTTAGAAAACAACAAACAAACATAACAGTAAAATGAGTTAGAGACTTCACAGCGACATATCCAATTAGCTAAATCCTACATACTTTTGCAAAAGTTTCGATAAACCTCTTTATTTTTGTCTTTTCTAGTTTGTCGTATACTAAGTTCTGGCAAATTGCGACCACTTACCATGAAATTGGTTATTGTTGGAAAATTCAGTTCGTAAGCACTTTTTAGTTGTTTATTTTTTTGCATTAGTCACTACCAACATTTTACTTCCTTTATATTTCCAACTGACATATGGATCATAAAAATAAAAAAATATATATTACAAAAAACAGTGTATAAATCAATTTTCATCGATGAAAAACGTCCGAAACATACCTAGTATGTGCGATCGATCGAATTATGAAAACAAACCGGCTGATGACCCAAATCGTGATTTAATATTCCATTTGCTATCACGTTCGGCTGCCGCTCGGTAGCTGTGAAATCTTCGGGTACTTTCGTCAAGCTTTAAGGTAATCAGGGCAATTCGGACTGCCCAGCCTAGCTAGTATAGCGTATTTTATTATGCCTAAGGAACCATTCGAACCGCCGCACGCTGGCCGATTTTGCCAAAATCATGGCAGAAATTAAAAATATCTTTTTAAATATATTTCAGTTTAAACAGGACTAGTGGGCGTTAAAATATATCAAACATCAAGTTGCCTTTGAAATTGACGTAATAGAAAGTCCATGCTTTGTTTCAACAAACGTCAAAGTCAGATAATTTTACAGGTGATTTTTATACCTTTCGTATTGTAATAAAGTTGGTTTCCTAGTAAATAAATTAAATTTGTTATTATTAATAGCCAAGTTTGTTCTATCATGGAAAACAACGAGCAAGGTATGTTGTTTAGAAATATTGTAAGTCATAACAATATATTTAAATTTTGGACAATTTTTAGTAAGTTATAAATGGGAATATATTTTTTGGCATATTTGATTTGATTTCAAAATTGAAAAGTCATTTTGTTTATGATTTCACCTATAGCATATATATTTTTTAATTGCGCCTACGTCCTTCTTATATTTTCTGTTGACAAACGTTGCCGAAACATGCCGATAGGAAAATACGTAGTAATTAAATCAAGGTTGACCATCCGCCATACCTCAGAAAGTATAGTCGTTAATTTTAGATAAAAATGTATAAAATCATCGAAAGGTTAAAACATAATTTTTAGTTTATAAAATAGTCGATAAAAGATGCTCTGATCTAATATTAAGGCAATAATTTTAATTTTAACACCCTGTATAATAAAATAAAATTTAAAAAATTGTCAAGAAAACAATTTTAATGACTTATTTTACCAAACCAGACATTTTTTACTCAATAAAAACCAACAAAATACATCAGATTAATTTATGCCATGTTTTTGGCAAATACGACCAGTGTGCGCCGCACGCGGCTAATAGTGTAGCATATTTAATATACCTTTTCCCAAGGTTCAACGAATAATTTATTTTTGAAATATTTTTGGGGGGGTCATTGACCAAATGACCCTATGGAAGAGACGCCACTGGTACAAAAGGTATTTGAGACATAAATTTAAACACATATACAATCGCTAATAAAAAATATATTAACATAAAATATATCTAGTACTTTACTATATAAATTAAAACACATAGATAACACCTAGTAAAAAGTAGGTTAACAGATAAAATATATCAAATAGTGCGTCATGAATTTAGTAATACACAGAAGGCACATAAAGTGAAGAATTCTATAACATCCTATATTCTGGGAATACCCGATTATAAATATATTGCAATCCTACTGCAGAGAAATATGTAAAAGACAGCTATGATGCTAGAATATTATAAGTTAATGATACCGCCAGTCAGAAATATTGTTAGCACAAAAGACATTCATATTGTATGACATGTAAGGTCAGCAAACTTTTATCGCCATTGCAATACCCATGCCTCCACCAATGCATAAAGCTACAACGCCTTTTTGCTTTTCCAAACGTTGTAAATTATGAATCAGAGTAACTAGGCATCGAGCTCCTGAAGCCCCAATGGGATGACCTAGGGCTATTGCCCCTCCTGTTACGTTAACTTTGCTGGGGTCCAATTCAAGAATTTGTGAACATATTATGCTCTGTACAGCAAATGCTTCATTTAGTTCATACAGGTCTACTTCCTCTTTTTTCCATCCAGCTCTTCTTAACTAAAAAAGAATTTAAATTTAAATATAAAAAAAACTATGAACATATTATTTAGATGTTAGGTTTATAGAAACTTTTTATTTAGTTGTTAATTTTATGGCTAATTCATAAAAAACACAAAGGTTTTGATTAAAATGATCAGCTCCTTCTAGGGCAGAATATTTATAGCAACCTTAGAAACAAAATTCTATGAGGTATCTTAAAATATTGAGAAAGAAAATGGAGCATCTTTCCATTCCTTACATTACAAAACATCTTCTAAAATGTAATTTTTGAAATGGAAACCACTAATTTAGTTTATATTAAAAATGCTAAAATATTATCTTAATTATCAAGCCCATAATAAATGCGGCCTTGACTGCGACCGAGCCACAATAGAAATCGAATAGAACCTATGCGGGCCGCTAGCTTATCTGCAGCCAAGTAGGGGTTCGCGAGACCACGAGACTTAAAAATGTATTTCGAGACCGAGATTTACCTATCGAGACTCTCGGTCTCGATCTCAAAGTGAAGTAGCAAAATAACTAATGTTAATTAATAATAAATGGCAAATTAATTGATGCAAAAAATAATTTTTCTATAATCAATTATATTATACTAGCATTGTATATGTTCTTATAACAATAATACTAGTGAAATAGTCATTTTAAAAACGATATAAATAACCATAAAAAGAGAATTTCCCAAATTTAGAAATTCTAGTAGCGAAATTCCACTTCACATGTCGAAAACCGTAAATTGCTACCCCGTTCTCAAAGAAAGACACTTTATCACAATTATACTATATAGGATTTTGATATTGTGATCTTTATAAATTTATAATCGGTTTTTATGTTTAGTTATCGAAAGTAACTAAAATCCAAAAATGTTTAGTTTTCTGGTTCAATAATTAATAACTAATAGACTGTAACAACTAAAAATATCGCAATATCATATTCTTATATAGTATAGATACGGTAAAGTCTCCAACAGACGAAGTAATTGTGGTGATTTTGGTTTAAAAATTTTCCAACTTAAAATAAACAAAAAATTGTTAAAAAAAAATCAGTGAAAGTTTTTCTTAACATTTTCTTCTTAAATCGCTTCGATGGCTTGCTAATTAAAGAGGGTACGTGTTTTATAGAACAATATTTTTATATTGATTTTGTTTGTATTTGAAAATAATGGACGATATAAAATTTTTAACTAAACTGCTCGAAAAAAGTTAAGGATAATAAAAATATGGCTCGAAAGCAATCAAAGACATCTCGAGAGAAGTCTAACCCATTCCAAAAGTAAACAATGTCGAATAGCCGGAGGAAGGGACTTCTCAACACTTTATAATTGCAAAAATGGTTGCTGAGATGCCTTTGCTTGCTTTTAAACCACATTTTTAATATCCCTGACTTTTTTCGATCAGTTTATATGTGTATAATAAAAATAATACATATACATACGGACAAGATTTTCAACAAACAAAACATAATGCAGAATTTGGCTTAGGATTTTAAATAGATTATCAATAAAGCTAATTCAACTATTACGCTTAAAAAACGAACGAACTGTTCTAATAACAAAGTAAAAATTTAAATTTATAAACATACATTATAAGCATATTTTTAGATTTTATTTCAACCTATATAATAAACCTAAAAATATTACAGAAAATTTAAACTAATATATAATTTCATTTTTCGAGTTACTTTTATACCATGAATGAATACATAATAAGCATCTGTTTGAAGTTTCATTTAACATGCTTCTTAGTTTTGTTTTAATTAACCGTGCTTGTGAAAATAAACCCTCTACTGCTACAGAGGTCGCCTGTATAGACAAAAGATATTTTGCCATTTTGGCTAAATTTGGAAATTGTTTATCGTGTGCTTTCCACCATTCTAAAATATCTGTACCCTTTGGAGTGCACTTTAATTGCAAATTTCTATTATTTCTTTTCTCCAATTTTAGGAATCACTTTTTTTTAAATAGTGATGTATAATAGATGTCATAGTTATCATCGCTTGAGAAACTTCATATTATTGGCGATTCAGCAGGCACAATATAATATTTATCCCTTTACAGTTTCTCAAAAAAGGCTATAGATTGATCTTTCAGGCGAAAAATTGAACAACTAGATATTTGTTTAATAAATAAATTTACTTTTAAAATCTACTCCACTTTTAAAATTTATAGTTAATTTACCAAAGAACAAAAATAGTTGATTCACAAGTAGTATTATGAACCATAGCCGCCTTTGTGCAAGCACACCGTGCAGACCCCTAAGAACAGCCCTGGTTAAGAAATTAAATACGCATCAAAGTAATAAAAGTTTGGTTCAAAACAGCAAAGTTTACAGAATGCTTAAGGGTGTTTTACCATCGATCGTTTTCTACCTATTGAATTATAAATCTGTCCCTAGAATACCCAGCACGTTGCTTGCATGAGTTCGGCAGCATTATACAGTGTGTCCTTATTTTGTGTTTAATATATCTTATTCCATTTGTATATCTTTCGAAATGTCAAATAATTATTGTTCTGTGGATGGTTGTTTAAGTAACTCTAGTGAGGTGTGGCCTTTCTGTTGATGTCCAAAGAACTAGGGATATGTGATATTTATTTTGATACACCTACTATTGTCCGTATATCTTCATTTACTGATTCCATTTGTTGGCAACATCATTTCGAATTATAGATTTTTGGAATAAATCTTTATATAAATATGCCTACATTTTTTCTACTTTACTGAAATGTTCAAACATTGGGTTTTTTACATTAAATTTTTAAGACTGGAAAAACTCTGGGTTTCGAACGTAGGCTTCCATGTACTTTTGTCTAAATAACATCTCGGCGAACAATTATTATTTTTAAAATTTTGTTTTCGAGACCACCGAGACTTTCGAGACCGATACCGAGACTAAATAGGTCTCGGTCTCGATGCACCGAGACCGTAAACATTATCTGAGACCGAGACTGATTCAGTCTCGGTCTCGCGAACCCCTACTGCCAAGTCCTGTATGTTTGATTTCCTGTGAATCGAGCCAGAGGTTATTGAACTTTCCACCGGCTGTTTGCAATTTTCGCATTTCAATCGCGTGCTTTAAATAGGAGCGGAAGCTATCGTTGGAGTAGGTTCTTTGTTTGAACGGCTATCCGTGTGTTGTGTGATACGTACGTCGCGTCGTGCATGGTGCGATATGGAAGACAATAATACGGACATGGATATGCAAATACCGTCACCTTCGGCTGTCCGTAATAACGTTGAAAATGTTGGAGAATTTAGTAAGAAGAGTGTGTGTGAATATGTGGTGTGTGTCTTAATAATAAAGGAATTTTCAACATTAAACTTCGCTAATAAGCTTCAAATAATTTCCAAAGGAAGGGCAAAACCGCCTATTTTTAGACATTTTTATCCGGAAAAACAATACGAACAATTTAAATGGCTAACAGGGTGTGAAAATATAAGTAAATTATTTTGTTGGCCATGTTTACTTTTTGAAAATGGAAAAGGTCTCTGGAATAAAACTGCTTTTTCCGATTTAAACAATTTCCATAAAGCTGTAAAAAGACACATTTGTCCAAAGCGCATTTGCAGGCCGTCATAAAAGAAAAAATCTTCGGCAAAACCAGAAGAACACGCCCTTAATAAACAGTTGAAAATTAGTCACCGACAACACAACACTTAACGTATAAAAAATTTCGTGAGAAATTCAACGGAACAGGAGAGACTTTCGCATACATCGCTGTTGTCCATTGAAAATAAACTTCTCCAAAATATGTCAAAGCATCGACGTTTTTATGATGACGTCATTGACGCATTTGCAAAAAATGATCGAAGAATCGAATTACATTACAAATAGATAAGTTTCTAAAAATTGCTTCCCTTTCTTAAAATTTCACCCTACGCCCCTGGGTTGCATAGTTCCAACAAACACATCTGTATTAGTTAGTGATATTTGAATACTCGAACTCAACCGTTGCCAGTTTTTGCAGAAAAAAAGCAAAACATGGTGGTACCATGATATTTGTAAAGCAGCAGAAAAAATGGGATTGACTGCAGCAGATTTGCCGAGGAAATACATTTTGAATGTAGTGCAGTAGGGTTTATGTGTGAAAGTCGTAAGTACGTTATTTTAAGTGTTTATCGTTCTCCAACCGGAGATGTTTCTATATTTTTTTTGAAACTTTATGAGACTGTGTTGTATTGTCTAAGTGTTGCCACCTATGTTTACATTTGTGGAGATTTTAATATTAACTATTTTAGTAATACACCAGACAAAAAGGTCTTGGTTGACTTTTTGAACTAGTTTTAATCTTGAGACGAGTAGTAACGAACAAACTCGAATAGTAAACAATAATAATAATTTAAGTAGTACAAAAATTGACTATATCTTAAGTAATAACAGGGAATCAAGTACTTTAAATTATGTTACACAACCAAACTTGGGCGACCATCAGGCACCTGTTTCTGTATCGAACATATCTCAACAGAAAATAGAGCCAGCTGGTGAAAGTTTTGAGTATTACCGAAGTATCTCGGAATTTAATCTAAATATGCTTAGTCATCATATGAAAAACATGAACTTTAGAGAAATATATGACGCTGGTGATGATATAAATAAGGCCTTTTCTGAATTTGTAGCACTGATTAAATTTGGCATCGATGCAAACTGTCCAATAAAACAAAAAAATAATGATTCTACTAAAAAAGGCTGGCTATCTGAAGATATCCTAAATAAAGGTCGTGAATTAAAAAAACTTTTTTACTCTGTTTAAAACATCTGATAATGATGAGTTACATCCCTATTATAAACAACAAAAGAAAGTATATAATAGCATTCTTAATATGTCAAAAAAGAACAACTATAATGCGACTCTTATTGAACAAAGTGAAAATAAACAAAAAACAATATGGTCGGTAGTCAATACAAGTTTAGGTACACTAAAACAAAAAACTCAAATAAAACTTGACAGTAATGATGGTGAAATCTCTGAGCCAAAGCAAGTAGCAAATTATTTTTCTTCTTTTTTCTCAAGTGTTACCCATGAAAAATTTCCTATTTCCTTCTATTTTCGGCCCTGTGATAGAGGGGAAATTCTAGCAATTATTAATATCATGAAAAATAAAAAAACTGTAGGTAGCCATAATATATCGATAACTATATTGAAAACAATTAAAGATTCCATAGCGGAGCCATTGGCACACTTGATTAATAAATCAGTATGCACTGGTATCTTTCCAGATCAATCGAAAATTGGGAAGCTAATCCCAATTTACAAGAAACAGGACAAAAAATATGCCGAGAACTATAGAAACTGTTCTAAACACCCTATCCAAAATATTTGAACGGGTATATTATAATCGCATTATAAACTTTTTGGACAAACATCAAGTGCTTGCAGCGGCCCCAACATGGTTTTCGTGCCAATAAATCTACAGAGGGGGGCTGCCTGCGAATTTATGCAAATAGTATATAAGCGTGTAGATGATGGTCAATGTGTAGCGGGTCTTTTTTTATTTCATCATGAATAAACTATCAGCCAACGGAACAAGGGGAAGTATGACTAATCTATTGTACTCATACCTCACGGATAGAAAGTTCTATGTACAAATTAACCGAGAAGTTTCCGATATAAGGGATATTGATATAGGAGTGTCCCAACGCTCCGTGCTGGGACCATTGCTATTTCTCATTTTAATAAATGATATGCCCAATCACATCAACAAGGGAAAGGTCGTCATGTTTGCTGATGACTCATCAGTAGTAGTGTCAGTGCGGACGTCTGAGGAACTCCAGAACTTAGTTCAAAATGTTATGAGTAACTTCGAAACTTTGTGAACAAAAAATAATATAATATCATACCATTCACTGTTCTAAACACCCTATCCAAAATATTTGAACGGGTATATTATAATCGCATTATAAACTTTTTGGACAAACATCAAGTGCTTGCAGCGGCCCCAACATGGTTTTCGTGCCAATAAATCTACAGAGGGGGGCTGCTTGCGAATTTATGCAAATAGTATATAAGCGTGTAGATGATGGTCAATGTGTAGCGGGTCTTTTTTTCGATCTCGTGCGTTTGACAGTCTTGAGATAGGCTTCATCATGAATAAACTATCAGCCAACGGAACAAGGGGAAGTATGACTAATCTATTGTACTCATACCTCACGGATAGAAAGTTCTATGTACAAATTAACCGAGAAGTTTCCGATATAAGGGATATTGATATAGGAGTGCCCCAACGCTCCGTGCTGGGACCATTGCTATTTCTCACTTTCATAAATGCTCAATCACATCAACAAGGGAAAAGTCGTCATGTTTGCTGATGACGCATCAGTAGTGGTGTCAGCGCGGACGTCTCCAGAACTTAGTCCAAAATGTTATGAATAACTTCGAAACTTGGTGTACAAAAAATAATTTAATACTCAATTTGCAAAAAACTGTGTATATCAACTTTAGATGTCGAATTAATTCGCCAGTTACTGATATTGTTTCGTTGCCATCATGGGAAGGTCATGTCGATTATGTTTCAAACAAATGTAATTCCGCATATTTTGCTATACTTCAGCTAAGAAACATTTTAGATAAGAAATCGCTCCTTAGTGTTTACTATTCACTGGTATATTGTCATTTAAATTATATTGTTGTTCTTTGGGGTAATTCAGTCGATTCTAATAGAGTATTTTTGGCACAAAAGCGCATAATTCGCCTTATATATGGATTAAAATTCACAGATAGTTGTAAACCAGTGTTCATTGTAAAAAAAATTATGACATTCTCCTGTATTTACATATTTAGAGCTTTGATGTATGTAAAAATGAATGAAAGGAGATTTGCAACTAATTCTGCTTTTCATGATTACCAAACCAGAAATGCAAATAAGCTGTCAATAGTTAAAGATAACTTATCTAAATTCGAAAAATCGCCTGATTATCAGTCTCATTTAATAAACTACCTTATGAAATAAGATCTCTGAACTTGAAATGCTTTAAAGCTAAAATAAAAAAATTCCTGATTGGAAAGGGTTACTACTCGGTGTCAGAATACTTAAATGATAGTGTATGTCCAAGTGACTTTTAAGATATGTATCTTGATTTTACTTATAATTCTATCCTATCATGTCTGTCTCTTTCATAAATATTTAGATATAAGTTGATATTTTTGACGTACATCTATCATTGATGGCTGCTGTTAAGCAGGTATGAAATAAAGATTTTGATTTTTTTTATTTTTTAATATATTTACCACTTTCTTCACTGCTTCAATAGGTCCAAGACCCATATTCATAGGATCAATCCCAACTTCTGCAAAGGCAATAATTTCAGCTAAAGGAGCAAGACGCTTCTCCTCAATAGTTTCTTCATTTGCCAAAACTAGTGCTGCAGCACCATCATTGATTCCTGAAGAATTTCCTGCAGTCACAGTACCTGCCTGAAAAAATGCTAATTTACGCTGTTGTGCTTGATAACCGTATACTTTGCTTATACAAAGCTAATAAATAGAAACAAAAAACAACTATTTGCACTTTAAAGTAAATATATATTGTTATGTTTGTTTATAGTTACTAGAGTTTTTTCCTAGGACAAATATCACTTAAAAATTAAAATATATACACTCTGCCTTTACCGGATCAAACACTGGTCTAAGTTTGCCTAATTTTTCTAAAGTGCAGTCCACTTTAGGAAATTCATCTTTAACGATCAGCACTTTGGTTCTTTTATCAAGAACTCCAACAATTTCCTTGTCAAAATATTCATTTTGCATTGCATCCACAGCTTTGGTTTGGGAATTTAATGCAAATTCATCTTGCATTTGTCTGGAAACATTGTATGTTTTGGCTAGATGTTCAGCTATAAAACAGAATTTTCATTATACCTCTGATTAAATAAGTCGATAATGATGTTTTAAAGATTTATTAGCAGTTACCTAACAAAACACATTGAAGATAACACTGGGGAACAAATTTCAACTTTTTTTTGTTTCCTGAACAAAATCTATTTTTTTGGAATCAACTACTCCCAAGTAACTAAAAAATACCTATTAGAGAATTTAGTTGGCTCACAAAAAAAATTGAATTATTTGTTACAAAATTTTAATTTATAGGCATACACAAAGAACATACAAAATACAGGTAACAATATATTGTTGGTTCAACAAAAACAATTAAATAGCACATTTTTATCATTGAATCGAAAGTTTACACCAGTGGCACTCCTGGTTAACTTTTCAGGGGGGTCTATATACAGTGGGGGCCATTTTGGTGATGCATGTATTGGGATCAAGGAAACTAGAATAGATACACGAAATGAGCAAAGTCTTACAGAATATTATTGGTAATTTAAAAACGTCAGCGGCGTGCTTTTAACTTTTTTGGTTGTCAAGATATTTTGAAAAAACTAAAAAGTGGCATTTTCTGTAAAGCCCTGTAACTTCTTTATTTGTATTTTGTTTCAAAATCTATGAACACTTTTTTGTAGCAATTTTTTACTATTCACCATCCCCAACTTTATTTTTTCTTA
The DNA here is from genome assembly GCA_030620095.1 of Kuschelorhynchus macadamiae. NCBI lineage: Eukaryota > Metazoa > Arthropoda > Insecta > Coleoptera > Curculionidae > Kuschelorhynchus > Kuschelorhynchus macadamiae. The sequence continues at coordinate 395,192 of JAUTXW010002898.1, read as the reverse complement.
TGGACGCCATATTGGATTTTTGTCTCTTTAAAATAAGCAAGAAAAATCCTATTCATTGATGTATAACAAGTTAACATTTCCTAAAGTATTATATTAGGCTTTGGATCGCCACGGTAACAATTTTTTTTGTAATGTTTAATAAATATTTAATGTAGTAACCACAAGAAATACGAAAAAACAATAATAAACTTTAACTAGAAACATACACATGTACACAAAATGATACAATATTTGGTATACTAAATAAAATGCTGTCCATTTTCAGCAACGCAAGCACGACATTTTTTTAAAACACTATTTGTCGCTCGTGTAAGTGTGTTTCTGTTAATATTAGCAAACACTTCCTGAGCTCTCCCTTCGAGTATGGCCAATTCCCCAGTGTTAATTAATGATGATCGAACCAAATTCAAACAAGCTAATAAATAGCTACACTCTATATCTCTTCTAATATGCCGAGAACCGTATTGCATAAAGCCAAACCCTGGTACAGTGTACAGGGTGTCCCAAATTCGAAGGTGACCATTGGGATCTTGGAAACCGTAAGAGATACGAAAAAGTTTAAATTATGGCAAAGTTGCGTATTTTGGTGCTCAATAAAATGCCGTTTGGAAATTGAAAAAATTCCGACTAATTTCGGAGATAACCGAAAAAACCGAAAGTTCAAATTTTTTTATTTATTTTCTGCTGACTTTATTTAAAGAGATATTGCAAAACAAATTGCACTTTTTCATTGCCACTTTTTTAGTTTTTTAAAGTGGCGTTATTACTTTTTTGATTTGACGTTTCGGTTTTTCGGATCCATCAGCAAGTTCATTTTTTTAAATACGGACCTGGATTTTTTATTTCAAATTTCGAAAGAGCTCGAAATTCTAAGCACAACAATATATCACACATATTATTTCAATAAATTATAAGGCTTTAAAATTAATAAAAACAAAATTTAATGTTAAAAAACGTTAGGTGGCTATGAAACAAAAAAAAACATCTGATTATTATTTTGAGTTACGTTACTATGGTGATTTACAGTGACATTTTCTTTTATCGTTTTTATTATTTATTGTGCGTTATAACTAATAAAAAATGTTTACCAAATTAGAAAAACGTGATATGCTACGAATTTATTACAAATTAAATCGAAACTCTAGACTTTCAAGTCAAGAATATTTTATTCAATATCCCGAGCGAAGACAGCCTCATGAAAATTATTTTGCTAAACTTGATACCAACTTGTTACAATTTGGAAGCTTTAACAAACCTAGAAATAAATATGGTCGTAGAGTTGATGAAAATGAAGAGGAAAACATCATTAATACGGTAAAATAATAAAGTTTTAATTTAAATTCATATCTTATACTTTTTTTTCATTTAAGGTCAATAATGCTCCTAGGGGGTCAACTAGGTTTTACGAAAATGAGTTGCAAATACCTAGAATGCGAATATGGCGCACATTACAAGCCAATAAGTATCGACCATACAAAATTCACCTTAGTCAAAAACTTAGACCAGGTGACGATATCCGACGAATGGATTTTTGTAACTGGCTTCAAAATAAATGTGAGGAAGAGAACAATTTTTTATCTAAGGTAATTTGGACTGACGAGTGTAATTTTACAACCTATGGAATCTTTAACCGACATAATGAGCATTATTGGTCGGTAGATAACCCTCATCAACATCAGGAAGTAAGAGCACAAGGAAGAGTATCTTTCCATGTATGGGTCGGGATGTGGCGCAATAAAATTCTAGGTCCAATAATATATGAAGGTACCCTAACGTCAAATAGATATCGCGAATTAATATTAGAAAACGTTGTTGAACTGCTCGAAAACGAGCCACTAAATATTTTGCGACAGTTGTAGTGGCAGCAGGATGGTGCACCACCGCATAATGGACGTGAAGTTGCACAATTTTTAGATGCCTTGTTTCCAAATAAATGGATCGGAAATACTGGACCTGTGCGATGGCCTGCGAGAAGTCCTGATCTTAATCCGTTGGATTACTTCTTATGGGGGTTTCTACAAAATCGTTTATATCGCAATATACCCGATAACATTAGCCAACTTCAAGAAAATTTAATTAGGGAGGTTAGAGCCATTCCTGCTAGAACCATACAACGGGCGATATTAAAAATTCGTAGACTTGCAGCAAAATGCATTGAAGCACAGGGTTTTCAGTTTGAATACCTTTTATAATATGTAATTATTTTTGTATACTTTAGTTTTAAAAATTCGATAAGTTTGTTTATTTATGTTGTCACTTCTGATATACCTAGCTTTAGTTTTTTCTAAATAAAGGTTACAAACAATTTTTGTGTTGTTCTATTAAACGGTTGCTACAACGTTGGCGCGTTATAGCTGTGTGTTACAGTTAAAAAAAAACATTACAATGAGTATTATATTAGTAAACGTCAGTATAAATCTCCATGGTAACTTAAAATAATAATTTCATGGATTTATTATTGTTTCATAGCCACCTTAACGTATTTTAAATATAAATTATGTTTTTACCAATTTTAGAGTATTATAATTGATTAAAATAATATGTGCGATATATTGTTGTGCTTAGAATTTCGAGCTCTTTCGAAATTTGAAATAAAAAATCCAGGTCCGTATTTAAAAAAATGAACTTGATGATGGATCCGAAAAACCGAAACGTCAAATCAAAAAGTAATAACGCCACTTTAAAAAACTAAAAAAGTGGCAATGAAAAAGTGCAATTTGTTTTGTAATATCTCTTCAAATAAAGTCAGCAGAAAATAAATAAAAAAATTTGAACTTTCGGTTTTTTTCGGTTATCTCCGAAATTAGTCGGAATTTTTTCAATTTCCAAACGGCATTGTATTGAGCACCAAAATACGCAACTTTGCCATAATTTAAACTTTTTCGTATCTCTTACGGTTTCCAAGATCCCAATGGTCACCTTCGAATTTGGGACACCCCGTACAGTGCTCAGGATTTAGTTCTTCAGAGAGTATAATCTGTTTCTGCTTTTCTGATGTAAAATAAACTACTAATTTTCATATTTATAATAAACTATATCACCATTTAACATAAAATACACCTATAGAAGTTGGGGTTTTTTACTAATTGGATTAAGTTATATTTATTAAGCACATCTTTATATAATTTGCTATATTTGAACATGACAACATATCTATATTTAAATGCCCCCCAAATAGAACAAGATCAAATTCAGGAGTAAACGAGGTCAGTCTATCCTCAAAAACATTTAGAGTGTCAGTGACACTGTACTGTGGAGGCCTATATAAGGTACCAAAGCAAATCTTTTTTCTTACATCTGACCCAAAGCTCTTACAACCAAGTATAAAATGTGGTATCAAGTTTCTTAAATCTTATTAGATCATCTCAAATCTCTATCATTCTTAATTCATTTGTATTCCTGGATAACTACTTAACTTATCCTCCAGCCAGAATGTAAGATTTTTGGGCCTAATGTTAGATACTCACTTATCATGTAATGATCACATTCTGCAGCTGAATAGCAAATTGAACTTTGCATGTTTTGCCTTAAGGGTGTTAAGGGACCATGTTTCACTAGAAGCCTTAAAGATATTTTATTTTGCTTATGTCAGGTCTAGAATGTCATATGGAATTATTTTTTGGGCTTCATCAACCCATGCAACAAACATTTTTATAACTTAAAAAAGAATAATTCGAACCATCCTAAAGAGGCATCCTCGAGCATCCTGCAAACCCTTGTTCAGAGATCTTAATATCTTGTCGGTTCCATCTCTTTACTTTCTTCAACTAGTATTGTTTGTGAGAGGACATAAACAACTATTTCAGACAAACCATAATCTTTATGCCAGAAACATGGAGATCTTAACAAGGCACTCTCATGACTTGAGAACACCCTTTCACAATACGGCTTTCTTTGGTAAAAGTTCATATTATAGACCTATCCAGGCCTATAATCTTCTACCAAAACATATTAGGGACATGACATCTGACAAGGTCTTTAAGAGCTCAGTTACCCGTCTACTAATTGATAAATGTTTGTATAAATTTAATTTCTGGGAGGAATTTAATAATGATACTTAGCTCAACTTAAGTTTTAGTAGTTTTCCATTTAAGTTCTAGCTTTAAGGTTTTTAAACTGGTTTTAATATTATATATTTTCATTTCTCTCTACTTATAATTAGTATATGGTTTGTTATGTAAGTCATTTAATAATATTTAATATCTTTATAATAATATGCATTGTGAGCATTTCCGCCGACGATACCGCTCATTCTCCTGTTTTGGAAATGATATTATTATGGTAATGAAAGCATTTCATTTCATTTCATTTCAACCACATCTCAGACAAGCCCACGATCGAATATTTCAAGAAAATGGAAAAAACAGGTCAAAGCCGTCACTAAATTTTAAAAAGTAATTCTCCATAAATCACATAATACATATACAGCTCTCGGCACATACAAAAATAGATATATAACATGTTAAATACCTATATAAGCAAATCAATAAATGTAGATTACTTTCTTTCGATAAAATACAAATTTTAATTCAAACAATATTATTATTTTAGGGAAATATATAAGAAAAGGAAAAAAATAATTAAACACTTGATTTTAAACCCTAATATAAAAAAGCAATAGCCTTTTGATAAACGAAACGAAGAGAAAACCTAATATAACATCTCATTTTATCCTTATGCATTCTATTTTTATATTTAGGAATAAAAAAATATTAAACTCATTGGCCTAATATGATGGGAAAAAATGAGAAACAAATGACTAATTCCTTCATTTGCCTTTAAACAACAGACTAAAACCCAGCCTTAGATATAATTTCAAGGCAATGAAGCTAATCTATCACTAAACAAAAACATGATTCTTAATACCCTAAATAATATAATATTCTAATCTGACCATATTTACAAAAGATAAGGATACTTTTTTTATTTATCTTATTTTCTAAATAATATATAGTACCCTAATCTGACCATATTTATAAAAGATAAGCCGACTTGTTTATTCCAATCCTGACAGGTGCAAAACAAAAAAAAAGTCAAGATATATCCCTGCTAAAAATTCACTTAATATTTATTTACGCTTCTCCGTATTGATAACCCTCTTTTTATTTCCAATAAACACAACTAATTTGCCATTGGATGTCTATGCCTGCTTAAAATTAAAATTTCATTACTTTTGTTAAAAGGGCTTAACCTATTTTTATATGCAAATACCAGTTATTGCCAAGTATACATTTTTCATCTCCACAACTTTTATTATTCAGATCTATCATACATACATCAATGCAAACATTACCTTTTTAAATAACCACTGCTTCGATACTCCAGTATACCATTTTTTAAATTTTATTCTTATTTGTTAATTTATTTCTAGTTTAGAATTTATATTATTTTTTTTAAGTTTATTTACATAATTAAAGAAAAATCAATTATAACATTTATTAATTGGATTCATAAAAAGGAGGTCTTTATTCTAGGAAACGAAATGTTACTGGCTTTTTAAATACATCAAAATTTAATTTTAGTTGATTTCAACTCAACTAGATAAATAATTTTTTAATACCGATATTTTAAACATTCCATTACGCTGCCATTTTGTTCCACCATAGATGAGGCTCGTTTTGATCATAAAAATATCGTTATATACACGAGAAATTTTAGATAAACCCTGCCTGTTATAGCTGGTTGTCTTCAAAGATAAGCGTGTCAAAAAAATAGTACATTTATAATTATAATATATATAGTATATATATATATATATATATATATATATATATATATATATATATATATATATATATATATATATATATATATATATATATATATATATATATATATATATATATATATATATATATATATATATATATATATATATATATATATACATATATATATATATATATATATATATATATATATATATATATATATATATATATATATATATATATATATATATATATATATATATGAAACATTTATTGAAAAATCTGGTGTAATATGTATCACAAAAAATCAGTTAAGTAACTAAGGTGATTCTTTATACAAATAAAAATAATTTATTTTCTAAGCACCTAACTGAATTAACAACAGCTGTATGTGCTGTCTGTAAAATATGATTGTAGTATGAATACAAATAAATATAAAGCTCAGAATTATACCTTACATGAGTTAGAAAAGAAAATAAACCTTAAATATCAACATTCTTCTGATTCTACAAGAATTATTACTAAGATTAAATTATTTACAATAATTAATTTGAATAACCTATAATCATAGGATTAGAACATTTACTATTTACAATACAGATGAATAAAAATTAGACCAAAACTATAAGAAATAATATATTATAAAAATGGTCTTGATTTTGCTCAAAATAATACCGCAAAATCTGCATATCTTTCAAAAATACATCCTCTACATGCCTTAGTAAATTTCTTTTGTTTCTTTATTTGTCGAACATTTGGTGGCAGCAAATTATAAAACTTGGGGACCAAATAGTTCAGGAATCTCTGATTAATACTTGTATAACTTTTAGGGATCTGAATGTTATTTTAAATTTTGTTTCTGGTTCCGTACTCATGATTGATATAGCTTTTAGCCTTATTCTCCTTGTGGAAATATGAACATGTTGTGAGTATATATAAGGATCTTACATTAAATATTTCCTTATTGTACAATAAATAAGTAAGACAACGCTTTTCTCTGTTGTAGATTGTTTTAAGAATAAAATTTTGTGTAACATTTAATTGTTTTAGTGCACTGCTGTACAGACCACCCTAGACCACAATACCATACATTATTAAGGATTCCACCAGTGTTCTGAATATCATAATTAAAAGACTCTGAGATAATATTTCTGGTAGAAGAAAAAAATTATGAATTAGTTTTCTTATACTATTTTTTATTTTTCAAGTCCATAGCAGTCAATGAATTTATGTAGGCAATGAATAAAATTGGTCCGAGGACAGTTCCTTGCGGAACACCAATTTTCATATTTATAGCGTTACTGTAAGATTCTCTAATTTTGACTATCTGCTTTCTATCACTCAAATATGACCTAAATCTAACACAGTACTTCTTACCCCATAGGTTTCTAGAACGCCAAGAAGCTGATCGGGAGGCACCATGTCAAATGCCTTTGCGAGATCCAGAAAAACAGCAATACTCTTCTCCCCTATGTTCAAGTTCACAGATAGCATCACTAAATCTAAGCCCCCCCCACAAATGCAAATTGATTTTTAAATAGAAAATTGTTTTCGAAGTCGAATCTTCAGACATTTTTCAAAAATTTTTCCAAAGTTATTCATCAAGCTTATGGGTCTAAAGTTGTTTATATCATGTTTATTACCTGCCTTATGAATTGGAGTAACAACGGCCGTTTTAAACTGAGATGAAACAATGCTTGTTCTAAAAATTAAATTTATAATGTGAGCGAGTGGCCTGAGGAAGTGTTTATGAATGGTCTTTATACCCTTTGAGGGTACTCCATCGATTCCAGGAGCACTATCCTTTTTCAAGGAATGTATGTGATCAATAATCTCAGTCGGACTAACTGGATAAAGAAACATAGAAGAGCATGATGCTTGCTTTATGGTAATCGCATTTACTGGTAAGATCTTGTCCGCCATATTTATGCCTACATTTATAAAAAAATTGTTACAGTGATCAGCCATTGCTTTGTCATTGTCGAATGTGGTTTCATTAGGTCTAATATGTATATTATCATTTATTTTATTTCTTTGTTGATTTGTTGCCTCTGAAACAATTTGGTAGATCTCTTTAATATTTTTTCCATTTTTTTGTATTTGGTTTTTAAAATAACTATATTTACATTTAGCGATCAGTTTATTTAAGGAATTATGATATAATTTGTACTGATTTTTCAATTCTTCATTATGAGACTGCAGTAATCTTTTTTTATTTTGTCTCTCTTTTTTATAGAAATTATTAACCCATTTGTTATCCATAGCTTTATCTTGTTGTTCTCTTTAATTTTAATAGTTTTATTTATTTTTGCTGCAGTATATAGGCGCATAAATATTTCATAAAAAGTATTTGTTCCTGATTCCGATTCATTAGAGTTCAAATATATATATATATATATATATATATATATATATATATATATATATATATATATATATATATATATATATATATATAAAGTAAAGTTTACTTTATATATATATATGCAGTGTTAACATGTGATATATATATATATATATATATATATATATATATATATATATATTCAGGTATTTTGATGAAGCCACAGTGTATGCAAAACAATTGTAATGAGTTGTTATTTTTCGTAAAATATATATATATATATATATATATATATATATATATATATATATATATATATATATATATATATATATATATATATATATATATATATATATATATATATATATTATATATATGAAACATTATGAAGCCACAGTGTATGCAAAACAATTGTAATGCGTTTTATTTTTCGTAAAATAAATTTATGTTTTCATTTACTTGATATTTATAATCAAAAAGACCAGAGACACTGGACATATACACTGTTACTGTTAAAATGAAACATTAAAGAACAATATATCAACTAAAAATATTTGAAAAAAGGGATCATATCTAATTTACAAAGAAAATTTTATTTAAAAAACTATACCTGTGTTTCCCATGTGAATATTATTAAAAGCATCTGTCAGACCATCAGATAGGAGAGTATCAGATAAATTGAGGGCTCCCAGTCTCGCTCCTCTAAGGTAAGTGGAGTGTTGCGCTCGTGTCATACTTTCCTGGCCACCTGCCACTAACAGGCTACACTCACCACTTCGAATCGCCTGATAACCTAAAGCTACAGCCCTGAAAATAAAAATAATATACTTACTACTGGATCTGGGTTTTTACACATTGCACCCTCTACGGAATGCTCCAGAAGCAACCCTTTAAGATAAATTAAAATAAAAAAACATTGAACTACTTTTGTAAAATTGATTGGGCTGAATGGAAATCTTTTCTGGTTCCCCAAAAGCCCTGACCTTGTCCCCTTGAATTATTTTGTATAGGAAACTTTGAAAGATAAGGTGTATAAAAATAGATTGCCAAGATCTTAATCAACTCAAGCAAAAATAAATGATGAAATACAATTACTCAATCAGCAAAAATTATAAAAAAACATGTATGCTATCATAATGACCTTGTTCATTTTTATAGTTTTTATTAATAGTTTGTTTGGTAAATTCTAATTAGTTATTTTATTAACTGTCTGCCAAAGCTTTTTCGGGTTCCTCAAATTTCGTTAATGTGCTTCTTTAATCCCTAAATCTCTGCATTAATGCCCGATTTTGTGGATTGCAGGTAGTTGCCTTTTTCAGCTTGTCCCTTTGTTTATTGAGGCTACAAACCCAACAAAAATTTTGATTTATTTTTTTAGTACATTGTTGGATATAAAGCTGTAGCTTATTTACAATTTTTTTCAGCTATCAAATTAAGGTCATTGCACTGATAAATATCAAGCCACCTATCATTTTTAAGATTTTCAGTAAGTTTGAGATTATTTAGTTCACTAAATTTAATTACATCCTGTTTTTTACTAATTGTTTGTCTGGAAGTTTTACTTCTAAATTTACTAATACTGGACAGTGATCAGACATGCTACTTTTTAATATTACTGAACACGTTTTATTAACATTTTTGTTGGTGCAAACCTTAAATTAATTATGGTCAATACAACTGTTCGTTGTGCCATCTACTCTTGTAGGACTATTTATTAAATATGTATAACCAAAAGATCCCAGACTTGTGTATCTATTGACGCGCCAAGATTTAGTCTCTAATATATTAAAATGTGTATCACCAAAAAGGATTTCTATAGAACATTGTTCGAATTTTTTGTATATTAGATCATTTAAAGCTTGAATATATACCTCTTGTGACAGTGATTGTAATCTATAATGTGCAATAGCTCCAATTGTTTGTTATACTGTTTTTTGTCACAGTAGTTTTTAAAAATCTAATTTCATTTATTGTTATGTAACCAGTTCACTTTTTGCATAAACGATTATGCCATTATGCCTATTAATTGTACTATTATTGTAAAAAATATCATCATTATTTATCTATTTGAAATTGGTTTAGGTCATCTAGAACATGCATCTCTGACACAACTATTAGGTCAAAATCTACTTTTAAAGATTGAAAGAAAACCAAAAAATTATTGAAATTTTCTGCATTACCATAATTATCGATATGCATGAAAGTGCCGCTATCAGACATCTAAAACAGTATACTCACTTAAATAGAAAGTGTCAACTGGTAGGTGGAAACAAAAAAATAGGCGTCAGCATGGCATGGCGTGATCTCAAAATTAAGTAATATAATATAAAAATTTAATATAAAAAATCACACTTAAATTTCAACAAATTAATCTAAATAATGAAAAATGTAATTACAAATTTTAATGTATTACCTGACTGGTAACTCTGGGAAAAACTAACAAATTACATTTCAAGAGTTTGACCCGTCAAAATGGCTTTCAACTTGCACAAAGTTCTGAAGATAAAATGGCTTGCTAAACGTGAAACGAATACGTTTAGCAGAGAAACAAGAATTCAAAAAAATGTTCCCTTTTTTTTAACATAGGATAGTCAAATCTCAACACAGGTTTGCTGGGCTGACGGCGCAAATTAGAACCCCAAAGTAAACGTATATGTCTTAAATGATTTTAATTGAAAAGGAAAACTATTGGTTAAATATATACTAGAACAATTTAAATAACTCAATAATAAATTGAATATCAAATCCCCTTGTATTTATTATGATTAATGACATGCATGCATTTATTCGCCAACGAAGTAAGCATTACTTGAGTATGCAACAAGAACGCATTTTCAAATCTGCCTTAAGAGAAACAAGGAAAGCCAAAATCTAGTCTACACCACGCGGTGGACAACGTGCCGCCTATTGACTGCCAAATTTATACAAATACGAGGGAGATTCGTAGGTATCCAAAAAAAACTAAATAAATGATCCTTAGCATCAAATAAATACTGAAATATAAAGATATAATAACTTAAATATACACAATAATTATAACCGCAAGCTTAATTGATTCTAGAAAATTTAATATGCGCAATATAGGTCTGTAAGTAATAAAATGTTTAAATTATCAAATACTAAATATGTTTACTTAAAAAAAATATAGATTTATTATCATGATAAATTGTCTGACTGTAACGCATGACAGTACACCGTTACAGTACCTAAGAGAATTCTTTTGCATCCCTCGCATTTCTTCTTTCCTCATAACAAGGGAAGGAGCAGGTAAAGGAAATTTACCAATTTTTTTACTTTACTTGTGTATTCTTATATTATAATGAATACAATTATTGTTACATATAGATTTTGCAAAATGACCAAACTTAAAAATAACACCTATATCCATAAAAATCTATCCATTCATTTTAATCAGGGACAATCTTACAAATATACTATAAAACATTCAAATTAAAATTAATTCAGTGTATAATATGTACAAAATTTAAAAAATATGTATAAGTCGAAATGTCAGAATTAGAGTTTCAAATGTTGTAAATTATTAAAACAAACATAAAAAGATAAACAGTACTATTACAATGAATCATTAAAATAATCCGTCACTGAATAATAAGCCCGATTTAATAACATAATTTTGACTTCCCTCTTAAACTTTCTATAACAACCAATTTTCCTTACCTCTTTCGAAAGGTGATTAACTATTTTCTTCCCAATATATATTACAGAATTCTTAACTAAAATTGAAGTTGGTATAGAAAGTGCTGTTATGTGGGTATTACGAGTTATGTAAGCTGATGTAGTCTGAATTTTCTCCCTAAACTTTTAAAAAATCAGAGGCTGTCTCGAGAAAAAAGATGTATGGAAGTGTCAATAATTTATTACGAATAAATAATGATTTACAAGAATCTCTTGGTTTAACTCGTAAGATGAATGTCAAAGCTCTTTTCTGCAGAAGAATAATTATATTAAATAAAGAACCTGGACAAGATCCCCAGAAACATATACCATATCGCAAGTGAGACTCTATTAGAGCAAAGTAAACACATTTAGTTGTTGATGCATCCAATTCATGAGCTATAACCCTTAATGCAAAGCATCCTCTCGAAAGCTTTATGGACAATTGTGAAATATGTTGTTCAAATTTTAGTTTTTCCTCAACAAACAAACAAAACTTACTATATTGTACAAAACACATCTGCTCAGCATTCGTCACCACATCCTCCAACTGACACTTAAAACATACAATATTTGTCTTTGATAAGGGTAAAAAAACTAGCATTACACCAGTTTTTACCCTTCACAAGAACACACGCAATATTGTTTTCCAACAAATCAGGAGACTTAAAATGCCACAAAATAGTGACATCATCGGCAAACATTGTGAAAGAGCCAGATATATTTAAATTTGCTAAATCGTTGATATATATAAGGAATAGTACAAGTCCAAGCACAGAACCTTGTGGAACTCCAGAATTTATGGTTAATTTTAAGTTTCCCAAATTCTAGATTAACATTTAGATCAGACCTATTTATAAGTTACAGCTGCCCATTAAAATATTTCTTGACAAGCAATGATTTTATAAAAATATTAGAATATAAAAACTTTTATTTTTCTTTTAAATGACAAAAAAGAAATCATTTAAAATGAGTAATTTGGATTAGACTTTTCCTACACTATACAAATATATAATTTATATTAAATAAGTGGATTTAATAATATTAAATTTTCAAAGATCTTTCTACAGTTCCCCAAATATTGATTGATGCATTTGCCAGCTGTTAGGTCAATTAAAATATTAAACATCAATTAACAAAATTCATTTAAAAGAAAAAATAACATTCAACATGTTTATATAGATATTTCACCAGAAAAATATAATAAAAAATTAAACAAATTATGGTTTTTATTGTTGCACTAAATAACTTTGACTTTTAATAATAACATATTCCAATTTTATAAGGCATTGTTTGGTAAATGTGTTTTTTACAATCAATTGTTGTTGCTGTTTAACAAACAAAAGTACAATTAATAAAATGTACATTAAACATTCCAAGTAGCAGTCACCTATTGACCCTGAATGTGAAAATAGATGCATATGAATTGTAATTGTTAAAAGCAAATATTGGGAAAACTCTTTAAAATATTTAAATTAAATCAAATTAATATTATCAATAATACACATAGGTTAATTAATTTTTTTTGTTTTTACTATATATTCATAAAGAATATTTCACTAATAACAGGGAAGACAAAATAATATATGAATATAAAAACTGTACTGTATGTTGGAATACCTGTAGCAGGTTCATCAACGGAAGCTGAATATATAGAACTTTTCAAAGGTGTTCATCAAGCATTACGGCTTAAATCTCTTTTAAGGGAATATTAATATTACAGAACACACAACTTTATATAAAGATAATAAAGGTTGTATTACCATAGCCAATAATCCTGTTTTTCGTAAACATTCCAGTATTAATATATTAAATATGAGTTTACAAGAGAACAGATTGAACAAGAACGAGTAATTTTAAAATATATTTTTACAGGTGAACAACTGTGCCTGGAAAAAGTCCATGGAATATCAGATTTAGATGATTAAGTACATGGTCTGATTGGGTTTTCCCAATCCAAGCAACAAATGTTGGACCATTTCTGCAACTCACCCCCATAGTGATCAATGTGATTGCTTTCTTAATTTTTTTTTTAATTTTGATACAACCTTGTAAAATAAATTTTGTTTTGTTTGTTTATTCCTCTTTTTCGCTTTTTGAGTTCACTCGGAAATAGAAAAAGGACAAAAATACACATATCATATTACCATCATATTGCCTTCAATTCAGAGAATATGTTTCTGTAACAAAAATCTGCTGATTAGATAGATGAAAAAATCTCTGCTTCGTGTGAAACATTTTGATAGCATATGCTTCCAATCTATAAATTGTTAGTATGCAGTAAGTGTATTTAAGAAATTTAGGCTAAATATTTCACTCTTCAATACCAAAATTACATGTTATTTTTTAAGTCTTTTGCTGCAAAATAAATTTGCAAGGTCATCCTTTAGAAAAAACTGACAACTAAGTTCTCCCTATTATAATTTGATGAGAATAAGCACATATCATAAACAAATGACTAAAAAAACGTCATGCCTTAGATATTACAGTTATGTTTTAATAATCTTTTATCCATGATCCGATATAGTAGATTACAAAACATCAGGCCGGTACGAGTGAGCAATCTAAGGACAGGGATTGGAGCCCTGATTGTTTTGATAAATGATTTCAGTTCTATCATCTATAACATAGCAATAACATAATTTTTACTTACTTTAGCCCTGATCCACATATCATGTTAACAGTATATGCAGTTGAACTGTAAGGAATTTTTGCATTAATACTTGCTTGTCGGGCTGGATTTTGGCCTTGCCCAGCAGTGAGAACCTAAAAAACATGGAAAAAACATTTGAAGATGAAAGCATACTGGTAGAATCATAAATTTCCAGTTGGTAATACGGCAGTTTAAATTAAAAATTCATATTTTGAAAGAAGAATCGCAACGAAAACATTGAGAAGTCAACTACTAATGCAATCTTTTTTCTTCTGAAAGGTATGCGAGATATTTTTAAAAATGAATATATAACATACTTAAAAAGAAATTGTGTGACCTAAAAGTATAGAGTTTATCTAATTGGAAAACATATGTACCTGACCCATAATACATTGTTCTATATCTTCAGACCTAACATTTGCCCTAGCTAGGGCTTCAACGATAACTGTAGTGCCTAATTCTGAAGCAGAATATTTTTCGAATTGCCCCTGGAAGTTACCTATGAAAAATTATATATAGTATTATTATAGTATTAATTCACTAAGTAACATAAAACAACTAACCTACAGGAGTTCGGCAGCCCGATATAATAAATACTTTAGCCATTTTAATACTTTTTAAGTTATAATACTGTAAATACTTGTAGTTCTATAAGGCTACCACATTCAGATTATGCCGACATAACGGTAAACCTAATGCTAATAGTAATACTGATTACTGAGAAGTGAAACCTTTTTATTTATAACTTTTCATTTTATGTTAATTTATGCGCGGTAACCCCATTCTGCCCTGTAACTGTGCCACTAAATCTGATTTGAACTTTGAACCTCAGACGAATTTGAGGAATCGCCTGACGTCTTACACGTCATTTATTTATTTTTATTTGGATGGTTGGTTGGTTCGTTTGTTGTGGGTTTACAAACCATGTGTATTTACCCAATTCTATTTTTATTTACTCGAATGTAATCGTGCAAGGTTTCATCCAGACAAACTCTACAATTTATCGAGGAGTGCGAACCTCGGCCATCCACTTAACCTGAGAGGGTATGTGATAGTTGGGTGTGTAAATTTACCACACATACTACTACAGGAATATTCGGTTCCCCCTAGCCTGGCTAACGGCGGTTAACTCAAATTAATTTTACACTTTTCAGATTTTTACCCCTAATATTAGCCGCAGACTAAGAGTCTATATGTGCTCACCAGAATTCGTACTGGACCGTACCGGGACCATAAATCAGATGACCTACGCGTAAACGCACTCGGACACCTGCTCAGTTTATATGTTCAAGAAGAGAGGTTACATTATTTGATGTTTGACAACAGGGCAGCATTTTGGAATCGACATTTCTTTTATTTCCGATCTCAAGGTTCAAAGACCACGTCTTCTTAGTCTGAACTTTTCGGCGTTAACACGGAAAAATGTGGGTCGTCAAATGCTGGTTATGCTTGCCATAGGCAATAATAGTAGGACGAATTACCTCCTGTATGCTTCATTTCATTGGCACCCCATTCATTTTTGCCGTGAATACATTTATATATTTGCTGCCCAAAATTTAGTATCATGAATTTACATATATATGCTGAAATTTTGTTTACTTCTTAGTTCACTTTAGATAACTTTATTAGGTTAATTTTTACTTGCACTTACCATCGCCGATTTTGGTGATTTTTAGTACACTGGTAGATTTTCGGTCAATAATAACGAATCCGAAGTCACACTTTTTCGGCAACGTTTCGCTTCTGAGATATACGCCTTCAAATTTCACAATCTTATACACTTTTCACTTCCTTTTCTGTTTTCTTCAGTAATTTTTATAAGAAAACGATTAAATACACAATTGAAATATTAAAAGTACACATATTTTCTAATTTATAACTTTATATTACTCAAAAATCACATCAATAAAATTGTATCTGTCAACGGATATTTTTAATAAGGAAGTTTTCTTGATTTTTTGTTTTATATTGGCAACCATTGTAATTCCGAGTAGATAATGCAGTAAATATTTGAATTTAAAATTCCACGAATTTGATCAAGGCAACAGTCATCAAAACAGTTTATTACGGATATTTTGTTAAATTAGTGGATCGGTACCCAGTGAGCAGATCGTCGGTCGCCGGAGTGCGGCAACGCTGAGGCACCTGATGGATCGGCCTCGGGTTAGCACTATGTTAGGCGCGGAGGCATCATCTTAAAGCGTGGGACACAAAGGAAATTATGTGAAATGTTTACGTCAATTGTTATTTTTCTGCATGTCTTTTTCGGTGTTTTGTTAGATACTTTTTTAAAATATGGGTATAAGCGATTATTTTTAGTTCCATCATCAACAGTTGTCATCTATTTTTGTAAAACAATGTGTATTTTCCTTTTAAGTTCCGTTTTTGTTGGTTAGTTTTTACGTTAAACGTTACGGATTTGCATCGTGTTCCAGGCATTACAGCTATATTTCTAACGGTAATGCCTTCTCGCATCGCCGCCTAATCTACCAATTTATCTAGTGTCTCCGCGCTGCCGTACTCCGGTGCCACACTATCTGCGAACATGATACTGATCCACTTATGTAAGAAAGTATCAATAATAAACAGTACCAAAAACTGCTACGTTGATAACATTTGTCTAATTTTAATTTGGAATATTTTTTTGAATGACAATGCGAACATAAAATATAAACCAAAAAATATTCCCTAATAAAAATAGCAGTTGACAGATACCATTTTATAGGTTATTTTTAAGTAATATAACGTCATAAATTGGAAAAGATGTGTAATTTTAGAACACAAATTGTGTATTCAGTAGTCTAAAAATTACCGAAGGAAACAGAAATGAAGGTGAAAAACTGTGTTTAAAAGATTGTGAAATTTGATGTCATATATCTCAGAAACGAAATTTTGCCAGACCAATGTGACTTCGGATTTCTTATCAGCGTCTGAAAATCTACCGGTGTACCAAAAATCATCAAAATTAACGATGGTAAGTGTAAGTAAATATTTACACTTTATTTTATCAGGACGCGCCCCGTATATAGGACGCCAAAAAAAGACGGTTGGCAACTCCTAATTTCACCGGTGAGTTAAACCTTCGATTAGGAAAGAGGTTGTCTGAAATTAAACTGCCTGTCTTCCCCTTGTTTCTCTTTTTACTCTACCTGTTGCCCCCCACTCCCACTTACTAATCAACAGCTGGTTATTTGTCAAATAAACAACGACAATGACAAACGACAATCAAACAATTAACAACATTTAAGTTGACAAAAATTGGTAAATTTAGTTGTGTGATTATTTATCATTGTAATGGTTTGTGGGACACCAACGTCATAATCATTTGAATAATTGTGATAATCATTCGAATAATTGTACTGAACCAAAGGCCCATTTTTCGGTTTGGTAAACGATATTTTTAAGTAAACCCCTATGGAAAGGAATGCAGTACAGTTAAAAACTTGTAAAAATTAATTAAAATATTACATGTGAATATGTGTAGGAGGATTTTAAGTAAAGTGTTTATTAAAACCATTTGAAGCATTACCATGGGAGTGACATAACAAAAGGAAAAAATGAGTGAGGACACAACCTTGTCAGACAAGGGGTGTCTTCCCAAAGTCTCAAATACTTGGTTGTCAGTGTTCGATGCTCTTACCTCAACAAATCGTGTGCATCCATCTGACCCAGTGCCACCGAAAGATAGTGAGTTTATTTTTATTGAGTCCAAGATCAAAATTAGAGTTATACATATAACACCAGAAAAAGTGAGACAGTCTTTAATTATTCATCAAGAGGTTTCATCAAAAAGAAGTTCAGTTTCAGGGGAGTACTGGTTTATGAGGAGTAAACCTTTAAGAAACACTAGCTGCAACTGTTCATTCAGGAATTCAATTAGAAAATCTTTTAGGAATTCAGATACTTCCTATCACTTCCCTATTCCGAAAGATAATAATAAAAGGTAAGTTTTTTTAATTAAATTTATAGTTTTCATCTATTGCATTAAAATATCAGACTCGATAACCTGAAATTGAATTGGTTATTTTAAATATCACACTTCATCATTTTAGCAATTGTTATTGTCAAAAATATGTTTTTAAAGGAAGATATATGTTTTTTTATTAAGAAACCACACCAGTCCTTTAGATAATATTTAGTTAACCTGAAGAACTTGTGTGATTTCTTGAGAAAAGCTACGTGAGAGATGTTTCACATTTTTTTTGTGATTTTTTTCAATAGAAAAACTGATGCTCAATAGTTAGTTTTACAGTTCTGGTAAGGAAATATAATTTTCTGGAGATAAAAACACTGAAGTACCTACTTCAGTTTTTTTTTAAGAAACCACCAGTCCTTTAGATAATATGTAACATTTAGTTAACCTGAAGAACCTGTGTGATTTCTTTAGAAAAGCTACATAAGAGAGGTTTCACATTTTTTTTTGTGATTTCTTCAATAGAAAATCTAATGTTCCATAGTTAGTTTTATAGTTTGATAAGGAAATATAATTTTCCCGAGATAAAAACACTGAAGTACCTACTTCAGTTTCTTCTGGTAGTATATTGTACAGAAAGTGATTATAATTTGAAATCTTTTTGAAAAGAAGATTGTCAGACATTCTAGTTATGTGATGTTTTTGTTAGTTAGTTTTACGTTAAGTGTTTGTGGAATTTGCATTGTGTTTCAGGCATTATAGCAATATTTCTAACTTTGTTGCTTTCTCGCTTCGGTGCCTAACCTGGTGCTAACCTGGTACCAATTTATCACACACTATCTGTTAACATGATACTGATCCACTTATGTAACAAAATATCTATAATAAACAGTATCAAAAACTGCTACGTTGACAAAATGTGTCAAATTTTAATTTTGAATATTTTTCAAACATAAAATATAAATCAAGAAATATTCCCTAAAAAAAATAACAATTGACAGATAAAATTTTATTGGTTATTTTTAAGTAATATAACGTAATATAAAGATAAAAACGTTGAAGTACCTACTTCAGTTTCTTCTGGTAGTATATTGTACAGAAAATTTTTATAAATTGAAATCTTTTCGAAAAGAAAACGAAAGACTTAAATTTTGTGATGAAATAATTGTATGTTACAATAAGGGTTTAAACATTAAAAAAAAATTACAGTCTTTCTTAATTCATATTTAAAATATAATTTTCCAAATGACTGTGTTTGTACAAAGTCTGTAAATTCTTTTAAGAATAGATATGGCAGTTTAAAATAGGATTTTAGTGCAAAAGATTGAATGGTTGAGTTGCCTAAACTTATACTCTAATAATAGTATTAGTAATATTTCATAATCCTTAATTTTTATCTACCAATAATATCAGTTAAAAAGGATGAAGTTACAATCACTCTTGCAGATGCCATATTGCTTGTCACTTGACACCCTTGTCTGGCATACATACACTATACAAAAGAAGAAAAAAAAAAGAGTAAACAAATAAGGTTTCTTCAGGAAATTTTTAGGTTGAATGCTGCATTCAGTTACGGATTTTGCAGAATTGTTCCAGTAATGGTATAGTGTTAGTTCTTTTCACAAACTTTGTTGACAACATGTTTAATCATTCCTGTATTGGTTGTAGGGCTGTTAATTCATATAATAGTTCGTTTGATGGATTATGTAATGGATTGGCTGCATGACGAATTTTTGTAATGGAACATTGTTTTTTAGAGCAGGTCTTCTGAAGTTTACGTAAATTGGGTGCATATACTCCAATATAAGCCTGCATATGCTCTTGTAAATATGCACAGCCGTTTTCTTGGATGTACCTTTATCTTTATATGTTAAGCTCCTAAAATGTTTTGCTCTTGTGGCATACTTTTTGTGTTGATTGAAGTTCAATTTTTGATCAAGATATTTTACCATAGGTTTTGCTTGGATTATTTGCTGATTAATTGTGATGATAGGTGATTGGCCATGAGTTAAATTATGATTGAAAATAATTAGTTGGGATTTTGTGGGATTAGGTTTTAGCCTCCATAGTTTAAACCATTTACATGTTTGTTCATTAATTGTTGTAGAGCTTGTATAGCTTTAGGAACTAAAGAATTATGAGATATTAAGGCAGTATCATCAGCATATTGAAGTATGTAGAGATCTTTATTGAATATGTATCCAATTTGTGAGCTGTAGATGTCATAGCAGAATACATTATATACAAATAAAGAAAGGGGAGAGCCCTGAGACACTCCTTGTTCTGGTACAAAGGTGAGAGATAGTGGTTTGTTTACTCTGATTTGCAGTGACTGCTTGCCAAGATAGTTTTTTATCAAATAAATTAGATATTTAGGACATTTTAAAAGAGATAGCTTGTATCATATTCCTATTATGCCACACACTTTCGAATGCTTTGTTGATGTCAAGCATCATTGCTGTTAATCGTTGGCCTGCAACAGTGCAGTGCTGTCTGAACGTTGGAGATAAGAGTTTCCAATGGGTGTAGAGTTGTTCCTGCCCGTGGATTAAATGATGTTAAGGTGAGAATAGAGCACGAGAGAGTTATTGTAGTGTGTTTAGTCATTTAAAGTATCTAAAGAGAAAGAGATATAAAGTCAGGTCTTTGTGGATAACATTTTGAACCTTTCAAGTTACACTGAATTTTGTCTTTAACATAAAGTAGGCTTGCAGATTCTGATTGTCAGATTAATGCTGATAAGACAAATATGCAGAAAGAAGTGCTTAAGAAACTAAGAGAACTAATCAACACAAGAAAAAGAGGTTGGTGAAGATTTGGTTATAATTTATACTAATGGTATTAGTAACATGATTAAGATCTCTCAAAAACATGTTAACCAACCCCATTAAAGCTCTATTGCCAGAATTTATGTGGTATAAGTACTAAACTGACTGATCTTAGACATGCTGTACTGTGTAGTGATTATGATGTAATAATATTAGTTAAAAGTTGGTTAGGACATAAGGTTTCTAATTTAGAAATTAGAGTTAAAAGTCATACCTGAGGCCAAACCATATATTGGTGTGATCGATCATACCAAACTAGTACTAAGAAAAGAGGTGGTAGTGTAATTATATTAGTTAGGAAATGTTGCAATTGCATAATGTTAAATTTGACCATTCTGATTCGAGTAAATTTTGTCTTTAAAAACCACACTACATTGTTGTCAGTAGAGTCTGCCTTCCTCCAAATACTGATATTAATTGTTACGAGGGTCACTGTTATACTGTGGAATCTGTTTGTAGTAATTATTTGTCTGCAAAAACTATTTGTCGATTTTAATTTGCCAATAGCTAAGTGGAGCAACAGTGAGAATGGTGTGTTTGTTGACTGTCCCAATGGATATAAAGCTGAGATGTTTGCTAATACCTTTTTACTTTTAGACATGTTTGTTTATTGTTGTTCTCTGAATCATTCATCAAAAAGTAATATATGATAGGGAATGTCATATTTCTGCTGCTAAATGTGATCAGTTGAGGTGACCGTCATAAATTTCCGGTGACTAGTAGTGGCTAAGGTTACACCAAACAGCAATAAACTGTAATTGTCAATCAAAAATTTTTTATTGTCAACCAAATGGCTAATTGTAAACGAGGTGTTTGTCAATCAACAACAACTAACACGTTCACCATAAGTAAACAGAAGTACTTCAGAACATGTAATAAAAACTTTAGATAAATTTGACTGGAGAATTTCTATAAATTATCTATACCCAATTATGAACCTACTAACATTGGAAAAAATATTGCAACTTGAACAGAGTAAGTTTATTTTTAAAATAGTAACTAACAAACAAAAAACAAATTGTACCTTGTTCCATGTAAACCAGATTCACAGCCGTACAACTAGATCTAATGGTAATTTATATTTAAATAATGTACGCACCAACTATTGATTGAATAACCTTATTCCGAGAGCTATTGAGATATTTAATACTTTACCAAGTGTTAAACTAACTTACTTCTTTAGATCTTACTAAACGATTTTAATGTGTGTGATGCTGTGGCATCTTATAGCATCTAATTCTATTGTCTGTTATTTGTGACTTATCAACTTTAAATGTAATCTTAATTGTGACAAATAAATTTATATGTGTTCTGATACCATCACATCTGTGCTGATTAAGAATAATATATGTAATGATCATGAAAAAAAAAATTGTCTAACAGCAATGGTATTAATAAATAAATTTAAAAAAAAGTTTAGTCATATAAAAAAAGTATCTATACTTAAGGCCAGCGACTTGTTATTCCCCTTAGTCAACATCATAATGCAGACTTTTGCCAAATATACTTCAATGACTCCAAGTTTTTATGATTTTTTGATTTCAATTATTTTCTGGGTTCTTTTGATTGGCAGATGATGTTTACAAATGTTAATTTTAGTTAATCTGAGTCACTATTTTATGATATATGCTGTAAGTGCCGTTTCAATCAGCGCTGATCGTCAGCTTGTAGAAGTATGAAAATGTATCTTTGCAATAAACAGAGTGGTATTTTAATAAATGGAGATCTGTATAGACAGAACGGCATTTTTTTAGATATTGCTGCATTTTGATCAGCCTACTAGACTAATAAAGTAAAACAAAATAAAAATTTTATAAAACAGCTAATTGACAACTATACCTCATTTCAGATAGGTAGAGAGTTGTACATTTTGATAAATCAAAAAAGCTCATCTTCTCTACCATATTTTTACACATATAATAATAATAGTATAAATATAAATTATAATTCTTTATATGCTGATCAACATTATTTGTTTTGTTGGTTTATTTATCAATCAATACACTACACAGTAATAAACTCCAAATGGCATTACATCAGTCAAGACATATTTAACGAAAAACTAATATGTTTAGCTCACAATAAGTTTAGCTTAAATTGTTAAAGAAAAATAAAAAGTTCAATTTGTAAATATATAAATACACAAAACAAAAAAAATTAAACAATAAATGACGAATCATATAAATTGTGTAATAATTTAAATATGAAAAAGTTGGAAAACAAATAATTATTAAAGATATATAGTCATAAATGACAACACGTGAAAAAATATATTAGCAAACATAATAAAACATATAAAAAGAAGAAAATATCATGTATGGCTGACATACCACAGATGGGTTGAAACTAATTTGCGTATGAAGAGATTTTATTATTTCTAAAGAAAAATGATGTGCCTGTGGTATTTCTATTAGCAAGTTGTGAAAACGAAATTCTTTAATACCAATATTTTGGCTATTAAAAAAAATCGTTTTTTTTGCAGAAATATCTTTCGCCTTCTGAATAGTTGGTTGTACTGTCATCATTGGGAGCCATAGAAGTAATTAGCAGTTCTATAGGCCTATCTAATATGCCATTAAGTTTCCGCATTGATATTTCTTTCATAATTACATGATCTATATTAGGGTTGATAGAAAAAAATGAATTTTTGTTTTGCTTAATGGGCTTAGTTTCAAAAGTTGTAGCTTACCTACCCTCATGTTCCTGTAAAAGTTCTACACCCTTGTTCCTGTAAAAGTCGAAGTCTGGGGGATTAGATCTTGATTCTGCGCAAATAAAGTTTGCATATTGAGGCAAAAATTGCAGTGTTTTTCTCCCAAAAATTGTTTTTTTTATAATTAAATAGGGTATTGCTTACGAAGTTCTAGTTGAGTAGTAGCGATACTCTATTTTAAAGAAAACACGATTATTGGAATTGTTTTGAAAAACCCATAACTTTTGTCTTATTATGCAAGTTTAAGCTATTTATGCAGACTCAAAATTTAATACCATAAACCCCAATTTTTGCAGGAATGATAGGGCAGGTAAAGCACAATTTTTGAAACCTACTCCGAGCAAATCAAAAATTCACTTTTCCTCCAAGAAACATTTGATGGCTTGCTAGAATTTGTCAAAGTTGTAACGATAACCAATTTAGAAGGAATAAGGTACAGCATCTGCTTAAAATTTACTTTCATATTTTCCTGATAATAATTAGTTTTATTTGATTGAGATGTTGGTAAACTACTTTCTACAAAGTAATTTTTACCACCAATATGTGGGATTATTAACCTGTATGTTGATAGATAATATGTATGATTATTCAATTAATTTATTACTTAGTATAAACCTTAGAGTAAGAATTAAAGTAGAGATCACAACTCATTCATAAATCACGTTAGGGGTATGCGCCAACATGGTTTCCCTATTTTTCACATTCTATCGACCAATGTTTACGATAAAACAAGAAGTGGGGATGGCCAATGCCCAAGCCATGGCCATTTGTTGACGAATGCCAGTGACGGCGTGAGTTTTCATATCCTGCATAAGGAAATATCAGTAATCCTGAAAAAATTATCATTCCGGGTTTTTACAGATCTCCATGTTTTTCCATTACTGTCGGTCGGTCGGTCTGTTCCGGTATAGCTAAAAAATCCATTTACTTGATTAACTTCTGATAACTGATATAAAAAAAAACTGACGACCTGTTGATGTACGAAAGTGAAGAAATGGGCCATGCTTCATTATCGTTGACAAAAAGAAGGATTCTTACCTATTCCTTAATGAGGCAAATAAGT
This sequence comes from Kuschelorhynchus macadamiae, assembly GCA_030620095.1. Classification (NCBI taxonomy): domain Eukaryota; kingdom Metazoa; phylum Arthropoda; class Insecta; order Coleoptera; family Curculionidae; genus Kuschelorhynchus; species Kuschelorhynchus macadamiae. The sequence continues at coordinate 370,289 of JAUTXW010002898.1, read as the reverse complement.
ATTTTTACAAACTTCAAAGAAATAATCGTTCTTTACTTCACAATCTAAAATCAAACCAATAAGTTAGGTAAGTTTAAAAGGAAATTAGTTATTTCTATATTATTAAACTTTAGTTTTTAGTTATGTTTGCCTTATGTAACTATCATTTTGTAATTGTGACATTTAGAAAAATTATTTGTTCAGTTGTTGAAAATGTCATCTTAAACCTGTAACTGTCAAGTTAGACCTTTTCTTAAGTTAAACCTCTTTAGTGAATACGGGTGTTAGAGTTTTAAACTAAAATCAATGCTTTTAACGCGCTTTTATTGGCTTCCTATTCGTCTGATTGTATGTTTGTATGTCTGGTTCAAATCTTGTAATGGATTTTTCAGCACTTCCATAACCGATTATTTTCAAATTTGACACTTCGGATATAAAAAATCCGAATTTTTTTAGCCAATGTTTAGAAATCCAAAATGGGGGCGAATTAAATCCGTATTGGCCGACGAATTTTGTTACTTGTGTAGCTAAAACTGGAAATCAGTTCCTCGGAAAATTTAAAACTGTCAGCATTTAAAAATTTAAAATAGCGGTGTCAAAATGACAATGTCAACAGGTCGGACGGATGATTTTAACATTTGTGGGGATTATTTAAGAATGCACAACAAAAATCAAAATTGTGGCGCCTATATAGCGAACGAATTTAGTCATTTGTACAGATTCGGCTGAAATATCAGTATCTAGAAGTATTTAAGAATAAAAGTTATGAAATTTTACTCAATATTTGAGAGTTAGAAATGGCGGTACCACTATAGCAGACTAATTTTAAAATTTTTTGCAGATTTGATTAAAATTCCGGTATCTAAGACTGCACATCATGAATTTTTGTCAACATTTTAAAAATTCAAGATTGTAATGTCAACATGGCGCCGGAATTTTAACATTTGTGTAGATTTGGCTGAAAGAAACTAGGAATCTGGGGGTATTTGAAAATACATATCATACATTTTTAGTAAATATTTAAAAAATGAGAGTAGGAATGCCTAGAATGCGAACGAATTTTAATATTTATACAGATTTGATTAAAAATCGATATTAAGTGGGCAATTCATACATTTTTAGTAATAAATATCTAAAATGGGAATGTCGTCAATCAATCAATCCGAAAAGTACTTTTTTCAGATATTTTTAAACATTTAATTACGCCACCATTTTGTTCAACATTTTTACCAGTTCATACCTATATAATATTTATATAGCATATATAGCAAAATTTGAACATCGAATGTAGTAGATTTCTGCATTGACACACAATATTTTATTAGGCCGCCATTTTGGATTTGTAGTAAAACTTATCAGTTGATGGTCACGTCAAACCTAACTTTTCTGCAAAATTTGGATAAAACGGATAAGCAGTTTCTTGGTAATATGTTTTAACATTTCGATAAACCACCATTTTGTTCAGCCATATTGAATTTTTACCAAAATGTTACCACATCATCATCATATGACCTTTAATTTTTAACCAAAACTTGAAGTAAATAGGACAAGCAGTTCTTGAGCTTTGTCGCGGAGAGACATACAAACTAACCGACGGAACTAAGAAAACATGTTTTTTGTAACTAGAATATTTTCCTGAGGAAAGTAAAAAAAAGCAAGCGCTATTAGATACAAATAGAATAACCAATTGTCATATTGTTTTTCCATGTTAATAGCTAAAAGTTTATAAATAAAAGATTTAGAACCAGTTTAGAACATGTTTACGAACACATATTTACTTTTAATACCCAAAGAATCACCATTTAAATTCCTTTATCTGACAACATTAATATAAAAAAATTGGCCCAACTCAAGTGAAAATTAAAAAAAGGCGCGAAATCATCCGAAACTTTTTAAGTTTTAAGTTTTTTTGAGCATGAGACGCCCTTTCGACTATTTTAATATAGTATAGGTATATTCTATCATTTTGTTTCTGAAGATTCTCACATGACCCCCGACGAAATAAACGCTCTATTATACTGAACCGGATTGGTCAATACGTTATGTGACCCAAAATAAGTGAATAAGGTATCTTCCATTAGACATGTCTCCCGGAAAAGGGAATCTTGCTGTTTATTTAGTGATTAAAAGAAAATTCCAAACTTAAACGGCTATTTTTTTACAAACTCACATTGCCGCACCATATTTAGGTCAACAAAAGCTCCTAGTTTCGCAATGTCCGAGATAAGGTAAATAAAACTTATTTATTAAATATTTAAAAAATTAATGTTCTTCTAATGTCACCGCACCTTTATAACGCTGCTTCTTGAAGTAAAGCGACATAAAATTAAAAGATTTGAGCCAATACACAATAATACATTAAAAGACATGCAGTAGTGACGCTAAAAAAATTTTTTTTAGTAAACTAATTTCTTTAACGTTTAAATGTATTGTAGTTCCACGACCCGCTATTTTTTAAATCACGCCGGTCACGTGACCCTGTAACAATGTTTACTGTAGACTATTATACTTTTTTACTGTAAGGCTCCCTTATCAATGAAAGTGGGATGCTCTAATACCACAGTGGGATGGTCTAATACGTGGAGTTGTCGATCGGGTTTGCCATAGCTAACTAAAACTCTTGTTACTGCTAAAATCTGATCTGAGACTTTAGGTATTTTAGTTTGTATTTTACTATATTGCAATATAAGTAATTTGTTTATACTGCTTAGGAACTAATTCTGAAAATACATTACTATTCTTTGTATGAGAATTTTATTGCATCATGTTTAAATATATTCACCGTAATATAAATTGGTATAAACATTGGTGTTCCTGGCTAGGCTTGGCATCGTCGTACGATCGACCTTATACTATCTTGGCGATGGCTAAATATGTAAATAATGAACTCTATTTTTATTCTTCCTCTAAGGTATAAACACTGTGTGTATTGAGGATGAGCCCATGGAGAACCTGTACAGGGTGTCCGGATTTGGTTGCAAAAGCAGGGTATCTCGCGTATTTTTAAAGATAGAACCTTGCGGTTTTCGCGAACCTGAGCTAATTTTTTGTGCAACTCATGAAGCCGTAAACCAAATTTTCATAGCCTTCTTCGTTTATGAGATACAGGGCGAAATAGAAAATTTTGCATTTTGGGACCCCCCTCATATCTCGGTTATCCTTTAACTTAACGCAAAGGGAAAAATTGCTGCTTATGCAGTTTTTTACGCTGGATCCAGTGGCGTAGTCATATTTTTCATTTGAGTTGTTATTTTTTAGATATGACCCAAAGTTGTGTTTTTTTGAATGGGACACTCTGTATATTTGTCCAGAAATTGATTTGTCCTTTTAAAAGCTTCTCAAAAATATATAATAGTATGGGTCTATTTTAATAAACAACAACAAAAATCCTAATTTTTATAATTATCATCCCAAATTTTGCAGTAGGCCATGCAAAACAATGCTACCTTTTATTTAAAGTCATTAACAATATCTACATCCTAACAATAAATCAAAATAATATGTAATTAAATCTATTTATTAAAATATGTATTGATAATTTCGCACCAAAAAAGTACCACCTACCTAGATTTACGTAACGCAAGAACAAAACAGTAATAAATTATTATGTAACAAGCCTTTCAGCAAAAATCACCTGTCGTATAAGAACTACAGTATCCAAGGAAATCAAAAGAACTGTTCAAACCGATTTCCATTTTGTTCTATGCATGCTTGGCTCAATTTTCGTATTCGTTTTAGGGAATTAAGCAAAATAACGGGATGATTTTGTAAATAGCGAAAATTTTCTCTTATTGCATTTCCTAAATCTTGGACATTATCATAGTGGTCTTTGTAAATTCTATTTTCCAGATATCCCCATAGAAAGAAATCTAAAATCGACAAATTTGGGGACCTAGGGGGCCATCTTATAGGTCCATTTGTTCGGATACATTGATTATTAAAATTATTGTCCAGAAATTATCTTGTCATTCCAGAATTGTGTGCAGGAGCACCGTCCTTTTGAAAATAAATTTCGTTAATTTGCGCTAGAGGAACATCGTCAAGTAATTCAGGTATAGCTGCCTCTAAAATTTCTATATAGCGATTGGCTGTTAGATTTCCCTCAAATAAATAAAATTTTATATGTGTTCCTAATATGAAGCAGGACACATTTAGACCAAACTTGCCCTGCTGTCTTCTGGGAAATATTTGGTGTTGATTTTCCTGGGACCAGAATCTACTATTGTGCCTATTGAGTATACCAGAATTACTGAAATGTGCTTCGTCTGACCATATAACCTTCCTTTCAAAATCTCTAACCATATCGCATCTTTCTCGAAACCAATTGCAGAAGACTACCCGACGCTCTGCATCCCCTGGCTGTAAGTGCTGCACGAGCCTAAATTTGTATGGGTGGTATTTGTGCTTTTTTAGAATTTCGTGAACTCTAGTTTTTGGAATCTCTATGCTCTTTTCACTGGCCCTACAAGAGTTTGTAGGGTAAGCTTCTGCATTAGCCAAAACCGTAATTTCCTCAGCCTCCCAATTTTCTTTATTATATGTTTTCGTATGAGGTTTGATAAATGATCCGTGATGAAGTAAATTCTTTTTAATCCGAAGTGGATATATTAGGTTGCCTCCTTTCTGGATATCTAAATAAAAATTAAGCAATAGTATTTCAACATACCTAAAAATTAACTATTTACCTGTTAAAAAACATCTCAGAAGCCGCTTCAACATTTTCATTACTTAATATAAAACAAGCTAACATATCATACTTTTCATAATGTTCGAAAGTTTGGTTTTCTTCCATAATAATAGAAATATATTTTTACACAATAAATAAATACAAAAAACTAGGGCTATATTTTATATACGCGTACAAAATTGAGAAATGTCATTTGCTTCCAAGAAAACAAAAGAAAACGGCATCGTTTTGCATGGCCTACTGCAAAATTTGGGATAATTATAAAAATTAGGATTTTTGTTGTTGTTTATTAAAATAGACCCATACTATTATATATTTCTGAGAAGCTTTTAAAAGGACAAATCAATTTCTAGACAAATATACAGGGTGTCCCATTTAAAAAAACAACTTTGGGTCATATCTAAAAAATAACAACTCAAATGAAAAACATGTCTACGCCACTGGATCCAGCGTAAAAAACTGCATAAGCAGCAATTTTTCCCTTTGCGTTAAGTTAAAGGATAACCGAGATACGAGGGANGTNCCAAAATGCAAAATTTTCTATTTCACCNTGTATCTCATAAACGAAGAAGGCTATGAAAATTTTGTTTACGGCTTCATGAGTTTCACAAAAAATTAGCTCAGGTTCGTGAAAACCGCAAGTTTCTAACTTTAAAAATAAGCGAGACCCTGCTTTTGCAACCAAATCCGGACACCCTGTACATTTATCTTATTTTTGTTTTTTTTTAATTTACAGTTGGCTTAGACATTTCTTAACTACTTTTGTTAGAATCTTTGACATGATTATTTTAATTTATTATAATATTAGCAAACTGAAATCGATAGTTTATTATTATTTTTGAGATTATAAATTTTGTTTTTAGCTTAGATTTAGGATCTGCAAATAGTACAAAAATTAAAACGGATAAAGTAGAAGAATTTGTTGAGCAGTTAATAGAAAAAACCTTAAATGATGCTCTTAGTGAATATTCAAAATGTGACAATAATGGAACTGACAATGTTGGGTATGAAATATCAGAAGTTGATTCAGTGGTTGCACTAAGGGGTCATTTGAACAAACCAAATGGAAAAAAAGGAGAAATGTTACAAAATTCTAGTCCATCAAAATTTAAAAATTGTGTTCATAAAACAAACAAGCCCTTGATAATGCTAGTACATGGCTTGGGAAGCACAGCAGATATATGGAATATTCTAATGCATAATCTTTCTTTTAATGGCTTTGAAGTTGTGGCTCCAGACTTGCTAGGACATGGTTATAGTTCAGCTCCCAATAAAGCACAATTATATTATTTTAAAAATCTGCTTAATCAAATCATGGCAGTGTTTGATTATTTCATGAACAAAGAAGATAAAAGAAAATGTATACTTATTGGTCATTCATATGGGTAATACATTTGCATGTTAGTGTAAACTTCTTGATTAATAAAAATGTAATTATTTTTAGGTGTAGCCTGATAACTGCCTTATACCCAAACAGAGCAACAAAAATTGCCCAACTAGTTTTAATAAGTGGGGGAGGTCCTACTCCATTAGCTCCACCTGCTGACATGAATGACATATCACCATATGGATGGGCACATAACTTGTGTTACCCATTTATGTATTGTGGATTAAAAAGGTTCTTTTTTTTTCTTATTTGTTTAATATGCCCATTTACCAATTGTAGCAATTTTAGAAGTTTCTTCTACTCTTCAAGAGGAAAAAATTTTAAATTTTGTGAAGATGAGAATACAGTACCGCCACATCTGAAGGATTTCCTAATTCAAGGGCAGTATTGGCCAGAAGGAGATGCTTCCTTCCATAGAAGGATTTTAGTACCTACTTTGTTGGTACATGGTTTACAAGACAAAAATGTAACTTTAGTCCAAGAATGTGAAATGGAGAGGGTAAGAAGAAAATATTATACATTTTATTTAACTTGCCTAATATTGTCAAATAAGTAAGAGACATATTTCTGGTACTACTCATCTGTCCCAGAAAAAGACAAAAAGAACTTTCTATAGAAGATTAAAAAAAAAACAGTATACACTTAGATTTACAATTACATATGATAAAAAAATTCACATAATAGAATATTACCACAATTTGCCAAAAAAAAAACAATTAGCAAACTACTGAGAAATAATGCAATTTAATTGTTAGTATTTCGCATTGATAAGAAATATTTTCTATAATGAACTGCTTGAATATCCTGGAAACTGGCACTCTGGTGATGCGGGATAGTACGGCTCACATTATTTCTTAGGTTAACGTTGCGAATATCGTTACAAAATCCGAATATTTACAAATGAAAAAACGAGCAGCAGAATTATTAATTATTTTTCTTTTATTTGAGACCAACCAATTTCCCTGTTATAAGCCTGAGATATGCTCAAACTTTCTAAGATTGTACACAAATCCATACAAGCATTTTGAACCTTCTGTATATGACTCCTACGCTCTTGGTCAAGGTAAAACCCATATATAAAAATCACAATAATTAAAATGTGACAAAACAAGCTCCTCATATAAGTTCCGGTTTAATTTCTGGTTTAAAGTACAGTACTGGCCAAAATTATAGCAACAACACAAATTTGCTGTAAAAAAATTTAATGCTAAATAATATAAATTGACAAAACTTTTGTTTGATTCTAATACTTGTTTTTGTTAATCAATTACCAAATAAACATAATTGCTCATTATCAGAAAAATATATAGATACTATTTTAAAAAAATGGTAGACAAAATTATAGCAGCAATTCAGTTAAATATATACTATTTCAAAATAGTATGTTTTATTCTTTCAAATTATTATTAAGAAGAAAAAATAAATGATAATTTGGAAGAAAAAAAATTAAAATAAATCCTTTGTTTCAAAAATGTCTCTATTCGTATAGATACGTCGACGATATATTGGTCTGTTTTACTGGCTTGATGAACAAACAAAACAAACAAACAAATAATTTATTAGCATAACTTTGCTAAAACATTACAATAATAATGGTAGGAACTAAATATGATATAGTAATACAATCATGACACTCCATCTATCTTATAATCTAACCTGCGAAAATTGCTACCTCCCCAATTAATTAAACAATATAAGGCTTAAGTACGTCTATATATTAAGAGAAGTCAAAAGAGTACGCCTCAATTGAATGTTTCCTTAATAAATGTGCAAACATTTCGTTTAAATTCTCTCAGAGTTTGGGAAGATTTTATATTGAGTGGCAATGTATTATTAATGCATACACCTCGATAAAACAAAGATTTTTAAGTAATCGTTTTATTTGCTTTAGACAAAAATATATTTAACGCTGATCTTGTGTTATAACCATGTATATCATTCACAAACCTTATCCTATCAATCAAGTATTTAGGTAACATGTGGTGCAACATCTTATAAATAAAAATTAAATTATGATATACCAGTCTTTGATTTACACTCAAAAATTTTAAAGTATCCAACATCACTCTAACACTAGTGTATCTATTTACCCTTAGAAAAGTCCTCATTGCTCTATTCTGAAGTTTTTGTAGTATAGCCTTGCTATTCTCATTAACATAAAATAATATTGTAGGGCAGTATTCAAAGTGTGGAGAAATGATGGATTTATAGACTGTAATCCTAGAAATCAATGACAAGCTGTGACTAATTCTTCTGAAATAAGTTACTTTTTTACCTATCTTATCACATATATATTTTGTACGTTTAGAAAATTTAAGTTCATTGTCTATTATAATTCCTAGGTACTTAATTTCGGTTACACATTCTAATCTTTTATTTAACGTAAATAAATCTGGCTCTATTACATTCTTTTTAGTACAAAATAACATTGCTTTTGTTTTCTTTAAATTTACATATGTTATTTATTCCTAACCAATTTCCTAAATTATTTATTACATTTTGCATATTAAACCTAGCCTTCTCCACATCATCAGCTACCACAGATAACACTGTATCGTCAGCAAACAAATTTATTACAAAATCATTATCTACACAATCTATAATATCATTTATATACATTATGAACAATGTACAACCTAAAACAGTCCCTTGAGGGACACCATATTTAACAATTTTAGGGGAAGACAAAAAATCGCCCACTTTAACTCTTTGGCATCTGTTCTTTAAATAATTACTAAATCATTTATTTGCCTTTCCCACAATACCATATTTTTCTAGTTTTTCTAATTGTATGTCCGGATTAATAGTTTCAAACGCTCTCTTAAAATCTATAAACACTGTTAGCGCCACTTTATTTACATCCAGTACCTCCTTCCACTTAGTAATGACTAACTGAATAGCTGTCTCACAGGAATGCTGATCACGGAAGCCAGATTTTTTTATTAAAATATCATTCCGATGTAGTGGTCCATACTGTTTCTTTACACACAACTCCAGAGTTTTTTCACAAAGTGACACCATATTTACAGGCCTGAATTCCTCACATTTTTTTGTGTTTTGAATTTTTTGAACGGGAACAACTATAGATTCCTTCCAACTCTTTGGAACTTCACCTTCTATCAATGATTTATTAATTATTTTAGTTAACTCTCTCACAGTCACTTTACTTCCTTCTTTAAAATATTCTTTGATATTCGGTCTATAGACTAGTCTTTTTTAAGGTCACTAAAGATCTTGATTACTTCTTTCTCTGAAACCGTAGTCAATTCACTCAGAACATCAATATTTAAAATTTCCCTATTATTCAGTTGTAGTTGAACAGGATTTGCAATTAAGGATTTATTTACAATGTCTTCTAGGCTCTTAATAAAAAATGAATTAAAATGTCCCAAAACCTCTTTTATACCTTTCTACATGGCTTTACCATCTCCTTTATTTCTATCAATCCCATCTTCATAATATTTACATCTTTTACTTCTTATTTCATGTGTCACTCTGTTCCTCGTTTGTCGATAAGCTTCCCAATTTTGTTCAGAATATTCCAATCTTGCTTTTTGGTATAATTGGTCACGCTCTTTAATTAGGTTTTTTAATTCCTGGTCAAACCATTTATTCTTTTCTCGATCACTTTTTATAAAGTATAAAGTGGTGGCATTATGTCCACACATTCTTATGGAAGGATTCTGATAATACTTCTACATTGCCTATAGTTAACCAATTCTCTAATTCAGTTACAAAGGTATTTTTGTTTAGGTTCTTTAAATTTCTACACTGTATATAAGTACTATCTTTCACATGATTTGATGATTTTCCTTTTTTGCTTTCCTCGTTCAATTTATCTATTTTAAAAACAAGCATATCGTGATCTGTAATTTTAGGGGTTCTCCTAATTTCCACATTTGTTGAATGGTTGTCGGTAAATAATAATTCTACTAGTGTGCTATGTATACCATCAATATGTGTGAAATCTGTTACCTTTTGTGTTAAATTAAATGCTTGCATTAAGTCAACCAGTCTTGTACTGTAAAAAGTTGGTTTTGCAACATCCAGATTAATATTGAAATCTCCCACCATGTATAGTGAATCACATTTCATCGACACACTTTCTTCAAGTATTTCCGTCAAATGCAAAAAATCAGTTATACTTGCACTTGGTGAATGGTAAATCCCTATTACTATACACTTCATTATTTCAATAGTTATTAGCCACAGGGACCTATCTGTTTCTTTAATATCAAGAACTTTATATGAAATATGGTCTCGTATATAACACAAAACACCTCCAGTATACCTGCTGGCTGAATTACACCATACAACAGAGAAGAAAATGAGACAACTTAGCTTATTTTTAAAAGATTAAAATGCCATACACAAAAATATACAATTTACTGTCGAAATAGAAACTAATAAGTCTATAAACTTTTTAGATTTTAACATAAGGTAGCAAATAAACACGAATTTAAATTTTTCACAAACCTACATGTACGGACACAACTATCAATAATAAATCAATCAATTTATTTATTTATTACGAGCTTCACAGAAATAGCTTCCAATAACAAAGCAGGTTTAAAGTAATAAATACAATCAATTCTACAGCAATAACATACTACATATTTAAATTACAATTGTATAAAACAAAACAACTAACAAATAAAATCATCACAGAGTGCAATAGGAACTCATTACAGAATAGATCTTAGCTCACTCTTAAATTGATTTAAACTTAAGTTAAAAATATCACAGGTTACTTTGTTACCAATTCTATACATGTTGTATAATGGTGAAAATAGATTATTGGTTGTGTTAGCAGAGTTTAAGTAAAAAAGTCGAAAACGCGCGAGTATTATAGGCAGGCACCCAACACTTGATAAAAAATTAGGATCGTCTATGTGGTTATTAATTATTTTAAAAATATATATCTCTAAGGCCATGCTCCTTCTTAATTCTAAGGTATTATATCTAGATAACAATTCCTTTTTAGACACATTGAAATCATATATTCCCGTCTCTTTATAATATAAGTATCTGAGGAATTTATTTTGCACTCTTTCCAAGAGATATGTGTGACTCTGATAATGTGGGCTCCAGACAATTGATGTATACTCTAATATGCTCCTAACAAATGTCATATACAGGTGCTTAATACATTCAATATTATTAAATTGTCTGGTATTTCGTACTATAAACCTATACATATGCATCACACTGTTGGCCACTTCTGATATATAAATCCTAAAACTCAGATCGGCTCAGAAAAGTTACACCAAGATCAAGCATTTCCTTTACCCGACACAAAACTTCACCATTCATGCAATAAGGATACTCTCCAGTTGTCTTCCTTCTGGAGAAAGACAAAACTTTGCATTTACTGATGTTAAAATACAGTTGTCTTCTCTCTGTCCATGCGACCAAACTATTCAGATCCTCTTGCAGTCTGATGAAGTCTGTAGAGTCGTAAACGGTAGCAAAGATTTTTAAATCATCTGCAAAAAATAAGTAGTGACTAGTTTTAATGACATCTGCTAAACTAAACCATCAATAAACATCAAAAACAAGTAATGGACCCAAGTTTGAGCCCTGGGGAATACCTGACTCTGCAATATATTCTTGTGATTCAAAACCACGAACAACCACTTTTTGCACTCTGTCTGATAAATATGATTTTAACAACTTCAACATTAAACCGTGGATACCAAATTGATGCTCAGCAACATCCAGAAGAACACCAAATAAAACCCTATCAAAAGCTTTTTCAAAGTCTGTGTACACTACATCCACTTGCAACCTCTTATCCAGGGAATCTGAAACATACTATGTAACAATCACTAAATTGCTAACTGTGGAGCGGCCTCTCATAAAACCATGTTGTTTTGTTGATATTTTATTCCGTACATGCTCATATAAAAATTTACACAATATTCTTTCATAGACCTTTGCAATGCAAGACAAAACAGCCACTGGCCTATAATTATTTATGTCTGACTTTTCTCCTTTCTTATAAATTGGGCATATCTTTCCTGCCTTCCACTTGTCAGGAAATACCCCAGTTTTCAAACTTAAATTAAATACAAGTTTTAATGGCCAAATCAATGAATCCATTAATCCCTTTATTATATACGGTGGTATTTTATCTGGTCCCACAGCTTTATTTGCTTTAAGGGCCTAGATTGCTTCCAAAATATCAGCATCCTCTATGTTATTTCAAACAAAACACTCACTCATAAGTTTGCACCCTGTACCATCGAATCCATTACATGCAGTTCTATTAAAAACAGACTGAAAGTGTGTTGCAAATGCATTCACAATTTCCTGACCTCCATTCAATTCATAGCCCTTGTAGTGCATGTTATTAGGAATGAATTAGCACAAAAACTAGCAGAATTTCATAGCATGATACACAGATTATTTAATATACCTTTAAACAAAGATAATTTTCAAAAAGGTTGAAACTTAATTAAACAAATAGCAGTAAACAATGGATATCATCCCAAAATAATTGACAATATTTAAATCAAAAAACTATCAAAAAAAAACACTGTACCAAAATTTACTCTGTACCACCCAAAGGAAAAAATATATATAACATACTTCTTTTACATTGGTAAACCTACAGAAAAGGTGAATTCTATACTGCGTAAAAAGAACATTAAAATTGCATTTAAAACAAATAATAGTCTATTTAAAATTATAAAACATATCAAAGAAAAAACAAATAAAAATAATAAATCCGGTATTTATAAATTAAACTGTGGATCATGCCCAAAAGTATATAAGGCCAGAGTGGGAGAACTTTTAAACAGAGATTCGCAGAACGTAAAAGAAGTTTTATTAAAAATAAAACAGATTTAACATACGCAGAACATTTGTTAGATAATAACCATGCTTTCGATGAAATAAATAAACAAATGTAAAAAATTGTCACTTTTAGAGTGAATAGAAATTAATAAACGTAAAAAACACCCAGTATCTCTTAAGCAATCAATTCACCTCCTTTAAACATATTTTGTTAAAAATTTCCGTACAAATGGATACCTTTTATCTGACGAAGCTACAGTGTTAGCGAAACATGTCACAAGTTGTGAATAAAAGTGAAAATCTAAAACAGTTTAAAGTGTTTTATTTACATTGTTGACAATGGATTTTCATCAAGTAACTCTCCAGTCACTCAAGTTTTTTAAGTGTTTTGTATTAATGAAATAGATGACATTTACATAGTCAAATATTTATTTTATTTGTTAAGCTAGAAAGTTTGCAGCATGTGGAGAAAAGTTTTATTATGGAATTCTTAGAAATTTTATCCGTGATAAAAAGTTCAACATAAAAAACTCATTCACATTTTGAGTTTGATGCACAGGGTGTGACAAAACAATAAAGGTAAAATGAATAAAAATTTTGGAATGGAATAGAGTGAGTTTTTGTGTAAATTCATTTTGAAAATGCCAAAGATTCTAAAAATGTATTTTTACCATTTTCAGCTCTTTTTTTTCATCAAAAATCGAGACAAAGCTATATTTTTTCCCATATGGTGCAAAATTTTGGCAGGCATTGTATAAGCATGTGATTTTTTGTTCAAAATACCATGTTAAGAATTTAATAGTTTTCTTCTTTTTAGACAATACCTCGATCATTTTTAGAACTCATACCTGATGCTGGTCATATGTCAATGTTGGAAGCACCTGAGCAACTTACTCATATGGTTTGTTGTTTTTTAGAAATGTGGACCTGACTTATATCTTAGGACCTATTTTAGGAAATTTTATATTAGATCTGAATATCTTATTTACTTTTACAATCGAATTTGAATAGAAGCAAGGTGATAATTTTATATATTACCTCTAAGCCTTGTTATTGATTTTATTATAATTTTAATAAATTTATATATATTTTTATATAAACACTTCTGTGGCTGCCAAATGTTGGTGTTCCTATTTTTTGGAACAAATTTATTTTAGGTACGTTGTTTATCTCAGACAAACAATTAATCATACTTTTCATTAAAATATTAACTTTTGCACTGTTACATTAAATTTTTACAGGTATTCGAGCTAAGAGTTGATTTATTGTATGAATGGACACGTAAAAAATTATTCATTCAAAATTAATCGATGTTTTTATAACTAAAATATTTTTTTTTTGTAAAAATATGTATGCATATTTCATTATTGAAAAGGTAGAATAATTAATTTTTATACCATGCATTTGTCTCCATATATCTGTTTTGTAAAATAGATAATTTTAGGTGTTTGAAAAAAAATTTGATACATCACAGGGTAGCTAATAAGATTAATGTCCTGCCAGGAAAAAGTTGTATGATTATTAGAATAAGTAATATCTGACTACCTATAGATAAAACAATATACAGTGGAACTACTTAACGAATTTTCAGTATCGAAAAAATACTTATTCAATTGACTTTAAATTTTCAATAGAATTGTGTTTTCAGACCAACTTTAATTTATTCAAAACCCTTTGGATTAGCTGACTTTTAATCTGATGCTGGTCATATGTCAGTGTTGGAATCACCTAAGCAACTTATTCATATGGTTTGTTGTTTTTTAGAAATGTGGTCCTGACTTATATCTTAGGACCTATTTTAGGAAATTTTCTATTAGATCTGAATATCTTATTTACTTTTACAATCGAATTTTAATAGAAGCAAGGTGGTAATTTCATATGTTACCTCGGAGCCTTGTTATTGATTTTATTATAATTTTCATAAATTTATATATATTTTTATATAAACATTTCTGTGGCTGCCAAATGTTGATGTTCCTATTTTTTGGACTAAATCTATTTTACGTACATTGTTTATCTCAGACAAACAATTAATCATACTCTTCATTAAAATATTAACTTTTGCACTGTTACATTAAATTTTTACAGCTATTCGAGCTAAGAGTTTTTATATTGTAAGAATGGACACGTACAAAATTATTCATTCAACATTAATTGATGTTTTTATAACTAAAATATTTTTTTTTGTAAAAATATGTATGCATATTTCATTATTGAAAAGGTAATTAATTTTTATACCATGCATTTGTCCCCATATATCTATGTTTTGTAAAATAAACAATTTTAAGGGTTTGAAAAAAAATTGAAACATCACAGGGTAGGTAATTAGATTAATATGTCCTGCCAGGAAAAGGCTGTATAATTATTAAAATAAGTAATATAGATAAAACATTATACAGTGGAACTACTTAACGAATCTTAAGTTGAAATCATAAAAAAAAATACTTATCCAATTGACTTTAAAATTTCACTAGAATTGTATTTTCGGACCGACTTTAATTTATTGAAACTCTTTGGATTAGCTGACTTTAAGTGAATGTTTCGTTATATCGTTTATATACAGGGTTATTCAAGCAACCCGTTCATTAAAAGTTTTTGACGATGCCATTTAGATAAAAATTTCAAATTTTGGGATTAAGGTAAGGTCAAGGGGTACTTCTTTTTTGAAATATTTTCAACTTCCTGTCACTTCCGGTTTAACCGGAAGTTGGTATCAACTTGCTTGTTTTAAATTGAACACCCTGTATTTTATGATATTTTTGGATTCTACCGAGAATTTTAATGCTATTTTATATAGCATGTCCTATACCTAGGTTCAAGCGTTCTTAAGATACTTGACCTTGAACCAAAAATGAGCCTTCGGGGTACCAAATTTTAAAATCTCATATTTTTGTAAGTTTTAAAGATATAATCTTCATATTTTGCAGACGATCGGTAAATAATCTTAGGTTTCTATTTGTTTTATTGAATTTATCTATTTTTATACAGGGTGTCCTAAATTCAGCGGCAAACATTCACATTTTCAAACCGGCTAAAGTCCGTTTTTTTAAATGGGACACCCTTTAACTTTATGCACTATCAAATGTAGAATTTAATTTTCTATCGAACTGTATTAAGGTTCCCTATACCTATTCGTAACCATTTTCGAAATAATCAGGTTTTTATTAAACTATCATATGTATTTGCTAAATGCTTACACCTTCCCGAGTGCTTTTCTATTCAACATGACAGCTGACTTGAAACTTTTAAATTAAAATAAAATAACACTCAAAAGCTGATATTCTCAATTTATTTTATATTCGCGGAGAATGTTACAAAATATTGGAGAGAACGTGCCATGTTTTTAATGAAAAACATCCTCATTTATCGCCAATGAACAAGAGAAAATTGAAGAGGATTGAAACGAAATTTTTTCGTTTCGGAAAAGTTAAAGTTATAAAAAATGTAATAAATTGTTTACATTATTTTTAACCATATCTACTAAGTTCGAGACTGTTCTAAACTTGTTGTAGTGAACTTAAAAATTATAGCAATCTAACAATCAACAATAAATAAATAAAATAATAAAAATGTTCTATATGCTGTCCGTTCATTTGAAGACGCATTTCCATTCTTCTTTGTACAGTTGCTGTGGCCCGTTGAATTTGTCCGTTTTCTAATTCGGCAAAAGCTGTTCGTATCCTGTCCAGTAAATCTTGTTTATTTACTGGGGAAGCATAAACTTTACTTAATGTTAATGTGTTAAATCAGGCGATCGCGGGGGCCATCTCCAAGGGCCATTGGTACCAATCCAGCGATCTTCAAAAATTCGAGATAATTGGAGATAAACTGCAGGGGAATTATGTGCTGGTGCCCCATCTAATTGATACCAATAATTTTGCAGCTCACCAATAGGAATTTCTTCTATAAATTCAGAAACCGTTCCTCGTACAATTTCCAAATACTTATCAATGTTTAAATTGTCTTCATAAATACAGTACCGCAACTGATCATTTAATACTATACTTCATCGGTCCAAAATATTTTTGAAAGGAATTGAGGGTCCTCTTGTATTTTCAAAAACATGAATTCGCAAAATTCTACTCGTCGCTCAAGATTCTTTGGACAGATGAAGAAGAAATTCCCAAATCGATTTCTGCAGACGGTATTGAACTTTGCGGGTTTGCGTGGAAATAAGCTAATGTGTTTATTACGTTATCCTCGGCATTTGTCACTGGTTTCGGAACATTTTTGGTAACTTTAACCTTGCCAAAACGCAAAAAGTTCGTTTCAATCCTCTTGAATTTTGACTTGTCAGGGTGGCGTTCATTAAACACACGACACGTTCGCTCCAAAATTTTATAACATTCTCCATGAATATAAAATAGATTGAGAATATCAGCGTTTGAGTATTCTTCCATTTCGATTTAGAAGATTTAGTTTATCGCTGACAGCTTTCGATAAATAACGCATACTAATCATATTGGATATTGGATCTCAATTGTTTTTCCATGGCTCACCATTGGAACATGTGAACATTTAAGCAAATACATACGATATTTTTATAAAACCCAATTATTTCGAAAATGGTTACGAATAGGTATAGGGAACCTTAATACAGTTAGATAGAAAATTAAATTCTACATTTGATAGTGCATAAAGTTATAGGGTGTCCCATTTAAAAAAACGGACTTTAGCTGCTTTGAAAATGTGAATGTTTGCCGCTGAATTTAGGACACCCTGTATAAAAATAGACAAATTCAATAAAAAAATATAAACCTAAGATTATTTACCGATCGTCTGCAAAATATGAAGATTATATCTTCAAAACTTACAAAAATATGAGATTTTAAAATTTGGTACCCCGAAGGCTCATTTTCGGTTCAAGGTCAAATATCTTAAGAACGCTTGAACCTAGGTATAGGACATGCTAAATGGCATTAAAACTCCGTAGAATCCAAAAATATCATAAAATACAGGGTGTTCCATTTAAAATAGGCAAGTCGATACCAACTTCCGGTTAAACCGGAAGTGACAGGAAGTTGAAAATATTTCAAAAAAGAAGTACCCCTTGACCTTACCTTAATCCCAAAATTTGAAATTTTTATCTAAATGGCATCATCAAAAACTTTTAATGAACGGGTTGCGTGAATAACCCTGTATATATATATATATATCTTCAAAATCGGCTTATCCTATGTTTTGAACAAAAGACCCTTACACAAACCGAGGCCCTCTCAGGATTTTAATGCGTTTTATTAACCACTCTCGAGAAATCAACTTGAAAGATATAAACAGGAAAATTAATAAATTATAAATATGTAAATACTTAACACTCTAAAAACTTAATCTAAACAATTTTTAAAATACCTCTCTTTATTATTCATATAAATCATTATTATTTATATTATTCCACACCCTCCTAATTTAACTACTCCTGCTAAAATTATAGATCCAGAAATAGGAGCTCCAATTTTCAGAAAAAAAAAAGATCAACGTTTTATTAATTTTTTCTTGTACAATTATTTATAGTACTAATTTTTTTCCAATTTTTAAATACAGTTTCTCTAGATTAATTATTTTATTAATTTCATTATAATTTTTCTTTTAATTTTTCAGGTATTAAAATATGGTTTTAAAAAAGGTTAAAATTTGATTTAATTTGTTTCTGGTACTAGCTGTTCATCTTTCGAAAAATCGTAGTTAAGCTGACCTTTGGGCCCGTTTGACTATGTGGTAGTGTAGTAGTATAGCTTAGATGGCTATATGCTAGTGCGTAATAGGTATTTAAAAATAGTTTTATTATTGCAAAGTAGGCAGTATTTAACTTACTTGCAACATGGTTCATGTGGTTGCACCATGTTATGTGTGGATCTAGATGTAATCCTAGAAATTTAAAATTATCAATCCTATTTACATGTTTGCAGTTTAATAACAAATTTGGAACCTGAGGCATATCTTTTCTTATACAAAATGTCATAAAGCAGGTTTTGGATTCGTTGACAATAAGGCAATTTTTCTCACACCATAAAGCAAATTTTTCCAAAATTAGTGGCATTATTTTCCAATTTCTCGAAATTATTATCAGAAATTGCTATAGTGCAGTCATCTGCATAGATAATTATTCTATTTTTTGATAGTGACAGAGGCAAGAAATTTTCCAGATCATTTATAAAAAGCGTAAATAGTAGAGGTGAAATATTATATTATGTCCAGTAGAGATAACACCCCCAATCTTAACCTTGATCTTAAATTCCTCTAAATAAGACACTAACCATTTGTTGATATCTCCCCTTATCCCCAATGCATATAATTTCTTCTGTAAAAAGGAGCTATTTAAGCAGTCAAAAGCTCGAGCTAAGTCAAAGAAGATGGCAAGAACGTAGTTTGATGTGTCCAACCCCTCATAAACAAAATTTAATAGCTCAAAAGCAGCTGTAGAAGTAGAGCAATCTTTTCTAAAACCGTGTTGTTTGTTACTTATTAATTTTTCTGCATTTAAGAATTTTTCTATCTTGCATAAAACTACTTTTTCAAAAAGTTTAGAAAAGGTAGGCAGGCCCGTAATACATCGATAGTTTTCGATTTTTTCCCTGTCACCCTTTTTATAAAGAGGAAATAACTTCCCCTACCTTCAACTCACGAGGGAATATAACTTTTTTCGAGGGATAAATTAAAGATATAGCATAATGGGTGTTTAATATAATCCCATATTTTTTCTAATGCCATAACTAGGATGTCGTTTTTACCAGAGCAGGCTGTTTTGTTTTTTAACAGTTTTAAAGCTGAATGGAGATCGTGCACGTTCAGTGGTGTTAAAAAAATTGACGTGATATGAAATTCACTGGTTGTACAATTTGAAAAATCAATATTATGTTTACCCAAGGTTGTTGATATTAGGTTTTCTGCGCTTGTTGCAAAATATTTGCAGAATTCTTCACATATTTCAGTGATATTTATTATGTAATTATTGTTAGATACTAATTCTGTGGGATTTTTTACTCTTCCTAAGTTAGTATTTATTACTTGCGAGATCGTTTTAGAGTTATACGAAGAGTCTAAAATTTTTTGTTTGTAGAAATTTGATTGCTGTAGAGCCAGCTGTTCATGAAATAGTTTTTTTGACTGAGTGTATAAGTTTTTTGACTCCGGTGTGTTCCAAGATCTGTACAACCAATACAAATTTTTTAAATTCTCGCTTTGTTTAATTAGGTCTGGGTTTATCCATTCTTTATTTGGAAGAGCGGTCTTTATAATTACTTTTTTTAGGGGACAGGCTATATCTAAAAAATGTAGAAAATTCTGCCAAAAATAAGTCCATGATTCATTAACATCTGTAGTATTATATAGATAACTAAGGTCTGTTCTAGATAAGTGATAATTAAGTTGAAAGATATTTGGAGAATCAAAGAACGTTTTAAAAAAATATAAATTGGAAAATGAGGGCTTGTTCAGAGGGGCATTCAAATGAAATATTATTCTTTGTGCCATATAATCTGCGATGTTCGCTTCAAAGATGGAGGTTTACAAGTTTCGGATATTGCAAAGATATTAAGTGAGGTAGGAGAACAAATTCCTCTCCACCAGGTATTCGGAGCAACTTTTTGAAATGTGTTGCTGACAAACTTGATTGCCCACAATGATTTTTTTTTTATTTCCCACACAGAACGATTGTCAATTCAACTATCGATAACTTTATTGCTTCTAGATGTTGATTTGAAATCCTCTTATATCATGCAGTGACATAGGCTCGGTTAGGCCCTTAAGCAAAAGAAGAGATTGGCTAAGGTCACCATATTTTTTAACTTGGTCGCCATCTTTTAGAAATTCTAATCAGGGATACTATAACTCATGATTACTAAAAACACTAGTGGTTTATATTGGGCCCCTTGAATATTTAAGCCCTTAAGCACTGCTTATTCATGCTCTGCATAGTCACATACAATTTATTGGTAATATTATTGTTTTATCTATGATTTAGTATAATCTGCGATTCTCAGATAATCCTGGTTAAACTGAGACGAATGACAACCCTAGCCCCCCCCAAAGGTAAATTTAGGCCCGGCTTTCAGCTTAACAAATATAACAAAAAAAGTCAAATATATGTAAAATAAATGGACTTCTTTCCTAATGAATTCCTCTGCACAAATTTTATATGCATCTAGTTATCTGTATGTGTGGTTGAATTCATTAAGAAAGTTCTGGATAAATTCCAATTTACAGATTTTGTTAGATTTTTAAGGAAGTTCCATTGTATTCTGTATATCAAGTCATGTGATTCTTATTGTTTATTTAAATTACTAATTTATTCATATAAAAAAGCGAAACATGACGCTCGTGTCTTTATAGAATACTAGTTTTGAACTTTAGAATCAGTTTTTGTTTTTTTCTAAGAGATCATTATCAGCTCTCTGGTTTGTCATGTGTCTACAAATATTAAATATGAAACAAAAACTTAATTTATAAACTGAGAATACTATTAACCTTGACTGCTTTGTGCTAGTTGTTTATAAAATATGTGGAACACCTATATTGATTGGTGAATGAACTCACCAGAAGACTCTCTATTAATGCTTTTGTGGATGATGTACAGTATAGGTATTGTTAATAATTTCTAATTACTGCACAAAGAAAAACTAATCTTGTAATAAAATTTAATGGGGATGTTTAGTTCATGCCACTGTTAACTTCCCCCCCCCCCCCTCAATAATTAGTATTTTTGACTGCATTAGAACAAATAGTGTGATACTTTGTAAAAAGACTCCGTCCAATTTTTGACTTGTTAGGTTTTGTAAAATAAACTAGCTGTAATAAAAATAGTGGTTTTATTTAACAATAGTATAGATTAATACAAAATAATATAAAGTTAACATTTTATTTCATTACAATTTTTGAGTCATTTCAGGAACTGCCTTAAATAGGTCTGCTACTAATCCATAGTCAGCAACTTGAAATATGGGCGCTTCAGGATCTTTATTTATTGCAACAATTGTCTTACTGTCCTTCATTCCAGCCAAATGTTGAATAGCTCCAGAAATGCCAACGGCGATATACAGATCCTAAAAATCGTTTTATTTTACTCTTTTCTCGATGCGTTATCAAATAGAATATGTGTAAATTAAAACAATAATTCTAATGAAGATATAATATATGCAAATTTATTATATTTGGAAAACAAATTTAAGTTGAATATTTTATAACATATGTACTAATATACATTTGTTTGATCACTATTAGCCAGAACTTCTCAGGCCAGTTTATAACCAAATTTGCATTTTAATTGAGAAAAGAACCTTGAAAATAATTGTGAAATTTTTATTGACCATAAACAAAGAGATTACATTATACTGATTAACATTTTTGGCTCTTACTGAGCATTCTTTTGACAGTGGAGGTGATTTGTGTGTTAAAAGATGCTGAACTTGAATGATGCATGGATAAAAGTTTATATGATGTGATATGAGATTTGAAAGAAAACATTACATACAAAATAAATAATTTAAAAAAATTTATGTGTATACAGGGTAATAATATGATAAGTTGTTTAATTTTTTACATGGTGCCCAATAACAACAAAATTATCAACACAAGTCCAGATTTAAATGTAACTATTTATTTAGAAATTTAACAAACCGTCACACATTTTACATTAAAAAAAAATAGATATTTTTAATTACAAGTAGTTTTTAATAGTATGATTAGTTTAGTTTAGCATATAAATTTTTCATTTTTTTGAATTGCAGCTATGTTTAACAAATCTATTATTTATTTTTTAATTTGATGAAGGGTTGAAGGTTAGAAGAGGAAAGAGAGTTTCTCATCTAAGGTTGGAGGTGTGGTGGGGACTGCAGAAGGCAGATCAATGTGTGGTGGCATTGTATCATTTTAACTGGATTTTCAAACATTCGAAAAACATTATCTGTGAGGAAGAATAAATTGTGTAAAAATAAATGTTTATAAACTTCTAGAAATAAGTTTGTATAATGGTATTTGAATGGCAATTTTGTAGGTTTGTTTGTAAATACCTACCCAAATAGATCTATCCCTTAACTATTCACCAGGTTATAAAGCTGGGGGTGGTTAAGGAGAACGGATGTGGATAATATAAAGTAAGGAAATCAAGAATTCTTTTCCGAGGACAATTTTAGGCCAATTGTAATGGACATGGCAAATAATAACAGAACAATTACCAGAAATATATGGCCAACTATCTGTATCTTTTACAACCACAAATTAAAAATCTGACAGGGCCTGATTTGATGATGTTTGGTTCAAATAAGATAACTACTTTGCTTATAATTTTGTGCTAATTTCTACAGAAAAATTGAGATTAAAATATGAAATTATTTTTATATTATACCTTACCCCAAATATGTTAAACAATCAGATTAGGTTTTTTTGACACTCTGTAAATGCCAAGCTCAAGAAGGGAGTGTATTTGAACATTTGCAAAAAGTTTTAAACAATACATAGGTAGTTATAAACTCCAAAATGTACTCTTAACCATTTCACATTTTATTTTTAAATTCTATATTATATCAAACTAGGTTGTCCAAAATACTCTGCAGAAATAAACCTATAGGATTCAAGGTTTAGTTACATTCTGCAAAAATATGAGGACCACTGTACAGAATTACCAGCAGAGGCATACCAAAGGCTTTTTTGTTGAAAACTTACATATTACATATACAAATTATCCTATAACAAGAAAAACAAATTAGGAATAGAAACAATACTGGTCTCTAAATGATTTCTATTCTCTGTGAAGACTTCCTATGGTCACAAAAAATGATTTCTAATATAACACAATTGTTTACAGACAAGAAAAATAATCTAGGCATTATTCTCAAGTCCTATACTCAATAGTACACACTTATAGAATGACATAAAGAACAAAAAGTTTTTAGTCAAAGTTTCCAATATATTTAAAAAAGCCAAAGAAACTTCAGGATATTTCTCTAACACTAATTAAATTTAACTGTACCATTCAAAAAAGTCACAGGGGCACATGATAAGAATCTCTTTTTTTTTAAATACAGTGGAATTTTTAAGTAAAAAAAAAGTTTTTTAATTTTTTTCTTCAGTATTAATTATGGATTTTCACCAAGTATTGATACATTGATTCACTATAGTTATTACTCACAGGTGCTACAATTTTTCCAGTTTGCCCAACTTGTAAATCATTTGGTACATAACCAGCATCCACAGCAGCTCTTGATGCTCCAACGGCAGCATTGAGCTTGTCAGCTAAGTCATAGAGCAACTTGAAGTTGTCACCTGATTTTAAGCCTCTACCTACATTTAATAAATATATTGTTAATATAATAACTATTATATTAAAAAAAATCAACAGAAGCGGTTTTTTAGAGGGTATATATTCAGTTTTGTCTGCCATCGCCAATTTTAATGAAATTTAGTAGACAGGAAAAACTTGAGACAATGATCAAAAATCTGAAGTCAATTTTTTTTAGCCGCATTAACTAGATTATTTTCCATTCTCACATGCTATACTAGTCTGGGGCCGGTAAAACGAGTCTTTGGCCTACAGATAAAAACAGTGAGATTGATCTCAAGATTGGGATATAGACAGGGCTGCAGACATGCCTTTGTTCGTCTTGGAGTGTTGACCGTGCCTTGTTTATATATATTTGAATGTTTGATGTATGTGAGAAAAAATTTGGGGATGTTAAGAGCTCAAGAGGATGTTCATGATTATAATACTCGCTCAGTGCGTCATTCGATACCTCCTTTTTGACGTATTGAAAGGTGTCTGGATGGTCCGGGGTTTTGGGCAATAAAGTTTTTTAATGCTTTGCCCGAGAGGGTAAAGGTTTTACCACTATCATCTTTTAGGAAAAAAATTAAAACTTTATTAATACAGAATGCTTTTTATTCAACTGACAAATATTTTAATTGTATTTTAATTTGTTGTAAATGTGTTTTATTACCTGTAAATGTGTTTTATTATTTTTATTTATTTTTTTAATATATATTTAAAAAAAATAGGTTAGTAGATGTTTTATACATATATATATACTAGTTACATATTGTAATTGACATGATTTTCATATTGTTAATCATCATTGCTGTTCTGTTTGACTCAGTTTATATACTGAAATTATAATTATTGAAATTGTATTTTTATGTATGGCACAAACAGTTTCAAAAATAAAATATTGATTATACAATAACAGATCGGTTATTTAGTAAGCCAAAAACAGGTTACAAGATCTATATTTAGACTTCCGTTTAGACAATCTTGCCTTCCAACATTTAAAACAGAAAAAATATTAACAGACATTAACTGCTATATTCTACAGTTTGCCTGTAATATTTTTAAAAACCATAGAAATTATGCAAGATTTGGGACATAAATCACTACCAAACCTGGAATGCGGGTGGCTTTATATACCTGGTGTTCGCTTGACCCAAGTACAAGAGGGGCCAGAAATTACATCATTAAAATTTTTTAATCGTATCCTGAACTAACTTAGAAACGTCACTGATCTAGGGCTGTTTAAGCAAAAGCTCAGGACCATACTGGCTGAAAGCCTCTCTGTGTGAGTTTTTTGATTTTCACTTTTGACTATGTATTTAACTCTCATACTTATATCTACCCTCTTATATTGCTTTATTTCATTTAGTCTTTAAGCCTGAAATTGTGATAATTCCTACACATAATTGTATTATGTCAATAGAAATTAAACAATTTAATTTAATTAATTTAAAAAAATAATTTAATTTATCACTACCATGTAGAAAACAACATATATAGTGAGCATACATTAATAATATTTTCGAACAGAGCAGTCTGGTTGGATAAAACCTTGTCTTGCTAAAGACAATTCTTGGAATATAATTTTGTGTAACCCATAAAGGCTTTAAAGATTTACCTCATAGCAGTGGCGTATTTAAGGGGGGGTTTCCCTCTAAAGCCACTTTTATTTAGGCAAACATTTTATAGAAATATTTTTTTGGGATTAATATTTAACCCCTCTGAGCGAGTTTTAGTTATAGCTAAAATATGGTAGTAGACTAGCAATCGACTGTTAAGTGGATCGGTAAAAGAAAAGTTCTGGACCATTTTAAATAGCTCACTTTTTGACAGGATCTCAAGGTTGAAAGGCTTGAAGACATCTCACTATCTTTAGATTTTTTTTTTTGGCCTGTTGCAGTATGTTTGCACTTTAAGTTAGTTTCAATGTAAAGAGATAGTCCTCTTTGTTTCCCTTACATTTTTTAGTAAAAAAAATCTGATGATTTCCTTAAGCTAAGATAAGCAATTTTTTTTACTTTTAAGGCATTATTGTCCTGGGATGAGCTAACCCTCTACAGTTCCACTGCAGCTTTTTGGATTAAAGACCAGTTCTTGACAGTTTATATCTAGACCATACATACATACATACATACATACATATATATATATATATATATATATATATATATATATATATATATAATGATATTTTTCCTTCTAAAATAACCTCGTGAAGTTTAAGCCCCTTAGAAAAATTCGTATTGTAAATTGTAATCAAAATATCATATCGGAAACAGAAACAAAACAAGACTGAAAGAATGACCTCAGAATCATGATAAATGTTCCAATTTTTACCTGTGTACCAAACGTTGTTAAAGACGGTAATGGTAGGCAAAAAAGAACATTTACTTTTTTTGTCCAGACATAGTACTCTACTAATATTTTTTTTGGTCTATTTTTAACCTCTATACCTACAAACTACTTACATATTGTATGAGAAATATACAATTATACTGACATTTTCAAGCACACTTGAAGTTAAGCCAATTATGTAAAGCCAAGCCAGTTAAGTGGCTTAAGAAGAGCAAATTAATTGTGCAGTACTGAGCTTTAAGCCACTTCTTTTGCAACATAAATGTGTTAATCTGGCTTGGAATCAGCTGATCTCCAAATTGGAAGTATTGTGTCATGTCATCTTATTCATTATTGTCAAGCATCACAATTTTTCGCCTTATATTTGTTCTATTTATATGGTATCGAAAAGGAACTTGAATCTCATAATTATTCATAATTTCAGTCTTATTAAAATATGAAGAGAAATAAGTTAGTCTCCTCAATGTTTTTTTTCATCACATTATTTTTAGAAATGTGCATGTGTATTTAGCTTGGCTTGAAACCATTTCCAAGCCCTGTTCAAGCCTACCATACAAACAACTGAAATTCAAGTTAAGTTCAAGTTGGCATCATTTACAAACTGGCTTGAAAAGTCAATATAAATGTAGTCAATGTTCTTACCCCCACTGACAACTACTTTGGCACTAGTTAGTTCAGGTCTGTCAGACTTGCTCAATTCTTGGCTAATAAAACTTGTCAATTGTGTATCACAACCATCAAGAGGTAATTTTTCTATTGAAGCAGATCCAGATTCTAGTTTAGCAGGTTCAAAACTTGTTCCTCGTACACTTAAAATTTTTACAGGGTCTGTTGCTTGTAGTGTCTGTATGGCATTGCCAGCATATATACTTCGGACAAAGGTATCTGCAGATTTTATTTCAATAACATCAGAAACTGGAGATACATCTAATTTGGCAGCCACTCTTGGTAGTAATGACTTTCCAAAAGATGAAGCTCCGGCTACAATGTGGGTGTATTTGAACTGGTTTTGAGCAGATATTATCAGGGCAGTTAAGTTTTCTGCAGTAAACCCGTTGAAAAGATCACTTTCAGCTACTAAAACTTTGGACAAGCCTTCAGCCTTAGCAAGTTCTTCTGCAGCAGGCCCACATTTTGTTCCAGCTACCAAAACTGAGACTTCACCTCCTAGCTTCTTTGCTGCTGTTAAAGCATTTTGTGTTATTGGGAGGAGTTTTTCGTTATTGTGTTCTGCTATAAGAAGCGTACTTTGGAATCTCTGGAACTGCCCTGTACACTTTAAAAAATTAAAGGATTATTATATGCGTAATATATATTTAAAAATTACTTACTCTAAAAATTAGTTGTCTTGAAAACATCTTGTCAGCCTAACAGTCCCTTAAACCAAGATAATATAAGATAAAGGCTCAAGACTGTAAATTAAAATAATAGCTTATAGATCAAAGTACAAAACATATAAGGATAAAATAAATTTAAACTGACACATAAAAACAACGTGTGTATAATCGTCCGGCGCCCGGATTAATTATGAAAGCGCTGTTAATCCAGACACATGGTGGAAAGAGAACAAGGCTGCTTGCCAGCCTAACACAATTGAGCCGCGTTTGCACATCATATGAACAGGCTTCAGATCGGGTAGGTGGTTCAGTGCGTTTACGTCCTGGTCATCCGGCCAGGTTCAAATTCTGGTGGGCGCAAATAGAGACGATATTAGATCCAACAGGGAAGAGTATAAAATGAATTTAACCTTTCATGCTATGATTCACACCGGTAACCAGGTAGGGGTGAACCGCATGCTTCCGTGATAGTATGGGGAAAAAATTTATACTCCCAGATATCTCATACCCTCACAAGTGGAAATGACGCCCGGGGTTCGGACTCGTCGATAGACTGTAGGGCCCGTCTGGCTCAAATTCCCCAGACGTAAATTCCGTCCTCCATCCTTGAAAGGTGATTCTAGTCCCTCTCCCCGCGCCCATTTCTTACTCCCTATATGTTGCCTGAACCAAAAATTGTGAACGGAAATTGGTTAGAAAGGACATAGCAGCCGAGGCCACCACAATACAAATGATAGAGGTAGATGTAGTAGAACGCTTCAGAAAAATGTAGGCCCATTAAATATATTTTCTTTATTCAATGAGTAGGCCCTGAAAAAAAAAAACGTCAATTAGGGATTCCAATACAAGTCGCATATATTTCCAATCTGATTTATGATAATTTACGGTGTGATTTTAGGGCTTTAATGATGCTCTATCGACAAATCTGGGCTAACCTAACCCTAACGGGACAAATCCACCTAGCACTATAGGTTTTGTTAATGATTTAATATAAACTCGGAATTCAGTCAGCGTGCTACCGCGCCTAATCTTACCGGGCAGGTAGCTCAGTGCATTTACGCGCTGGTCATCTGTCGTTGGTCCCGATGCGGCTAGGTTCAAATCCTGGCGAGCGAATATAGATTTTGTTAGGTCTGTAGACCGTAGTAGAACATATTTACTCCGCATTCAAAGACGAGTATTTTAACACTGAACTAGGAAGCCTATGCTGAACATTCAACAAAACTTGTTTATACTTCGTGGAAATAAAAGACGTACAAAGTAGAAGACTATTGAACAATCTGTTTTGTGATTGGCGGGTATGGCCAAGCATTTAGGTTTTTTCAGGAAACGCCAAAAGTGACCCCAAATGTAATTAGCATTTATATTAATTATAAGTTTTGTTAAAAAAAAACCTAAAAAAAGTCATCCGTATAAATGGGGATTCGGACACATATACGCTGCATTCAAAGCCGAGAATCCTACGCTGAATCATGAAGCATATATTGAACTTTCAACAAAACGTGTTTATACTGAGCAAAAATAAACGCCACAAATTACAGCACAGATTTTTGGACAGTTGACTGCATAACTTTTGGTTTATCTATATTGCCTTATATACACTTTTTTTTAGCAAACCAAAAAAAAAACTTAACTAAAAAAACGCAATACGGTATTTAAAAACAGTTACATACAACAAAATCTTTCAAATCGCCTCGTAGAAAGCAGTGGTTCCACGTGTCCGCTTTAGCTGCTTGATTTCGGAGGGAGGCGGGAGACTGGACCGCTCAATGTGGAAACTAATATCCCTGCTAGAAAGGGAGCAGACCCTGTGAAGCCTAGTTTTTCCTGCATACTAGTAGTACCTTCAAAAGGCACCTAGTGAAAACTAAGATACATTTAAAAGTGTTAAAAAAGGAGGCATAAATTAAAAAGATATTTGGAACAATGGGGGTGTTCCGGGAGATTAGAGCTCGCCATCTGGAGATGCCGTCGATAATGTCTTCAAACCGGAATAAGGTGTATCAACTGGCCGGGTCGCTCCAGCCCTGACTAAGCCCCAGACGGAGAGCAATCTGGCAAATAGATTAGTATCCGCGCTAATAACATAACAAATTCAACTACATACAAAATTATAGATTCTGAATAAAAACATGGCTCGCCACTCGCCAGAGATAGGATAGAACTGAACTCTTTGCAGTGCAAGTACGGATGCACGATATTTTTCTATGTATTTGAAACATCGATATATGAAGTAATCGGTATTTTGATACATAGATGTTTTCATTTGCATTTCAAAGGCTAAGTAAAGAAGAACCTAAAAATATATTAATAAAATGTGTGGAAACGAACGACCCCGTTAGAAAGGGAGCAGACGCTGTGAACGTGTTAGGCTTAGTGGTTCCTGCATTCTATCCCGTTCGTCTGCCGCAGTTCTACAGAGAATATTAGCTTAAGGGCCGCTACGTGGCGGGAGTGGGAGGGGTAAGGGGATAGCTTGAAAGAAAGGGTCATCTCGTGATATCAGTAGTACTCTCAAGGGGCATCTAGTGGAAGCCTAGATGCATTTCAATAATTTAAAGTGGAAAGATTCGGAGTATTCGGAAGCTAGCTCGCCATCTGGATATCCTACCGATAACGTCTCCAAACTGGAATAAGGTGCAGGGTCGACGATTTAACGATTCTGAGCCCCGGACGGAGAGCAATCTGGCGACTGCCTTGTAGCAAAGCCAATAAGTCCTGTTACGTAACAGGATAAACAGGAATGAAGAAGAAGAATATTCGTATAAACCAAGAAGACTACTTCTGAGTTGGCAAATTGTTGAGTCGTATATTTTATATCACATTATCTTGATTTGTTTAAAGTGGTTTCTTTTCTTAATAGGCGCACTTAAAAATGAATTATGTTGCTTCGAGCTTTAATCCTGTCTTCTTTTAAACATCGTTAAACAACATTTATCATCAGTAATAACTTTAGTCATTAAGAATAAGCATTTCGATGGGTTTATTGCAGTCACATGACTTATTACTAAAGATAAAAGACAAAATTTAATATCAATGCAACAAACGTTATATATTTTTGACCGTATAAATAATAAATGACCATAAGTGAGCGGTCATTTGCCAACACTATTTTATTTTTATAATCGCATAGGTCTCGGCCATGCATTGCTTTGTAAAGGTCTTGCTCTTTGCAACGGGAGATATTTTCTTTTTAACAAAACCTATAATTTTTTATGTAATTGGCAATGGTCGGGACCGTTCCAGTTATGTAGTAAAGTTTATTGCCTGTCGGGAATGGAACCCCAAGACTTTTTCAATGCAACTCCAATGCTATAACATGGAGCTAGGGCAGTTCACAGCTTAATGTACTTTATATTTCCATATTTTCAATGACCTTACCGAGAATTAAGCATGGTGGCGCTACAGTCGCGGCTTGGTTTGTTATTTAATCGTTCTTTGCCTAATTATAAGCGATTAATTACAAAAAGCTTTATTTCGGGGGGAAACGGGAGACTCAACCGCTCAGAGTGGAAACTAACGACCCCGCTAGAAAGAGAGCAGACGCTGTGAACGTGTGAGGCCTAGTTGTTCCTGTATTCTATCCCGTTCGTCTGCCGCAGTTCTACATAGAATATTAGCGTAATGGCCGCTATGTGGCGGGAGTGGGAGGGGTAAGGGGATAGCTTGAAAGAAAAGGTTATCTCGTGAGACCAGTAGTACTCTCAAGGGGCATCTAGTGAAGCCAAGATGCATTAGAAAAGTTTTTAAAGAAAGTCAAATTTAAAGATTTGAAATACACGGGGTGATCGGGAGCTCAGAGCTCGCCATCCGGACATCCCACCGATAACGTCCCCAAACCGGAATAAAGTGTATCTCGCTCCGAGGGTCGCCGGATAAAGCGAGTAAGCTCCGGACGGGGAGCAATCTGGCAAGTTGCGAAGTGCAGGGCCAAAAACATATATTGGAAAGGAAAGGAACTATTACGTGACTCTGGTGCCACTTGCTTAAATATATTTTGATTGTTTTTAGTGTTGGGCGCCAAGAGTAATGACCGGGTCACTTTGATATATGACCGGTCATTTACATTTATAAGTGATTGTTAATAAAAAAAAACATTAAATGCTTCTTTTATTTAACAACAGAACAACTTTGTTTGGTATCACTCTAAAACTTAAGATTGGCGCAGACATTTGATTTTTTAGTTATATATATTTTAAAAAATCTTATCTTGAGAACATGCAAGGCAATTTTATTCGAACAGAAAGAAAATATATAGAAATATATTTGAGACTCTCAAACATTATTGTTTAGAGATAAATGATATTTTTAGGGGTACATATATATTTTTTTTGAATCAAGAGAACATATTTAAGGATGTCAACCATATTGAGTACATACACTAAGTATTTAAATATCATAGAAACTTAGGGAACACCGTGGTCATTGGTTAGATTTTGTTACACTAAAAAAACTGATAAACATATATTTTGAAACCGCTTAAACCAATTTCAATAAAATTTAGAAAAAAATCGCCGATTTGAATCAAACTGGGAACAAGTTTAGATAAATGTCTGAGGCAATTAACGTAATTTAGTATTTTTTTCTTAGAATTTTAATTAAAAAAACATATGAGGAAATACTTCAAGTTGTGAAAGCTACTAACGTACATACAGGGTGTCCACGAACAACCCCTACAAAATGAAAGGGGTGATTCTACATAAAAAAACATGAAAACATTTTCATATTAACCTATGGCTTTTATTAAATATTTGTTGCAAATAATAAAAAAATTTCAGGAAATTAGACATTCGGGGTATTTTTGGGTGAGGAATCATAATTTGGTATTAGATTTCATGTGACACTTAGAGGGCGCTACGTACGCTACTATTATTTATACAAATTTGCACTAACTTTTTTAGCGATGCAAATCTGAGTTTTTTTACGAATAAATATTATTTGCAAGTTTATGCGTCGATGCAAGGAAAACAAATTTTTTAATAATAATAAACTAAGGTGTATTTATTTCAAGACAATACAAAATTAAAGGTAAGTATGAATTATTCTAAACTATAATAAATGCTCCACGTGATGACCGTTAGTTAGAAGGCATAATGTAATTCTTTTTTTTTTATAGAACGTCTGATATGTCTATAAATATTCTGCATTGTCTGAACTCATTGCAGGCATTTTGAATTCGCAACCAGCGCTGCTCACGCGTTTGTATTGGAACGAAGTACACATGGCATTTGAGAAAACCTCATTAACAAAAATCATTAGTATTTAAGTCTGGCGACCTAGTTGGCCATTGAA
Source organism: Kuschelorhynchus macadamiae (assembly GCA_030620095.1). Taxonomy (NCBI): domain Eukaryota; kingdom Metazoa; phylum Arthropoda; class Insecta; order Coleoptera; family Curculionidae; genus Kuschelorhynchus; species Kuschelorhynchus macadamiae. Next base: position 337,200 of record JAUTXW010002898.1, on the reverse strand, counting down.
CTGGTCCGCCTCTACCAATCCACTAATTTTCGTAAGTCTGATCCATATTGACGCACATTCCAACTAAAATGAGCCGGACACCCACCGTGCATAAACCACATGGCTTGCCGAATATTTAAAAGAACTTCCTCTAGTAATGCGGGTAAAATATTCTGAAGAAAATTTAAATACTCTTTCTCTGTTGACCTGGCAACTAAACAGGTCCAATTAGGTTGTTGTTTACAATACCAATCCACACATTAATACTAAACCTATGTTGATGTTCGGTTTCTTTCACAACATAGGGATTATCCCCTACATATGCATAATGATGTGAATTGTGTAAATTATTAATTCCTCTCTCGTGAAACTAGATTCATCGGAGAATAAAACATGAGAATAAAAAGTTGGATCCTCAATTTTCTTATTTCTGATCCAATCGGAAAATACTACACGCGCAAGGAAATCACCCTTCATCATAGCATGTACCTTTCTAAAACGAAACGGGTATAAGTTCTCCTTGTGCATAATATTACTTACAGATGATGTGCAAATTTCTGGATGCATCGCTGAGAATCTTGGACAACCAATTTCTGGGTTATCTTCTAGATCCAGCAGAATAGCGTCTTCGAACTCCTCAACTACAACGAGATGCCTATCCGTTTCATTTTTTTTTGGAGACACTAATCCGGTTTCTCTCAACCTCTGGTGAAGTGCCGTAAAGGTCGTATGAGTGGGATGGATTCTATTCGGAAACTTTTCAGCATATCTACGTTGTGCCGCTCGTGCGTTACACTTAGAAATGCACATCTGCATATTCTTCATTACTAAACGAAACCATTTTTTAAAAAAATGTAAATTAAAATCTTACTTTCAATTAAATCAAATTATTAATATGACAATAACAATTTTGTCAAAAATGACACTTGCGTTTATTATTGTTAAGAACGGTTACCTAGCATTGTTTAGTAAGTATACCTTTTTTTTGTGAATAATTACTTACACTTTCGTAAGCAAAAGAGTATACTACGTTCTCTAAAAAAAGAATTATATTATGCCTTCAAACTAACGGTCATCACGTGGAGCATTTGTTATAGTTTAGAATAATTCATACTTACCTTTAATTTTATATTGTCTTGAAATAAATACACCTTAGTTTATTATTAATAAAACATTTGTTTTCCTTGCATCGACGCATAAACTTGCAAATTGTTCGAGAACGGTTACCTCTAGCGTTGTTAAGTAAGTAAAGGTACAAGAATAATATTTATTTGTAAAAAAACCCAGAAGTGCATCGCCAAAAAAGTTCGAGCAAATTTATATAAATAATAGTAGCATACGTAGCGCCCTCTAAGTGTCGCATGAAATCTAATACCAAATTATGATTCCTCACCCAAAAAATAACCCGAATGCCCAATTTCGTGAGAAAATTTTATTATTTGCAACAGATATTTAATGAAAAATAAAATAAATATAGGTTAATATGAAAATGTTTTCATGTTTTTTTAAGTAGAATCACCCCTCTCATTTTGTAGGGGTTGTTTGTGGACACCCCATATAAGGGGAAGTACTATATTTGAAAACATTTTTTTTTATTAAAATGTATGAGTGTAAGAGTAGTTATAGTGGTAAACTTCGCCTCATCCGAGTTGGCTTTTATGTGTGTGTTTATAGTATTGTATTGTAAAAAAAGACGTTTGTTATCATTATTATTACCTTTTTTGATGTCAAACTGAAATTACTACTTTAAAGTTAAAGATGAATTTGAGCAAAATTAATGTTTTTAGTGGTACCTACTTTAAACAGGACACAGCTATTTATTAGAATACTTACATTAGATAAACACAACTTCTTCCATCAACAATAGGTATTTATAAAAAAACAAAAATTAAGAAAATAGTATAATTATATTAACAATCTTTGAAAAATAGTAAATTTGTTTGTATAAAACCAAAACCAACAATAAAAGTCATAAACAACAATAAATTTAACATTATACATTATTAAAACGGAATGTATCTTTGTACCTTATCAACCAGTATTAAATATTGGATTTGTACCACTTATATGAACCCGTGTAATTGTAGTTGTTCTTCATGAGCAACTCATCTGCTTCTTTGGGCCCTCGACTACCAAATGTATACGGTGTTGGCTTTATTTTTTCATTTTCAATTTGATGCAACAAAGGTGTAAATATTCTCCAAGCCTCGCTGAGTTCGTCAGACCTCACGAAATGCATTTGAGAACCACAAAAAACGTCTAGAATTAGTCTTTCATATGCGTCTGGCAACTTAACGTTCTGAAAAAATATATATGATAGCATAGGACTGAGATTGATCGTATACAGACTAAGTTTCTTAAATATCTGCGTTATACATTGACACCAGTTACATTTGGAACAGTTATTGACACGATTTCGAAGAAGCAGTTTGGAGGACTGCAGAAGATGCCTTGATCTGTATTTTTTTTTTAAAAAGCATTAATGGTATAAGCACTTCTCCTAGTATACTAAGTAAACATACATTTTTATATTTTTCCAAGAAATCTCAGAGGGTGTCTTTTGTTGTCAGCTTGAAGCTGCAAAACTAGACATGCTCAGAATATGCCCCTACTTACATTGTTTCATGTGTAAATAATCTTCAAGATCTAGACTTTATAAGTATCTCTATGACTAATTTTCAGCATATACAAAAAAATGCAAAACATATATATTGTACCTGATGGATTAATTAGTTATTAGTTACTATATACAAGAATAATGATTAATATATTGTATAACTATTTAAGAATTTATCTTTGCTTATTATATTGTTATACACACATGCTCAAAATCTAAGGAAATTAAATATTGTTCTAAAATATGATAAGATTATATTCCAAAAATGATAATTTCTGGTCAATTATCGTCCTGCAAAAATGTTTTAGTGCTAATTTAAACATGCCTAGACGCCGTTTAAGTGAAAATCAGATGCTGAGAGCTGTGGGAATCCTTGAGGCCGGAATACATCAAGTTGATGTCGCAAATGCTATGGGAACCACCTAGAGCATTATCTTGCGCTTTTGGAATTGTATGTGCAGTTAAAAGCTCGAAAAAATGACACTGTGACTGCACCCCAATTAACTAATCATGTGCGCGAAGCTCAAAATGTCACTGTTTCCAGACATACCATCTACAGAAAGTTAAGAGAAGGTAATTTAGTCAACAGAAAACCTTGGAGGTGCCAACCTCTAAACTGGGGAAATCATGCCACTTAATTAGCATGGGGTCAAGAACATATCCTCTGGGAACAAAATCAATGGAGAAATGTCTTATTTACCGATGAATATTGGTTTGGTTTGTATCCAGATTCTCGAAGAGTGCGTGTTTGGAGAGTATCTGGCACAAGAAATTGAACCCAACATACCCAGGAAGTTCACAGGTACAAAGGAGGCACAATCATGATGTGGGCTGGAATTTCGCTCGGCGGTAGAACTAGCTCTTTTTGATAAATCGATTTTTATCGGCAAACGGTTAGGAATGTTCGAGAACCCATTGTTATTCTATATGGAAATATTGTCAGTCCAGATTTTATCTTAATGCATGGTAATACTACTCCACACACAGCGAGTCACAAGAAATTTCCTGGAACAACAAAATATCACAGTTTTATCAGTTATTCTAGGCTCTTCAACAGTGCTGGATTGCACTTACCCAAGAAGATTTGGACAACTTAATCCAAAGCATGGAAAGGCGTTGCAGAGCTACCATAAATACATGAGGAGGCCACATTCCATATTTAATCATTTTTTCTTTTTTTTTTAAATTGTCACATTTCACAAAATCACATTTTTTATGTAAACTACTTAGTTTGTCAGTGTATCATTCATTTACGTTATTACACTTATTATACTGCCAAACAGAAGTTGAAAAAAAAAATGATAATTTCACAATAAAATTATTTCATATCCCTAGTGTTTTAGCGCGTGTGTATCACAAGTTAATGCCTTTATCGACTTTGTAAAAAAAATGGTGTAACCGTTGGCGAATAAAATAAAATAAATAAAATAAGTTATATCCCGCGATTTACAAATACAAATAATATATTTATGCCTTACCTGTATTTTTTTTTAAGTAATGACGTTAAAATAATCAAGATAAAGCTGATCCCGTTATGACGAAACTATATACAAGGTAAGAGGGAAATGACTAAAAATATTTTAACATGTGGGTCATTTTGGGGCATTGTTACAGGTGGAATAGGAATGTACAGAACTATGTATTGTAAAGTTTTTTCATTCTGTTTGATGTATGTCAGACTGCGAAGCAAAAAGACAAATGGCCATGATATGCTGTCATCAGAGTGTTTACTAAGACATTCTCAGATAATCTTCTAATAAGGTATGTAATTTTTGACAGCTTTGATGCAAGTTTCACAAAATGACTCAACCAAGTTAAACCTGGATTAAGGTACACTCCAAGATATTTGATAGAGTCATTGAGAGGTAGAGTTGGGCTAGTATTTCTAAATTAATTAACCTAGGCTTTCGAGAATCGTTTCTAGGATTTACACAGAAGAGTGTATATTAAATAAATAAATAGCCTTTATTTCCAACAGGTAAAAAACCCACTTACAGGAAATTCAATAACAAAATTAAGTGAAAATACAAGAAAATAAAAATACCAAACCTCTGTTTTGTGAGATACAACAATACTTAAATCTAAATCTAAATATGTATTACAGTACCTAAGTTAATTGATCTAACATTTAATAAACAATAGAAAATTAAGTAAGTAAATTACATGTATTAACAAAAGCAACTTAATGAGTGTTTGGATCACTCCAGATTTAAAAAGGAATCGATGATGCTACTCAATGAGTCAAAGTGCAAATCGCACGCATGAGACACCAAGTTGAGGAGTGAACACATAAAGTATACCGGACTCTGTCTAAAAATATTTGATCTGGCTGTGCTGAGATAGAACACCGAAGTATGCCGTGTTTCGAGGCGGGGAACGCGAAAATGCAACTCCCCAAGAAGAAATGGACAGTCAACTTTATTATGAGTGAGGCCATATATTAGTCTTAAGCTTTGAATTTTTCTTCTTGTTGCTAAGGATGAGACATTAAATCTCTGCAAGAGCTGACCGTGACCACAACCTCTTGGAGGGTAAGCACCATCTGCCCAAAAGCTAAATACTTTAGAAAACGTCGCTGCAAGGCTTCTAAAGCCTGACCATGGCAATTATAAATAGGATTCCAAACCACTGCGGCATACTCCAGCTTTGATCTTATGAAAGAGCAATATAATAATATCATTGTTTGTGTCTCAGTAATATTTTTACAGTTCCGCGTAAGAAATCCTAGTGTTTTGAAGGAAGTTGTAATTAGATAATTTATATGGGGAATGAAGGTAAGTTTAGGGTCAAATTCAATGCCAAGATCTTGAATACTACTATTCGGTCTGCCAAGCACCGTACCATCTAGAGCATAATTATACATCAATGGGTTATTTCTGCGACTGAAGGGCATTATATAACATTTTGATAAATTTAATACAAGTTTATTGCTATGACACCATTCATATACCAATGATAGATTTTTTTGTAGGTGATCACAATCTGATAGAGTCTGAATTTTAGTAAACAGCTTTAAGTCGTCTGCATATGCCAGTGTATGACATTCAGTTATATCAAGGAGATCATTAATAAAAATGAGAAAAAGCAAGGGCCCCAAATTGGACCCCTGTGGTACACCAGAAGAGACATTATATGATGGTGATCTGAAGTGCTCATATTCAACAAACTGGGAACGTCCCAATAGATATGATTTGAACATTATTAAGAGTTGTTGTGACATACCAAAGTTCTCCAGTTTATAGATCAAGATGTAGAGATCGATTTGATCAAAATCTTTCTGAAAGTCTGTGTAAACAACGTCTAATTGTCCCCTGGAATCCAGTGACTCGCGGGCAGTCTGGGACAAGGATGCCAGGTTGGTCGTGCAAGAAGGCGAATCTAGAAAGCCATGTTGATGGGAGAGAGAAGCTTTCGAACCCCCTGAATATAACGGATCATACAGAATATTGTTATGTATGATATTGTTCTTTATTAAAAATAGACACCTCTTTGAAAATAGTGAACCACAATAAACATACTATACATGAAACTATGAATTATACATATCCAATGCCTAGATTAAGAATTACTGAAAAAGGTGCCTATTATTAATGCATTAAACTTTTTAACTCTTTATTAAATTATATAATGTATCAAAAAGTAGAATCAACAGAAACAACTACTCCGCTAGCTAATACCACGACTGGCATTGGACTACACTGTTGACTCCTGATTTTCATTGAAAAAAAAAGATGTAGAAGTATTTTTATTTCGCGTTTCACCGACGTCAACACAAGGACATTATGATCCCTGATTGGAACAGGTCCTGAAATGCTGCAGGCACAATGATCCAACCTTCCTTTAGCTGAAACAGTTCGTTGAGGAATATTTCCAGACGAGCAATAGTACAATTGTGTCTGTATCAGTGCATACAAAAAACAACAAACATAATTCCAGTGAACTAATTTTATTACTTTTATTTTTGGGGGTCAAATTAAGCCATTGATATACCGTGGTGGTGAAATTGTTGATGAAAATGATCTTCACAATAGTTTTGCCACTGAGGAACAGATAAAAACACCTCAGATATTTTTCAAGAAGTTTGTGACAACTTGATTCACTATTGCCATTCTTGTGTAAAAAGTTATGTTGTTTATTTACACCACTTACATTAAAAACGTTTTAGTTGGTGTGTTGTGTAATGCAAAATTACAAAAACTGTAAGTTTTTCTTATTAATATTTATTATTTATTCCAATTGGTTTCCTAATTTTGAAAAAATACTAGATTCAAGCACGATAAAATAGTAATAATTATTTATAGGATATTTTAGAATAATTAAACGACAAAAATATAAAATCTAATTTCTAAATCGAATACACAGACCTAATCTATCTATCATTTAAAATAACAAATCATGCATTATTCATATAGTATAATCGCCGGCCTTATCAAAAAATTGTAAATTTTAAAATGTCCCTGTGGTCATATAAGACTTTTTTGCACTAAAGTACATTTATTTTTACCTGTTAACATATTTGTATTCATTTCCCCTATCCAAACAGTTCCCTTTAAAGGTGGTGAAGGTGAAGTATTTATTGAAAGGTTAACTTACTTCGTATCTATGTCCATAAGTAAGATCAAGCTCTGTTTCTTCCATATCAAAAGCCATACCAGGCGTTTTGACCATAAGTTTAACATATAATGCTTCCCCTGGCTGGACCCTTATTACCAGTTCATTTCTCTTTGGTTTTCCATCAAAAATGTCTCCCGGTACGTCTTCAAATTGGACTCTTACCTCTGCTTTCCTTTCATTAAGTGCTAAAAATGTAGCAAAAATAAACATCTATAGTTTGAAACTAATTTTTAGGAAATTTTCATTGCATAAAATTATTTTCTCTCGAAACTTTTCTATTCTAAGGCTTTTATATGATAATTGGTATCAAAAAGAGGCTAGAAAGGGCTATGAAATCAGATAAACCTTTAGACATAAGACTATTTGGATATTTCTAAGTATAGAAACGAAAATATTTTGGTATACAGTAATCTTTGACATATATTTAAGAAGAGCAAAAATCTTATAAATTGTGAGAGAGGAAAGGAAAATTTTAACTTGATGACAAGAAAAGAGTCAAGACTTCCTTTTAATTTCCCAATTGAGGGTTGAGTTCTGCCAATTAAATTTTTACAGCTTCAGGGGATATCTATTATTCCCCTGTTCAAAATAACTTTTCTCACAAAAATAATAATAACAATCATTTATTAATAGACACAAACCAACAAAAAATACATAGTACTGTTTCACAATTTTAAATTAAACAAACATTAATATAATAATAATTGGATGTTTTAACTGCCAATAATGTCTTTGGCACAACTGGTACAAGCCCTCTTGAACAGCTTAACTATTTCACAATCTTTCACACTCTAGGGCAACTAGTTATATTGGATAAATTTACTGTGAAAAAGATAATTTTGGGCAATATGTAGACGAAGCCAGCGGAGTGTGATTGGAAACGTATTATGTAAATTCAATTACAGATTTTTACATATGCTAGTTCCTACCTTTTCCACATTTAAGAATAAAAGGTACACCATCCCACCTTTCATTATTGATTCGTAGTACTGCAGCTGCATAAGTAGGTGTTATTGAGTCTTTTGGTACTGTTGGATCATCTAGGTACCCCATTTTCGCTTCTCCTTCTCCTTTTGGGTCAGCGACATACTGGCCCAAAACAACATCACTGGCTGTTAGAGCTTTAATGCTCTTCAATACTTTTACCTTAAAAAAACAATCAAATTAACAAAACAACCAAGTACATTTTTTGATGAACAATCACAATAGTTTCTCACCTAACGAAACAAATGACTTGTTTGTTAATGATGTTACTGAACTTTTAAAAATATTGGGAATAATAAAAATTTTGTTAAACAAAAATCTTTTTTGGCTTTTTCGCAACTGAATAAAAATATCTGTATATATTTAGATATTTTGTTTGTCATTCTAAACGCAATAAAATATTTTAAAAAAATCTTGTTACAATTTATATATATGTATGTATTTATGTATATATATATATATATATATATATATATATATATATATATATATATATATATATATATAATTATACGTTGACGAATATTTTACAGACATATTTTAACTTTACTTTCTTTTTATTTTATTAAATATTGTGTATATATATATATATATATATATATATATATATATATATATATATATATATATATTTTTTTTTTTTATGTGTTTGCTTACTTTTTAATTTGAATGCTTTGTTTGTCTCAATTCCATTATTGTTTTTTTTACCGCGTGTTTTTATAATACATTAACTTTTAAGCTTTTTATTATAATCAAAAAATGTTTTATTACAATTTTCTAGTTTTTAGTTCAATTTTGTAAATACTGTGTTCTATAAATAGGGCAAGGAAGTTCAAACCTTTTTATATTTTTATTCTGATTTATCTTTGTTTGCTTAGCTTTGTCAATGATTTTGTATTTAGACAATAAAGCTTTTTTTGACTTTGACTTTGATATATATATATATATATATATATATATATATATATATATATATATATAAATGAATTAATTTTGCACAGAGTCAAAACCAATTTGCTGTAATTTCCATAGCAGAAGCTGATGAAGATGAAACACTGTCAAAAGCCTTAGATATGTCAGTATAAATAACATCGATCTGTCTACCAGCCTCAACCTGTGTTACTAAATAGTTTTGAAATATTGTAAGATTGGTACTTGTTGAATTTCCACGATAAAAACCATGTTGGATACTTATAATATAGTGTCAAACAAAGTCAAAAGTTAAGGAAAAGAAGAATTTTGATTATTCATATGTTCAGTAAAAAATAAATAAGACCTTAATAACGCCTAATAAGAAAAGTTTGCATACACCGGATGATTATTATTAAATAATAAAAAGACATCTACCTTTTCATTTCTAATATCATCGGGATGAACGGTGGCAGGCTTTTCCATGGCCACTAAAGTTAATATTTGCAACAAATGATTTTGCATGATGTCTCTAATGATTCCAAATTGATCAAAATATCCTCCTCTTCCCTCAGTTCCAAACGGTTCTTTAAAAGTAATTTGTATGGAGGCTATATTGTCTCGATTCCATGTTGGTCCAAAAATTCTATTTCCAAACCTAAGTGTCATGAGGTTTTGTACCATTTCCTTTCCCAAATAATGATCGATACGGTAAATTTGGTGCTCGTCAAATAGAGAAGCTAAGTGATCTGATAATTTTTGGGAACTCTCTGAGTCACGACCAAAGGGCTTTTCTATTATAACTCTCGTCCAACCTCTAAAATTCGGGTAATTTTTAAATAAGCAATACCGGAACTATTTTGAATGTGTTAAAAGACATCTTAAAATTTCAAGAAATACTTACTTTTCTGCCATACATGTATTCTTAATTAAAACAGTAACATTCTCAAAAACTGATGGAGGTAAAGCTAGATAAAACAGTCTGTTCGCTGCTGGGCATTTTTCGAACTGGTTTATTTCTTGATTTAATTTCTCAAAATCTCCTCGGACATCATATTTCCCTGATAAATAATGATTTAAACCCCAGAAGTCTTCATACAGTTTTTCTTCTCCTTTCCTTACTTTCATGTATGGTTCACATTTTGTCCTGATTTCTTTAATTGTAGTGTTACTCCTAGCATATCCGAAAAAGTGAGTATTAGAAGGTAGTAAGTTATCCCGGTATAGCCACCATAGTGTTGGATAGATTTTCTTACGAGCTAAGTCACCCTTGAAATTTTAAAAAAGTTGCATGAAACCATAATTACCTATTAAAATACATATTTTAACCTAAATTTATATTATTTAGTTGATCCTACTCCCTGCTGTTAATAAAACGAGTTTAAAGAAGTGTCTTACTAGTCTAGAATTAGCATCATTGTCCCATTTTACAATCAATTATTTCTATTATTTCTGTTGTATCTTTTGCAAACTGATTTAGTTTCTATTTGCTTTTTACAACACTCCATATCTTCTAGGATATATAAATTATCTAATTTTTACCATATATTGTAAATTATGGAGGCACAACTCCCCTTTACCCACCAACAACTTAGCTCTCAAATAATTTCAACAGTTAAAATTTACAGAAATAATATTGAACCAAATATTTAGATGCTTTTACTATTATTTTTATACTTTCATTTGCATTTTTTGTTTGTCTAGGGGCTTTCAAAGCTTAATACACCTATAACTTTTTTAATTTTTTTTTATGTTTGTATATTTCCATACTTGTATCTTTATTATTCATGATAAAATCTATTTAGTCATAGCAATGCTGAAATAAAAAATTTTCAGAAAAACTGAAGCCATCTTATTTTATTGGTCATACCCCTTCCTTACTCTTGGTCAGATTATACTACTGATAGTGTAACCCAGAATGTACTGATTGGGGGGGTAATATTGAAAATTTGGTTTAAATGTTGATAATAAAAATATAATTATACAGGATGTTTTACTTAAAACTTCACATGCCACTTTCTCTTAAATTAAAGATTATCTCACAATTTGGTAAAAAGGGTTCGTTTTGGTGATTTTCAAGCCTTTGTCTATAAGATTTGTTTGTTATTTGCACAACATTGATTGGTATCTGATCAATACAGAGTATTTCAAAATGACCAGAAAGATCACATATCTCAGTATACATGGGTTATTGATCTGATCTTAGTTTACCAGTTTGATAGAAAATAAGCAAACTTTCTTTTTTCAATCGAACCTCATATTCATTTTCAATTCTTTCTATTACCCCTGCCAACTTTATCATGATCCCAAATTCTCAAAATTTCCATTTTACTTGCTTTTCAAGATATGACAATACAGTCAAATATTTCAGTAGAAAATATATACTGATATTGTCCCATGTGCAGATGATAATGGAAATGTTGTCAAGTTTACGAATTTTTACAGAAAATATGAAAACCTTTTTTTCTTAAATGTAACCCTATACCTGTTTTAATGGCTGTTGATTATCTCTGCCAACTTTGTTTGTGTGAAACCATAAATCAAATCTCTATGTTACTTGGTTTTAAGATGCCAACAAGATGTAAAAAGTACTGGAATGGTCAAATATTTTGTTACCCCTCTAAACTTAGATAGACTAAATGTTGTACCCAGGGTTTATTAGCCATGTGTTATTTGATGATATTGATAAGTTTTTTTTTTTAGAAAATAAATAACTATATTTTTTATGTCATTGTATATATAAGTAACAGTTAAAAAGGTAAAAAGTATAACAGTCAATATGAAATGAACAAATAAGTTACTATATGTTGAAGTCCATCAAACAAAAAATATTCTGCCAAGGAGTACAAAAGTATTTTTAGCTAACAATAACAATATATTTTGGTGCCATACTTTACAAAATTCAAATTCAAAGTTTTTTATTCAGGTTATACATTTCTTTTACAAAACTTTACCATCGTTAATAATTTGCTGGTTTTACAAAAAAAAAGAAAAAATATATATATATATATATATATATATATATATATATATATATATATATATATATATAGTATATGTGCCGGCACACAGTTAAGATCTAGCTGAAATACATAATTAAAAATCTAGGAATAAAAACATTAATAATCATACAATTAAGAAATAACTTTAAAACTAAAATATCTGTACAATCATGGTTAAAATAGACACTGATTACTATACTCTTTAAAATATCACACAAGCACAACTAAAACAGAGAAAACATTAAGAACATTATTCTGTGAAGTCATGCTGCAAAAATTCAAATATACTATAAAACACATTTTCTATTAAAATCGATCTGACTGACTGCCCAAACTTTGTCCCTGTCATATTTCTCCAAGATCTTGAGAGTTTATTGTAAAAGACTGGACAGTAGTAGTTTACGGAAAAGCGAGCTCTTTCCAATCTGAGATATTCAATTCTTAAATCGTTTTCTTGCCTAGTATGGTGATGGTGAAAAAAGTTGTTAGTGTTATATTCATTGAGGTATATATATATATATATATATATATATATATATATATATATATATATATATATATCTACAGGGTATTGTTAAGATATTAAGCCTCCTATAAGCCTCTCTTGCATCCTCCCTGCATCGCAAGCCCGCGACAACCCTAACAGCTCTTCTTTGCAATCCAAAGATTCGCTTAGAGTGCGGCGAATGTCCCCAAACCAAGATAGCATATGCGGCAATAGACTGGAACAGGGCATGGAATGCCTGAAGAAGAAAATCTCCTGGTAAGATCCTGGCCAGGGTTCTCAAAAGGTATATGCTCTTTGATAGGCGATCCGCTACGTGATCAGTGTGGTGTTCAAACCTAAGGGCTGGATCCAGGAACACACCAAGAAACTTAACCTCCCCAAGTTCTCGAAGCCCGAATGTTATTTTTTCAGTTTTAGCATGGTTTAAAGTTAATTTATTTGCCGCGAACCAGTCACTTAGCTTATCTAAACACTCGCTCGCTCTCTCATCCAAGGCATGCAGGTCCCTATCCAACACAGTGACTGAGGTGTCATCAGCAAAAAGTATCAGTTTTGCCCGAGATGCAGTTTTGCAGATATCATTAATGTAAACTAAGAAAAGAGGGCCGAGCACAGAACCCTGAGGCACTCCGTGCGGTACCTCCTCCCAGTTGTCTGACACTCTTCCCTGAAACACCATTTTCTGTTTCCTTCCAGACAAGTATGACTGCAGTAACCGCACACCAAGCACGCCCACTCCATAGTATTTAAGCTTCTCAGAGAGTATCTCATGAGATACACAGTCGAATGCCTTTGAGAGGTCACAGCATACCGTGTTTGCATATTGCCCCCTCTCAAAGTTTACACAGGTCATCAAAACTATAAATAAGGTAATAAAATAAGCGTAATTTAGTTTATAAATTGCTATAGTTATTTTGTGTATAATCTCCTATTGAATAAAAGCATTTTTTTATAAGATATTCTTTGATTTTGTTTTTAAACATTTTTAGAGGTAGCATCCTCACAGGCTCAGGTAAGACATTGTAAAATTGTGGACCATAAAAACAGACCCCCATTTTAAACCTGTGGATTCTATGGAAATTTGTATAAATATTGGTTCGGTTTCTTGTGCAATGTATGTGGACGTTTTCGTGTGTTCTATATTGAGATAAATTGGTTTTAACATATATCAAACATTGATAAATATATAAACAAGGTACTGTTAAAACATGAAGGTTAATAAAGAATGCTCTACAATCAGCTCTATAATTGATATTGCTTACGGCTCGTATTGCTCTCCTTTGCAGCGCAAAGACACGCTTGGAATTCGCCGCGTGCCCCCAAACCAGGATCCCATATGAGACTGGATACACGTATAGAAAACCACACGTGCTGCATTCCCAGAGACAGTCTGGGCTATCGTTCTGAGAGCATATTCGCCAGACGCCACCTTCTTGCAAACCAAGTCTATATGGGAATTCCATGTAAGCCCAGCGTCAATCCGCATTCCCAGAAAACTAACTGGCTCATTAGCATCTGGTAGAATCTTAATTAGTGTTGATAAAAATAGTGTCTGGTTTGTAGCAGCATTCATGCTCATTTGGTTTGCGAGAAACCAGTCTATGGCCCTTCCCTGTGTCTCCTCCAGACCCTCCTGCAATTCATTCAGACCACTCGCTCTTCTTAGAATAGTTGTATCGTCCGCGAATAACAACAGTTCGGCGCTGGGATCACAGCTCTCTAAATCATTGATATAAATCAGGAAAAGCAGTGGTCCCAGCACCAATCCCTGTGGGACTCCATATTTTAATTCGCAGGAGTTAGATGTAGTGTTTCCCGAAGCAACAATCTGTGATCCACCGACTAGGTAAGATTGCAATAATGCAATGCTCGGTGACGAAAAATTATAATATTTGAGCTTTAAAAGGAGGATATTGAAGGAGACACAGTCAAAGGCCTTGCTTAAGTCGCAAAACAAGGCACCACAGTACTCGCCCCTATCAATACCCCCATTTACCAATTCTACAAATCTAGTAATTGTACTTATTGTGGATTTTGAACTTTGAATCCAAATTGTTGCGGACTAAATGAATTAAATTTTTCAAAATATTCAGTTATTCTACGAGAAAGAGCTTTCTCAAATATTTTTGAAAGGATCGGGACAATGGAGATGGGGCGGTAATTTGTAAGTTAATCTGCAGCACCCTTTTTAAAAATTGGTACAACTCGAGACTTTTTTAGTACCTCTGGAAAGATAAAGTCCTTAATATACAAGTTTAGGAGCTTGGTTACTTTACTTGTTTTTCATTTGCATTACTATATCACGAATTTCAATTATAGTTATTTCAGAAAAACTGAGAGGGTGATTTGGGATATTTATTTTTGAGGTAAACTTTTTTAAATATGACTCTGAGGACACTTGTGGCTCTGGCAAGTTGTGGAGAAGTAATTATTGAAGTCATTTGCAGAGAAGGGGTAATTTTCCCTGCAGATTTTATACTTTGAAATATTAGAGTTGTTTTTTACTACCTCCCAAATAGATTTTTAATTTATGAAACTTCAAGTCACATTGATATTGTTTTTTTAGGCTATTTTTTAGATTAAATAGTTCACAGTAATTTTTTGGTTTAGCCAGCTCGGAAGTTAATCTTAATGTTTCTCTTTCTTCTCTTAATTGTTGGTTAAACCAATTTATAGTTGGTGTGGACTTTAGTTTTGTCTTAAAAGTGTTGGTTGAAATTCTTTAAATAAGAAGGTACATGATCATATATCTTTAATGAAATTAAATCAAAATCATTTATTTCCATAGACATACAGGAGGCATTGGAATTGTCATGAAAGAACATACATTTAAAAAAATAAAATAAAATAAAATAAAAATAAAATAAAGAAGATACATTTAAATAAAATACAATACAATAGTATGGTGTATATCAGATATTCTAAAAATCTACACTATTATACAAAGTCATCAAAAATGAAACAAATAAAAATCTTTGAGAGTAAAAAGGATTTGCAGCTAATATGGCCTTTAATTGATTTTTAAACTAAAAATAGTTGGGTTTTTCTTAAATGTATGTCGGTAGATGTTTGAATACCTTCAGATAACATATCTCAGGTCCTTCCTGCATCTGTGTCAGTCTCACACTGGGCACATAAAGCTTGTATGCATTTCGTGTTTTGTAATGATTAATTTTAATTTTTTAAACTTGAGGAAACTAGTGTCCGCGAGCGGACAATATGCCCCACTGAAAAATCCATCAGAAAAATAAATCTACTCCATTATGCAGACATTAATATCAATATACTCTGTTTAACTGAACACTGGCTATCTGATGAGGAAATGGATGTCCTGAGCCTACATGAATTTAAAGTAGCAGATTACACTACCCGAGCTCAATCACGAGGCGGCGGCACTGTAATTCTCTTAAATGAATCGCTAGATTTTTATATTGTAAATAACATTCACACTTTTAATGTTGATAAGTGTATTGAGCTCTGTGCTATATGTTTGAATAGTCTTGATATTTTTGTAATTTGCATTTACAGGACTCCGTCTGGCAGCTTGGACACTTTTCTGGGTGCAATGGAGGGAGTCTTAACCTCTCTGGGTACTTCTAAAAGGGTGGTCTTGGCGGGTGATTTCAATGTGGCCTTTGGTTTGAGAGACAAGGACTCAGTGTGCTTCCTTGACCTCTTGGAGACATATGGGTTCTGTCGACTGATATATGGGGCCACACGTGGGGAGCCTGCTTGGACAACATATTTACAAATTTCAATTTTGAGCATTTTACAGCAGAAATGGTAGACTATAATGTCTCTAATCATTTAGGACAACTTGTTGAGTTTCCTATCTTTTCAGAGGAACTTGAGATTACTACACATATCTTTAGACCCATATCACAGTCAGGCCTTAACGTCTTTTTTAGTACTGTAGAAGCGTGTTCTTGGGAGTTTGTTGACAGTCAGGAGATGGATATAGAGGTCAAATTTAATGTTTTTATAATGTTCCTGAATGAGGCATACTTACAGGCCTTCCCAGAAAAGACTTATAATGTTCGGTCCAATTCTTCAAACAAGGTAAGCTGGTTTAATGATAATCTGAAAGGAATGAGAGAGAGAATACATTTCCTAAATGAGGTGCACAAGAAATATAATAGATTGAGCGATAAGTTAGAGTATGCAAGGTACAAAAAACAGTACAAAAAGGCCATGGTTGAAGCAAAAAGAATGGCAAATGATAGAGCTATAGAAAATTCAAAAAACACAACCAAATGTATGTGGAATATTATTAATGCACAGAGAAACAACAAAAAAGAATGCCTTGTATCTCATATTACTCCTCATGAGTTTAATAACTTCTTTTCAAATGTCGCAAATAACTTGCTACAAGATTTGCCTGAGTCTAACACAGACTGCTGCTTTCATCTAAGACAGGCTGATCTAGATTGTTAGGAATTTAGTTTTAGAAAAATAACTTATATTAACACTAGAGACATTATAAATAAATTAAAAAACAAAAAAAGCTCAGATATTTTTGGATTAACTGTTCCCATAATAAAATCTATAAAAAATCTTATTATTATCCCATTAACAAAACTTATCAACCTATGTATTAAGGAAAACATTTTGCCAAATTTTTTAAAAAAAGCATTGATTTCTCCAATATTTAAAAAGGGTGATCTAAATAATGTTAACAATTATAGACCTATTGCTTTAAATTCCTTTTTTGATCTTTATAAATGACCTTTCTATGGGTCAGCAAATGGGACAATTTGTTCTTTTTGCTGATGATACCACTATTTTTACAAGGGGGGACTCTGAGAGTATGGCTGAACAGAAATTGAATGTGGCAAGGCTGGAGGTGCAAGAATGGTTTCTGGCAAATAAACTACTCTTAAATTCTGACAAAACACAAAATATGATGTTCACATTGAGAGATAGTAACACAAACAGCACGTCTGTGAAATTTTTGGGTTTCCACCTTGACAACAAGCTAAAATGGGATGTATTTTTGGGTTTCCACCTTGACAACAAGCTAAAATGGGATGTACATGTCGAGAGGGTGTGCAAGAGGCTAGCGAGTAGTGTTTATGTAATTCCTCAAATAGAAATCTGAAAATTTGTTCTCTTGGACATAACAATCTCTCAGAGAGAACAATATATATTTTTTAGGTGACAGCATATTATGCACTTTTTCACAGTGTCATGTCCTATGGTGTGGTGGCATGGGATTTTTCTTCTCATGCGTCCAGGGTCTTTGGGTTACAGAGACGAGTTGTTAGAGTAATGGCAAATCTGGGATACTGGCAAGACTGTAGAGGGGCATTTCTAAACTAAATATACTAACTTTCCCATCCTTATGCATCTTTCATAATATTCTGGCAGTAAAAGAAAGGGATGACCTACAAACGCATGAAGATGTTCATGACCACGACACATGAAACAAAAAAAAACTTGTCACTGCTTATTGCAGGCTGGGAAAGTGTCAAAGTAGGCCTGAACACTTAGGAGTGAAACTTTTTAATAAACTACCAAACTCAATAAAAAACATTTCCTCTTCAAAAAAATTTAAAAATTGGGTAAAAAAATTTCTTTTAAAAGAAGCATTTTATAGCACAGAGGAGTATCTAGGATTTAATTTTGCCAATTTTAACTAGTGTAAACGTAATGTCCATATTTTGAATTATCTTAAACTGTTTCACATGTAAATGTCTCTTTTTTAATGACATTTTAATGTGTTTGGATCTGTCTGGTCACTGTGCAACATTTATATTTAAATTTAGTTGACTTGTGTAAACAATTCCTTTGTTATTGACACTAATAAATTTGATTTGATTTAATATCACTCCATTTCAAATAGCTAAAGCGATGTTTAAAAATAATACAAGCACACTGGAGAACATAAAGGTTTACCAAATCTTCTCAGAAGCAAAAACTGGGCGACATGAGGCCCTAAATGGTAGTTGAAACATGGTTGTGAGAATTCGCTTTTGACTTATGAGAACCTGATCAATGCTAGCAGAATTGCCAGTAGACCATATGACAGGACAGAATTTAGTGATCCGTAGTAAAAAGTCTTAAGTGTGTTGGTGTTGACACAGTCTCTCAACCTTAGCATTGCAAAATTAAGAGATGACAATTTATTGCACATGCATTCAGTGTGAGTACTTCAGGAGAGGTGTTAGTCAATTGAAACTCCCAAAAACTTAACAGATTCTCTTTGCTTGATATTAGTGGACCCATCCCTGATAAGCAGACTTCTATCCTGCAGAACTCTTATAGAAGTGAAAAGCATAAAAGTAAAAAATTATATAAGATCTCTCTTGAATCTGGGTTAATCTCGCATCGGGTCTATACAAACTTTTTCTGATTGATTTATGTCACTAAATGTGGGGAGGCTGACATGGAGTTTAAAAACATTCCATGCATATTGCAATATGTATAAATTAATTACACTGAGTAAATGCTGCATTTTAAACGTAATTCTACAAAGCTCTCTAAATGGGAGGTGAAACATTGTCCTCTTCTGACCCACAGTACTCCTGATATGCTGGAAGAATTATCCCAAGCCAGAAAACAAAATAGAATTGACTGAGACATGGTAAAAGATTTTCAAGATATGGATGTCCACATAGTTGCAGAATGGCAACATTTTTGGATGAAAATCTGTGACAGATGGATTCAATGTGATTGTCCCAGGAAGAAAATTGTTGGTCAAATATCAACCCAAGGAATTCAACATATGTTTTCTTGAACTAAGCTACTTGATCCATCCTTAGTAAGCAGACTTTTATCTTGAGCAACCCTTAATGGGGTAAAAACCCTAATATTTGTTTTGCTAGTATTCAAACAAAGACCATTATCTAATCACCAAGCAGCAATTTGCCGGACTTAGTTGTTTGCTTATCTGCATTGCTCCTCGTGATCTCCTCTACTGATAACAGCAATGTATCTATAAACAGGGCAGATTATTTATAAACAAAAACAAAGAATGGAGCCCAATGCACTACCCTGTGTAAATCTGACATTTACCCAATCAGAAAAAACAGAATTCCCCATACTAGATAACAACTAAATAATTTTCTTAGTTCTACAGCATTTATATGTTGAAGCCATAGCACCAAAATTCCACAATATTAAAGAAAGACTACACAATTGAGGTACCGAGATATTTGACCATTCAAGTACTTTTTAGTAGCAACAACAACAGTAAAATCCTAAAAAAAAAACCTATTTAGTCGATTAGATTATGGGACTTTAATATGACTGGCAGGGGCAAAAGACAGCAATATAAATACGTTCAGATAAATCATTAAAAAAACTGAAATTATAAATTTAAACTAGGACATAGTGCCGCATTTATATTTTAGGCAATGTGTCATAACCTCTCCCACTACATAACATCAAATCCAAAATTGATAAGTAAAATTACAAAATTCAGAAATTGACTTTTAGGTAATTACACTGGCCGACAAGATTTTTGTAACACAGGCCAGCTCACTATTTTCACAATGGAAATACCCTCCCAATAATAAAAACAATATTCAGAAAGCCCTAATATGTACCATTTTTTAATAGCCTAATTAGAAGTTTTTATATTGGCAGGTAAACAATTTTATTGGGGGGTGGCTAAAATGGGTCCATTTTACAACGGAAAAATTACCTAGACTGGGTTGTTTACAACATTAGACATAAAATAAACGTTAAACATCACTCCTCTGTTGAGTTTCGAATTGAGTGGTCCTATGTGTATCGATAAGCAAGTGTATGTGAAAACGAGAATGTCGAGTCAAACGCGCCGAAGTTGCAAAAATTCTCCTGACAAATTTTGTTATATTTGTGAAGAATTTCTGGTGAAATCACAAGCCAGGCCATTTTCCGAAAATGTAAAAAAATCCCACTTTAAATATTTTGGTGTGTTAATTGGGGATCAAGATAAGCGGTGGGCTCCCCATGTGTGCTGTGTTAGTTGTAGTGTATCATTGGTGCAGTGGATGAAGGGAAAGAGAAAAAGTATGCCTTTTGCAGTTCCAATGGTATGGCGAGAACCCGCCAATCATTCTGACAATTGTTATTTTTGCCTGACAAAGACTGAAGGTTATTTCAAAAACGGAGAGCACAATATAGAATATTCAAATTTGCAATCTGTCATACGACCTGTTCCTCATAATGCAAATTTGCCAGTGCCAATTGCGCCTTTAAATTGGCAAGCTATTGATTTGGGAGACAATGGAGACAAAGCATCATCAGGCAGCTCAGAAGAACAGTGCACCGATCCCACTTTTACCACAGGTCCCAGTTCTGGCAAGCCACATTTGATTGTTCAAAATGAATTAAATGATTTAGTACGTGATTTGGGGTTATCAAAGCAACAGTTAGAACTTCTTGGTTCTCGTCTTAAGGAATGGAACCTATTGGCCAAAGATACAAAAATTACAAATTTCAGAAAAAGAAATGCTATGTCTTCTGAATTCTACAGTATGGAAAATTCGTTGTGAGCGTGTACTGATATAGACAGTTTAATGCAGAAACTTGATATTGAACATTCTCCTCGTAAGTGGCGCTTATTCATAGACTCATCTAAATATAGTTTAAAAGCTGTGTTATTGCATAATGGAAATTTAAAACCCTCTATATCAGTTGCCCATTCAGTTACAATGAAAGAAAATTATGAAAATATGCGCACGATTTTAGATAAAATAAACTACAATAGGTATAAATGGCAGATATGTGGAGACTTAAATGTTATAGCGATTTTAGTGGGACTTCTGGGGGGATTTACAAAATATTGCTGTTTTCTTTGTTTATGGGACAGTCGTATAATAAATCAGCATTATATAACAAAAATTTGGCCAGAAAGAAGTGAATTTCAACCAGGATCTCAAAATGTTAAATTTATACCTCTTGTTGATCCCGAAAATATCCTTTTGCCTTCCTCTTCACATTAAACTTGGGCTGATGAACAACTTTGTAAAGGCTTTGAATAAAGATGGTGATTTAAATACCTAAGATAAATCCTACCCCAGTTAAGTGATGCCAAATTAAAAGAAGGCTTCTCGTTTGCTTTTCTCTTAGATGTATGGTATGTTTAATAGGCAAAAACTCTAAACATAGTCAATAAACAGGGTTAAGAATTTTCTGAAATCATTTTTTCTATAGATATTAAGTACCGTAACATTCGATATGGTTCCACAACTCTAACAAGAAAACCCTACGTGCTACAACTTTCTATTTGTCATTTTCGTATTTGGATAGGTCCATTCTATTAGATTATGCTATTCTGATTTGTGTTACAAGAAAAATTTTTTTTGTCAGTCAGTGTTATTTTTGAAAGCTATTGACAAAGGAATTATCTTAAATCCTCATTCAAATGAAGATATAGTAAAAACCCATTTTATCCTTTTTCCCTTCTTAGGGATGAAATTTTGAAAAATCCAGACATGTTTTTTTGGATAATCATTTTTGAAAATCATTGACGAAAAAATCGACAATTTCATTTTGCTGACAATTATAAAAAAACTGAAAACAAATTTCTACCCCTGTTCACCCTCTTAAGGGCAGAATTTAGAAATTAATTTTTAAATCATTATTTTTGTAAGCCATTGATAAAAGAATCACCTTAAAATCTCATTTACTTAAAGAGATATTGTAAAAATGGTAAAAACAAATTTTACTTTTCACCCCCTTAAGGGAATTTGAATAAATTCAGAAGTTGATAAATCGATAATTATTTTTGACATCCTTTAACAAAAGAATTCTCACTTAGTTAAATAGATATTTTGAAAAATCCAGAAATTAATTTTTTGATAATCATATTTGTCATTGACGAAAGACTCATCCTAAAATCTAATTTAGTTAAGGAGATATTGTAAAAGGGTAAAAACACATTTCACCCCTTTTCAGCCCCTTAAGGGTGGAATTTCAAAAAATCCACACATTCATTTTTAAATAATTATTTTTGAAAGATTATAATAAAATATTTAGTTGAGGAAATATTGTAAAAAAAGTAAAAACACATTTTACTCCCTTAAGGGAGAATTCTCTCTTATCTTGCACCTATATCACAAGAAGACATTCCATGTTAAATTTAAATGTTGGTCAATTTAAATGGTAATCATTGCATCCATCCTAACATCCTTTATTGAAAAAAATTAAAAAATATTTTTTATTTGAACAAGTAGTAAAATACTTTGGTATTTGGTCATATTTTAGAATACCAAATAAATAGGCAAAAAGATATCTCATTTAACATAGTCAATAAGGAATTAATCACTAATCAAGTAGTTAGTATTACAAATCTGAGTATCAGCATACTTCCTGTGGGTGTATCATGATAGGTTACATGATCTACTTTTTGTCATTTTAATATGTTATTGGTTATTATACATTTTGAGTCATTCAATTTTTTATTTAATTCCTTAATCCTCTTATGAAAAACCTATTTATACAAATTAGCACCTTTTTTTACAAAAAAACTGAAAATTACATTTGTTTAGTGTCTGTAATTTTATTTGACTCAATGTTGTTTAATTTAAAGAACATACCTAAGTCGTTCCAACTTATATTCAGTGGATTTGTTAAGTGGCTTGCTTCATTTAACAATACTTGTATTGACCTTGTAAGTCAATTGCTAAAAAAAGCTATGAAGATGACCTTTTCAAAGGTTGAGTATACCAGTGTATTAACATCCGTTAATAAATAATGTTTTTGATACCTATACCTATACAAATTTTCCATTATTAACTACCGAAACAATATCTAACGTACTAAAACTTAATATTTACTACTTTCTATGAAAATATATTAGAATATGTGACTTACGGATGCTCCTAGGGTAACAAATGTGTGGGGGTACTGACCATCAAAGTGTGTCCCATCGTGGTCCATATCTTTGGACTTTAAGGATTTCCTGTACAATGCGAGACATACTTCCGAATTTTCTACAACATAAAAATTATCAATAATTAACAAAAAATACACTACAGCTCCTAGAACCATTATAAACTATGATCTCAACGTCCTTATTACTAAATAAAAAAAAGTACCATCATCACAGACTAAAAGATGACGCGAAGACATTTTGGTTATGGTATGGAAATTAATTAACGAATGATTATTGCTTAAGTTACTGAAATGAAATGAAAAAAGTTTTAAAACTAAATAATCAGATGACTTTCATTCTAATTTCAATAACACGCTTTACAATTTTGATTAGTTCAAGGTTAGGTATGTATGTATAGATCAGCAACAAAACATAGATTATTCAAAATTTCCCGCCTTTTAAGGATGATTAGTATTAGCAGAAACACTTACGACACGATTTACCGTTTTCAATACAAGGAAAATCACAAGAACCCGCCATATTTGAAAAGGAAGAATAAAAACATTCAAATGATATTTTGGTACCTACCTGGGGAACTAACTAATGCTAATTTTTATAAAACGTGATAAAAACAGGTACCACAAGGAAGGGAAGAGTAAACAGTAGCGATAGGATGTAGGCAACTAGGAATTCACTATATCTGACATCCTTCTATTACGGGGGCAGTGCGTTTGGTATGTCAAAAGTTGACAAAAGGATGTTTTCAACGCAAAAGGCTTTGAAATGATTTTTTTTAATTCCCAGGCTCTAATTAAAACCACAGGTAGAATTATGGTATACTAATAAGTTGGAATTCCAGTGCCGCATGTGGAATTACCATGTAGAAAAGTGGAATTGTCATGTAAAAGTGGAATTATGGTGTACAGGGTGTCCGATTGTCGACACTTTTGGGGATATTTCGGTTATGTGCAAATATACAGGGTTGGTGTTTTCGCAATACTGTGCTAGAAACTTAAGATGTCGTAAACAACATTTTCATAGCTCGCATATCTTTCTGAGATACAGGGTAAATTTGAAAATGTTGCATTTTGGGATCCCCTTGTATTTCGATTATCCTTCAACTTAGCGAAGAGGTAAAAACTGGTTATCATACAATTTTTTACGTAGAATCTAGTGCCGTAGCCATTTTTGCTGTGAACTTCCATTTTCGAGATGTTAACCAAATTTATATTTTTTAAAATGAAATATCCTATATATTTAATTCAAAGAAATCGTCCATATTTCTCTAAGAGACCTGATTGTAAGAATTTAAAGAAAATAATAAATTAGTCTCGGTCTCAGTCAGATATATAAAATGTTTTACTTTAAAATGTATTCCGTGACACGTGTCGAACCTTACGGTCATCATTAGACCTAAAATATATCCGAAAACCCTTAAATATATTTACAAAAAAGACAAAAATATTAATATTACCTTATAACTAGATGGCCACTGCAAATTAAAACATAAAACTATACTAGTACTCATATTAGACGAACTCTGAGGTGAAAATCGTAATAAGTATGGGCCTACTACCTACACTTATATCGACCCAAATGAATAAAAACTTCAATGAAAACAACGAATCTAAAGGTAAACATTTTGAAATAATCAAATGCTGTTGTACAGTTTATAATTAAAAACAAAATTATTGCTTACACTGAGATTCGAACTAGTGCGTCCTAGTTGATAGTTTAATATCATGACCACTACATTACTAAACCTGTTGAAAAATACTTGCTTATTATTAGGAGTCTTTAATATTGGTGAATATTAAATGAGATTTGATAATAAAAACATCGTTAACGCATTTTTTCCAATCCAAGTCCAATTTTTTACTTTTGTGACATTCATGTAAAACACTGACGTTTTCGGAGCTTGAAAAATTGTGTCCTGAGGCTAATAAATGATTAGCCAGTGGCGCAACTAGACACCGACTTTTGGGGGGGCTCAGGCCTGACACTTATAAGATAATTTTGATTTGCGGATAAAACCAATTTTAAAGAAACAATGATTTTTTGTACATGATATTTTTCCAAGTTAATAATGACATGAAAAGTTTCATGTTAACTTTATCTTTAACATTACAATGTATACAAAAAATTTGCCGTATTTCACCGTTTTTCGAAATATTACCTCTTTTTTATTTTAAATATTTATAATAAAAAAAAATCTACTCCAATGACTTCAGCAATTTCTTAATGTTACATTTACCACAACTATATCTATTTTCAGTTCGACTATAATCGACTTGGCGTTCTCAAAATATAAAATTTTACCAGTTCCTCCAGTTTTTAGTAATATTTCTTTTTACATTTTATTAGGCCGCATTTTTTCGTACGGCTATAATTTAACTATAAACTCTCGATATTGTCTAACTTTTATGTTTCTTATTATTTTTTAGACCATCACCGTACGGCTATATATGATGTGATTAATATCTATGACAGCTGTCAATAAATATATATATATATATATATATATATATATATATATATATATATATATATTTTTTTTTTTTTTTTTTTTGAATAAATTACGACACTTAAAGTTACATAGAACGATGAAACCCGTATATAAAAATGTTAAGGAGAAAATTACCACTTCTCCAGTATAACATAATATATGCTTCACTTGACCTGTTAACTGGAAACCTGCCAAAGTACCCCCTCCTTCTGGGTCTACCCTGTATACTGGACAAACATTATTTAGATACAAAAAATTAAATAACTTTGAGAAGTTTCGCCGTTTTTTGGAATACCACCTCCTATTCGCTGTTTCTCAAACTTTTAGAATCCATAACTTCAAAATAAACGCGCCCGCCGAACCGCTAGAAATATTTTGATATAGGTATGATTCTTCTTAATTTTCCTGAGATTTGACTGTTTGGCCTCCCCCCCGAAACGAATTTCTGGCTACGTGCCTACCGCCGATCGTTATTGACAAATAGTAGTTATGTACAAAAGTATTAAAAAGTTTTATAAACAAAAAATTAAATCTGCCAAAAAAGATTTTTTTGGTAAAAAAATACAAAATTCAAAAAATAAACCTAAGGAAATTTGGAGGATCATTAATACCAATTTAAATAAAAACAGTATAAATAACAAAAACACAAAACTAGCTATTGAAAACAATATTATTACTGAACCATCTTATGTTGCGAACGAGTTTGCAAATTAGTTTAGTACGATCGCTTCAAAAAAGCTAGAAAATAAATATCATGAAGTGGATGCACCTGGTACAGTTCCTGAATTACTACCTAACTCGATGGTATTATTAGGTGTGACAGAACGTGAAGTTTTAAATACCATTGATAACATCAAAAACAAAAACTCGCGTGGTAGTGATGACCTTAACATTGGTTTGATCAAGGCAGCTAAACAATATATTTGTAACCCACTGGCAATATTAATTAATCTTAGTCTTGATCATTGCATTTTTCCGAGGATCTTAAAGACAGCAATTGTAACTCCAATATTAAAAAAGAGGCTGTAGTGAAAACATTGAAAATTACAGACAAATTTCGATACTTAGCTCTTTTTCAAAAATTTTCGAAAAAATAATACATTCCAGAATTACTGCCTTTTTATCGAAATACAACATTGTTAGCAGATGTCAGCATGGATTTGTGTCCAGCAAATCAACTGAGTCTGCATCTAGGAGTTTCTTAAATTTTGTATATTCGAAACTGGATCAGCACGAATATGTTGTAGCTATATTCTTTGATTTGTCCATAGCTTTCGATACAATTAACAAAGCTATGCTTATATCAAAACTTTTCAATATGGGCATTCGTAGTAATCTGTTGCTATGGATTGAATCGTACCTATCGGATAGGGATATGAAAGTAAAATGTGGTAATACCTTGTCGATACCTAAGAAAATAAAACTTGGTGTACCACAGGGTTCAGTGTTGGGTCCGTTGCTATTCCTGTTGTACGTTAATGATCTTCCGGACGCTCTTGGTGCTGATCATGTTACTATGTACGCCGATGACACGACGGTGGTAGTTTCTTCTTGCGACCCGGAGATCCTCGCTCATAAAGTAAGGCGAATATGTGTTAATATGGAGGCTTGGTGGCGGGAGAATCAGTTAATCGTAAACCCAGACAAGACCGGATTTGTTAGTATATTTATTCGGAACCCTCTCTCCTTAATATTTCAAAAAGACGCGAAAATAAAATTCTCTGAAGGTACAAAGTTTTTAGGCACATATATTGACTCAACCTTATCTTTTGAAAAATACATTGACCATATCGGCTCCAAATTAAATTCGGCATGTTTTGCTATCTTAAATCTTAAAAATTCACTTGACGAAGCGGGTATGTTAACAGCATATTACGCAATGGTTTTCAGCCATA
Source organism: Kuschelorhynchus macadamiae (assembly GCA_030620095.1). Taxonomy (NCBI): domain Eukaryota; kingdom Metazoa; phylum Arthropoda; class Insecta; order Coleoptera; family Curculionidae; genus Kuschelorhynchus; species Kuschelorhynchus macadamiae. Next base: position 309,382 of record JAUTXW010002898.1, on the reverse strand, counting down.
TATCTAATAATATAGTATGCTGGGGTCACAAGGGTTGTGATCGCATATTCGTGTCTCAAAAGAGGATATTAAGATTAATATTTAATCTTAAACCGCTGGAGAGCTGTAGAACATTGTTCAGAGAAAAGAAAATATTAACTGTCCTGTGTTTATATATACTGAGATGCCTGTTGTGTGTTCAAGATAATGCTTCTGAATATGATAGGCTAGGCGAAGCTAATTCGCATTTTACTAGAAATACTGAGATACTTAAGATGCCACAAAACAGAAACACAAAAAAACTTTTTTCAGAGGATCCCTTTATACAACTGCGAGTATTTATACAATAAACTTTCACAAAGATTCAAACGGTATCAAGGTAAAATTTTTAAAAATATTGTTGTTTCTCTTGGACAAGCCTTTTTATTCTACAGCGGAGTTTATAAATTACAAGGAGTGAAAACGAAGGAGTATTTGGCAAATTTATTTTATTAAGATTTTTGTTCTCTTTTGGTGATTGTCCCTGATGATTGTAGAATGTTTAATGTTTATTGTTTTTTGTTTTATTTATGTCTATTTATTTATTTATTTGTTTATATGATATTTAAATTCTATTTATTTTGATATTGATTAGTTTGGTTATTATTATTTTATTGTATTTATTCATTGACTATAATTTATTTTATTGTAAATTTCTTGACGATCTTATGTACAAAATGTATGATTTTCTGGTAATATATCCTATTCTATTCTATTCTATTACTGCAATGGACGCATGTGCCTTCTTTGATAAGTGAAAAATGTTGAAAAAGTTATTTTTTTTTCTTTCTCAAAACATATTATTAAACATAATTAACACTGATGATTTATTTGATGAAATTAAAAATTCTGAATATCCAAATAAAGTAAAGATGTCATTAATTAAAAATTTAACTAATATATTCATCGGTTTATTATTCTCAATTCAAACCAGCAAAACGAATTTTAAAATTTGGTAAGAAAGACTCATTTTTAATGAAGAAGAAACTGCCCCATCGCGCCCCCTGGCGGAGCTCTTTTTTTCCACCGTTTAATAACTTTGTGAAAAGTTCCTTTCAAAATGGGGTATCTATTTCACCACTACATTTATAGTTTAGCTAAGAGTTTTAACTTTTACCTGCCATTACAACTACAAAAAAACCAATTTTACTACTCTAAGTAGGAATGTGGAGAACATGAAAATTTACTTTTCTACATAATACTTACTTTTAGGTACTTGGGTAGTCATGGTAACGAATAGTTGTTGCGTAAAAAATCTCAAATATACAGTATATCACTACGTAAAGTACGGTTTTATGGACTCACGGACATGTTTTTACCTTCGTATATAAAACCACTATGTGATGATTACTTGGCAAATCTCTAAAGGAACCGCTTTTTTGTACATCTATCGATAAAACTTTAAGTACCACTTATTAAACTGACAAATTATGACGTCGTAATGAATGGTACAACAATTCAGGTTTGAATCAATATTTTATCCGAAACACTTAATCCACCAATAATGATAAAAAGCGAACGAATATCTGCGGAACGAATATTGCAACCATGATAATGTCAAAAAAAAGTTTGTAAGTAATAATATAAATAATAATTCTGTAAATATAGTATGGCGCGATGGTTTGCAAATGTTCATAAAGCATATAACACAGGAAAGTGTAACGTTCCGATTCCTTCTAACAATAAATGCCGTCGTACCTAATACTTATGTTGTAATTCAGTGCCGCACATGGCAATGTTACCTGGATGTTTTTTTTTGCTAAAAACAGTTTTATATTATTGATAGATTCTGCAGAAGAGAAAATGCAGTTCTTTTCTATTTAGCTTTATTACATTTTTAACAAAAAAAGTTAAAAACTGAAGTGGGTCTATAATTGCAAAGTTTTGGATCGGCGCGACACTTCTGAAAAATAAGGAGTCCTTGATATCGAATTGAGATGTTTCAAGCCCTGACTTGCACATTTTTATGCGAAGTAATTTGGAGATTTTTACTAGATATCAGTAAGGGAGCAATTTCTGTACTATATTTTACTTCTGTCGTAAAAGGAAAGTACTGTAACCTTGAAAAAAATCACCCTAAAAATGTGTTTTCTGAATTCCATCGGTCTGTCTGTTCGCTGCATAGCTAAAAAACTACTCACCTGATTGACTTCAATTTTGGTCAAAAATTAAAAGTCATATGGGGATGACCTGGTATCATTTTGGTAAAAATCCAATATGGCGGCCTAAGGAAATGTTAAAAAAATTATTACGAACGAACAACTTATCCAATTTCCTTCAAATTTTGCACAGAAATCAAGGGCTATGTAGAAATTAACTGGTAAAATTTTAGTACGAATCTAAGATGGCGAAACAAAATGGTGGCTTAATCAAATATTTAAAAATTCTGCCCAAAAAACCTTCTTAATTTGATTGATTTCAAATTTTGTGCAATAATCAATTATGGTATAGAGAGGAACTGGTATAATTGTGGTACGGATTCAAGATGGCGGCCGAATATAATATTTGTAATAGTGAAAAAATCAACTCGACATATCTTCATGTTTTAGCGTGCCAAATATATTATGTTTTATCAATTCTGTTGGTTTGTTTGTCTGTCAGTTCGCCGTATAAATTAAAAACTACTTACACGATTGACTTCAAATTTTGGTCAAAAATTAGTGATCATATAGGGATGATTGGGTAATATTTTGGTAAAAATCCAATAGGTTTCTTCAAGATGGCGGTCTAATGAAACGTTAAAAAATTATTACTGAAAAAACTAACTATACAATTTACCTCAATTTTTCAAGAAAATCAAATGATATCTAGGAATAAACTGGTAATATTTTGGTATGAACCCAAGACAGCAAAACAAAATGGCGGCCTAATAAAACATTTAAAATAGCAGCCTGAAAAAAACTAGTTGCTAGTTAATTTCAAATTTTGTGCAAGCATTCAGTATAGCATAGAGATAAACTAGAAAAAAATGGCGCCCAAATAAAATATATAAAAATATCAACGTAAAAAAAACTTCTTATCGAAAGAAAATTTATCGATTTTTTTTATATAGAATCAAAATAACATGCAAGATGCTGGGTTTATGTGCATAATCTTATTTAGGTAGGGTATAGTTAGCTGATTTTATTTTAATGATTCGCTATTTGGTGGTTGGACTATTTGCGATTAACCAACAAAACCTGGGTTCCTTTGAATCCTATTTACTACAAAGTATTCAATTTGTCCAGTACATTGGTTTTAAATCCCCACTGTTCAGTGCCCCTTCAGGAGTGCTTCAAGGCTCCAATCTGGGACTTTTGTTAATTCTGATCTTCATAAATGACATATATGTGATGTCAGTTATTAAATATTTGCAGACGACTTAAAGCTATACTTACTATATACATGGTTTATGAAAAGAATATGAATCCAAAATTTTAAGTGGTTATCTAAAAGTTTTTCAGTGCAGCTTTAAATAAGATTATAATTTATGTTTTTGCTTTATTGTTGAAAATGAGAATTTTGGAAAGTATGACATGCTAGTTTGCTATATACAGTCGAACGAAAACGAGTATAAGACTGCCGACCTTTATTTTAAACTGTAGGTACTACAAAAACGTTATAGATATGCCATATTTTTTATCCTAAGTGATTTTTCATATTAACTTTAGATATCCCAAAAGAAGACAGCTTTTCCCAGATATAATTCTTATCTTTAAGAATAATTTAACTAATTATGGAGAGTTCATACGGCCAAGACCAAAATGTTACAATAAAAAAAATCGAGAAATTGAAGAGATTAATGTTGTAGCCAGTGTGTAGAGCTATCGAAGCCGAAGTTATAGTAATCAAGTCTCGAGCACAAGCTATATTTTTTTCCTAAAAAGTAAATATCGTTCAGCAATTGCATCCTGGGGATGCTAAACATCGTCTCAATTTTCGTAATCGCTTTGCAATGAAAATTAGACACAATATAAATTTTGCAAGATTGGTAATATCGTCTGATGAGGCAGACTTCTCAAGTGCTAGTATCTTCAACAGACATAATCCAGATACTGGCATCAAGAAAATCACCACTTAATATTTGAGCGGGAACAACAGGGATGCTTCGATTTCAGTGATGCCTGTTTTGTTTTGGGAAGGCAACTGATTTATAGAATTTACGAAGGAGGCCTATCAGCAAATCTTGGAATTACTGCAGGATGTAATACCTGAATTGTTAGATAATGTCCCCTTTGCTCAGTTAAATAATATCTGCTTCCAACAGGATGGCGCACCTGCCCAAAATTCCCAAATAATACGCCCGTTTTTGGAAAATTATTTTCTTAGGAACTTACGGACCTGTAAAATGGCCACCGCGGTCGCCCGATCTTTTGATGCTCGACTTTTTTTATGGGGTTACATACAAAGTAAGATATATAAAACTGGACATCGCACCATGGAAAAACAGCGTGAAGCCACCATAATCGCATTTCAAAGATTACAAGGACGATCAATAAAGAGCCTAACACGAATAACGAAAATGTGCGAATTATATGTTAGGGGAAATGGTAACCATTTTCAGTAATTTTTTTAAATATTATAGTAAACAAATATGTATTTATGTAGGTATATTGTAAAGAGTATATTTTAGATTTCAAATTGTTAAATACCTGTTTGATACCTTTGTGGTTTTGTGTTAATTTTTTTGTTGGTTTGTAATGTATTGAATAATTATCATTTATTCTAAACTCGGCTAAATTTTCAAAATAAATTTCAAGTATAAGTAGGCATCACTGCTGTAATACATTTTTTCTAATTAAATATAGAATTAAATTCACGGCATACTGCGAAATTTAGGAAACATATTTAGCAATCTTTATTACAGGCTTACCATTAAAGATAAATACCAGTTGTACGCAGCACAGCTAAATAACTAGTTATCCGAATGACTTCAAATCAAATTTTGGTCGAATATCAAGGGTCACATGGGGATGGAATGGTAATACTTTGGTAAAAATCCAATATGGCGGAACAAAATGGCGGCCTCCCAAAATATTTAAAAAATCATTAAGGAACTAGTGTATTATATGTGTAAATAAGCTAGTAAACTTTTTGTGTAAAGCTATTATTGCAGAACAAAATAACCGTCAAATGAAATGTTTAAAAATTCAGTGCCAAAAAAACAAAAGATCAATTTAAAAAAACATTAAACCACTCTACTACTTTTTAAGGTTGTTAACGTACAATTCACAGAATTTTGCTAATATTTAGGAGTTTCAAACCATGTTTTCTTTCTGATTCTTTTCAGTACTAATGATAAAAAAAAACTTTTTTTGAAAACCCATCCAACAATTGCCCCTTTATTTTATTTATACTACACCCGCACCTTTTAACAAAACTGTTGCAAAAATTGAAGTCAATGAAATTACTGCAATGGACGTATCTACCTTCTTTGATAACGTACGAAGTAACGTGTATGAAAAATGTTGAAAAAGTTATTTTTTTTTCTTTCTCTAAACATATTATTAAACATAATTAACACTGATGATGATTTATTTGATGAAATTAAAAATTCTGAATATCCAAATAAAGTAAAAATGTTACCAATTAAAAAATGGACTAAAATATTTATCGGTTTATTATTATCAATTTAAATCAGCAAAACTCATCTTAAAATTTGGTAAGAAAGACTATTATTTTTAATGAAGAAGAAGCTGTCGCGCGATGGGACGCTCTTGATTTCCACCGTTGTATAAGTTTATAAAAAGTTCCTTTCAAAACGGGGTATCTATTTCACCACTACATTTATAGTTTAGCTAAGAGTTTTAACTTTTATTTGCCATTACAGCTGCACAAAACCAATTTTACTACTCTAAGTAGGTAGAATGCGGAGAACATGAAAATTTACTTTTCTGCATAATACTTACTTTTAGGTACTTGGGTAGTCATGGTAACGAATAGTTGTTGCGTAAAAAAATCTCAAATATACAGTATATCACTACGTAAAGTACGGTTTTATGGACTCACGGACATGTTTGTACCTTCGTATATATACCACTATGTGATGATTACTTGGCAAATCTGTACAGGAACCGCTTTTTTGTACATCTATCGATAAAACTTTAAGTACCACTTATTAAACTGACAAATTATGACGTCGTAATGAATGATACAACAATTCAGTTTTGAATCAATATTTTATCCAAAACACTTAATCCACCAATAATGATAAAAAGCGAACGAATATTGCAACCACGATAATGTTAAAAAAAAGTTTGTGAGTAATAATATAAATAATAATTCTCTAAATAAAGCATGGCGCGATGATTTGCAAATGTTCATAAAGCAAATAACACAGGAAAGTGTAACGTTCCGCTTCCTAACAATAAATGCCGTCGTACGTAATACTTATGTTGTAATTCAGTGGCGCACATGGCAATGTTACTTGGATGTTGTTTTTTTGCCAAATAGCAGTTTTGTATTATTAAATGCAGTTCTTTTCTACTTAACTTTATTACATTCTTAGCAAAAAAAAATAAAAACTGAAGTGGGTCTATAATCGCAAAGTTTTGGATCGAAGCGACCCTTATGAAAAATAACGAAGGCTTTATATCGAATTGAGATGTTTCAAGCCCTGACTTGCACATTTTTATGCGAAGTAATTTGGAGATTTTTAGTAGATATCAGTAAGGGAGCAATTTTTGTACTCTATTTTACTTCCCTCGTAAAAGGAAAGTATTGTAATCGTGAAAAAAATTACCCTAAAAACATGTTTTCTCAATTCCGTCGGTCTGTCTCTCTGCCTTTCTATTCGCGGCATAGCTAAAGAACTAGGGGAGACCGGGTCTGGTTGTCACACTTTAGACATATGTCTATTTTTTAGGATCTTCTTATAATATAAACACTTATGTGTATATGTCTTTTGAAATTACATTTATTAGGCTTCATTCACCACAGTCAAATTACTAACTACTACGCAATTTACCTTGCAAAAAATTATATAAATGTAATATAATTTTGTGACAACCAACATCTTCTTCGGACTGGTTGTCACAGCACATGGGGTAAGTTGTCACAAACGTGTTTTAGACTAATTATAAACAAAAAAACATTATCGGTATTCAAAAATATGTATTTAAGAAAAGTAACATATATATTATCGCAAATCAGGGAATATTAATGTGAATTTTCAAGTAATATAAAATATTCTTTTACAAAGTTAAAACAAAATAAAATAATCCTATAAACAAAGTAATACTACCTTCTTATTACAAATAGCTAAATAAAAAACAAGTTCTTGACATTCTAAAAATGAGGAATTAGTCGGAGTCATCCGAATCACAATTGTGACACAAATATGTCGGAATCCAAACCTCTTTTGGTCTACTTTCAGAATAGGGGTTTAAACATACAATGCAATAGTCTTCTTCTGTTTTTTCCTCTTCATCATCCACACTACCTTTTTTTTTTTTTCTTTTTTTTTTTTGTATCGTCAGCTAAAATTGATTTTTTAACAGTATTTGCCTTTTGCTTTCTTTTCTTTAATTCCTGTGCCAGTTTCTTTTGTTCTATAAGTAGTTTTTCTGGCGTATCTGTTAGAATTGCGGACTTGCATCTTCTTTTTTCCGTAGTTGCCCTTTTTCTAGGTGGAGCTCTTGGCAATGGACGAACAGCATATGGAGATATTTGCTGTTGGCTGCTTCCTGGTTGAGGTTGGGGACTACAAGAATCGTCCATATATACTACTTCGTTTTTATCACTTTGTTTGCTATTTTTGTCGTCATTATTTATTTCGGATAAAGTAGAGTTGGAAGGACCCGGGGTCGGTTGCAATTCTACAGAATCATTTTCTTCTAAAGGGAAATATGCTTGCATCTCTGTTTCTGCAGGCGCTGGTCTATCAGTGACATACGAGACAAGGAATTCGTGATCACCAAAAATATGCCTATTAAACGGGCATATGCCGCAAGCTCTGAATCCGGCCTGAATATTTACAGGAGTGAACGCAAGTGGAAATGATTTTGCAATGATACCAGGTATATTGTAAATTGTAAGAGGAGAACCTGGGTTGTTGATTATCCACTGGTCTATCTCAACGTTAACATATTTCTTTAACGGGCCAAAAACTGCTCGGTCCAACGGCTGCAGCCTGTGTGTGCAGTGTGGAGGGAATGATAACATGTGTATTCCATTGGCTTTGGCATAGTTCAATCCGTCAATAGACAGGTGCGATCCATGGTTATCCAACAACAATAAACACGGTTTTTCCTTAGTAGATTTTACATGTGAGTGGAAATGCTTTAAAAACGTAACAAAGATTCAGTCATCCACCCTGAAGAGTGGCTTGCTCCTTGACATCCAGCTGGCCCATCTCGTATAAAATGCTCTTTAAAATGTACACGAGGAAAAACGGAAAAAGGAGGGACCGAATTTCCTATTCCAGATATTGAAGCTGCGACTGTCACTAAAGACCCACGTTCTGCCGAAGTGATTGCTCCTACTTGTTTGAACCCTCGCCTAACTATAACCCTGTTCGGCCTTTGAACAGTTGTTACGCCCGGTTCATCCATATTCCAAATATCATTTGACTGTAGATTATACCGTGTAATAACAGTTTGTAAGTTATCGAAAAATAAATTAACATTATATTTATTAAAACTGCTTGCACGGGCCATGCTTGTTGCTTCTGGCGTTCTAATTGATAACTTATTATGTCGTTTCATAAACGATGTAAACCATTCGGCACCGGCTTGCCCATTTTCTTCCCATGTTTTTGGCACATCAAGGTTATTATTTTTAGCGAGATTATATGCCAACTTCCGGACTTCTTTTGGACTTAATCCATAATAAATGCTGGAGGCCTCCAAAAGATAGTTTTCCAATTCATGTTCAAGTTCGTCTGCAAATATTTGCCGGTTTTTCCAATATCCGATGGGTATACTTGGCATAGTAACAGTACTGTATACATCATTATCATTATTTTTTTTGCAATATCGAGCTAACGTTCTATAATTGATATCAAAATCTTTGGCTACTTGCCTAACAGATTTTTTTTCTAATTTCACCATTCTAACGGCGCTTAACATCGTAGCGGGATTTGTTTCACCACGATTAGTCTTTTTTGTGAATTTACGTGGCATTGTTTTGAATATCTGTAAAAAAACAAAAGAAGTTACATCGGTGGGTATGGTTGTCACATGTGACAAGCAGCCCCAGATGCAATGTGACAAACAACCCCAAACTGAGCACGCACATGTTCTTACGATTTTAATCTAAAAAAATTAAAGTTTAATTTCCAACAGGCGAGGCAGTTTAAGATATCAGGCCTATTTGTCCATGACAAAGCAAAAGGTAACAAAAAAAGACTTACTGGATAAAAATTATGGTTCGATTTTTTTACTATTGCGAGCGGAAAATTTTGATCGTACAATCACTCGCTACCATTAACTGCAGTAAACTGAATTCCAGTATGAATAATGGCGCGTAATAATCGCACCACTACGGTGTTGCCATGATTTCCGGCTTTTCATAGTTTGTGATTAATTTGATTTGTGACAACCAACCCTTGTGACAACCAGACCCGGTCTCCCCTACTCACCCGATCGACTTCAAATTTGGGTCAAAAATTAAAAGTCATATAGGGATGACCTGGTATCATTTTGGTAAAAATCGAATATGGCGAAACAAAATGGCGGCCTAACGAAATGTTTAAAAAATTATTACTAAAGAACTACTTACCCAATTTCCTTCAAATTTTGTACAAAAATCAAGTGCTATGTAGGAATTAACAGGTAAAATTTTAGTACGAATCCAAGATGGCAAAACAAAATGGGGGCTTAATCAAATGTTTAAAAATTCTGCCTAGAAAACCTACTTAATGGATTGATTTCAAATTTTGTGCAATAATTAATTGTGGTATAGAGAGGAACTGCTATAATTGTGGTACGGATTCAATATGGCGCCCAAATATAATGTTTGTAATAGTCAAAAAATCACCCTTTTACATGTCTTCATGTTTTAGCGTTTCTAAATGCCAAATATATTATGTTTTATCAATTCCGTTGGTTTGTTTGTCTGTCAGTTCGCCGTATAAATTAAAAACTACTTACACGATTGACTTCAAATTTTGGTCAAAAATTAATGACCATATAGGGATGATTTGGTAATATTTTGGTAAAAATCCAATATGTTTCTTCAAGATGGCGGTCTAGTGGAACGTTAAAAAATGATTACTGAAAAAACTAATTATCCAATTTACCTCAAATTTTTCACGAAAATCAAATCTTATATATAATTAAACTGGTAATATTTTGGTGTGAATCCAAGACAGCAAAACAAAATGGCGGCCTAATAAAATATTTAAAAAATCAGCCTGAAAAAACTAGTTACCAGTTAATTTTAAATTTTATGCAAGCATTCAGTATAGTATGGAGATAAACTAGAAAAAAATGACGCCCAAATAAAATGTCTAAAAAAAATCAACGTAAAAAATCTTCTTATTCAATTGACTTTAAGTTGAAATGACGAAACAAAATGGCCATGTGTTACTGTAAAAAGAAAAACTATTTATTCAATTTATTTTAAATTATGCCCAAAAATCAAGTGTGCCATAAGTACAAACTTGTAAAATATTGGTGGGAATCCAAAATGATGAAAGAAAATGGCGGCCAATAAAAAAATTGGATCACACTTCTCTATTCCTAATAAAGGGAAAGATTCATAACGAGGTAAGTTCCGGGTAAAGGAAATTTATGGATTTTTTTTTGTAAAGAATCAAAATAACATGCAAGATGCTGGATTTATGTGCATAATCTTATTTAGTTAGGATATAGTTAGCTGATTTTATTTTAATGGCTCGCTATTTGGTGGTTTGTAATGACCTTTTTATAGTCCATAGTTGAACAACACACGCGGTTTTGCGATTGACCAACAAAACCGGGATTTCTTTGAATCCTATTCACTACAAAGTATTCAATTTGTCCAGTACAATGGTTTTAAATCCCCACTGTTCGGTGCCCCTTTGACCTTTGTTAATTCTGATTTTCATAAATGACATATCTGTGACAAATGATGTCAATTATTGAATATTTGCAGACGACTTAAAGCTATACTTACCTATAAAAAGCCTTGAGGACTACCAATGGTTTCAAAATGCTATAAACAACGTCTATTTATGGTTTGTTTACTTAGGGCTAGTAAATGTTCTGTAATTGTATCATTTAGTAAGGGATTTACGCCTGTTTTATTTGATCACTCATAAACTATAGCAAAATATGAAAATGGAAAGTACATATGACTTGTATGTATTAATTGACTATAAATTATGTTTCAGTGTTCACATAAAAAAATCTATATCCCTTGCAATCCATAAGAAACTGTATGCCTTTTAACAGTATTGATGCTCTTAAATTATTGGTTAGAAGTTAAAAGTAAGTTCGAATATGCCTCTTCAGTTTAGTCACCAATTTACAATAAGTACATTGGAACTAACTCTGGAAAAAGTACAAAGGAGATTCTTAAAATATCTAGCGTTAAAAGAGAATTGAATGTATCAATAAAGTTGAATAGAGAACAACATTCTGTCGAATAGATTTAACAATATATCAACATAGCGTAAGCTATAATGGATCTTTGATTTAACTTAAGTAGCCTGGAAATCGCAATTTCCTCAGCAATTTTTCTGAATAATATCATTAACGAAATCATTGTCAGTGTTGAAGAAACTCAAAATCGGTGTGCCCAGAGCCCCTGGAAGACAAAAAATTATTTCTGTTTCTCAAGAGCTAATACAAATATTATATTATTATCACAACACCCAAGTATAAAATGTACTCTGTTTATAATTCGATTAGTCATCATTGTGAGTGACCTGATCATACCTAGCCGTGAATTCATTCCAGCTCCCAGGATTGTGATTAAATATTCATTAGTTGTTTTGTTGAATGAAACCAATTTTTATGATTTTTTTATTATATAAAAGTATATTATGTATTATAGGTATTTTAAGTTATTTATATATTTACAGTTAACTTAGCTATTTCACTTTGTGTTGCGCTATGAAGTTAAAATAAATAAATGTCAAGGCGCTTTAAGCTTCTTACTTTTTATGTTTTCTCAATTCCGTCAGTCTGTCTGTCTGTCTGTCGGTCTGTCTGTTCGCGGCACAGCTAAAAAACTACTTACTCGATTGACTGATTAGGAGACATATAAGGATGACCTGGTAACGAGGGCGTGCGACGAAATTTTAAGAGAAGGAAGCAATTTTTAGAAATTTATCTATTTGTAATGTAATTCGATTCTTCGATCACTTTTTTGCAAATTCGTCAATGACGTCATCATCAAGCGTCGATGCGAAGTTTATTTTCAATAGACAACAGAGATGTATGCGAAAGTCTCTCCTCCCCCGTTGAATTTATCACGAAATTTTTTATACGTTTAAGTGTTGAAAAATTGCGTTCTACTGGATGAACTTGTGGCAGGTATTGTCAACACTAATTCACACAATTTCGACACTTCGGTGTAGGCATCTTCCAGCTCCTTGTCTTTTAAAAATTGAATTAGTTCCTTAGCGTTATTTTTTGCGCTAATGTATCCAGTTTCGTCAATCACTTTTAGTTCAGATCGCAGTAACACTCGGTCGAAAAACTGGCCATAATGAAGAAGAGATTTAAACGCATCTTCTGGAAAAGTTTTTCCTTTAAATGCATCAAAATTGCAGAGCTCGAGGAATTTAAAATCATTTAAACCGTTAAATCTATAGTTTATTTGTTGCTGAATTTGATCGATTGTTTCATAAAAGAGGCGTCTGTATGATGTTTGAGCATCTCCCACCTTGTCTGTTCGAAGACGCTTGGCTTGTGGCTCACATTTAACGTCATCGTTTTCTCCCAAAATAGGTCAGTCATCTCTTTTTTGGCTTAACATGGACTTAAAATCATCCACTTTTTTTAGGACAAAAAGCAATATCATTTGATTTAGTTTGTAATATATTAAAAACATTGTCCGAGCATCGAAATATTTCTGAAAATATGTTCAACAAATAATTAAAATTAAAATCTTGTTTCAAACAGTCCAAAACCCCCCTCGAACTATTTATTGCTTCTGAGCCCCACGTTTCATTATTTTCTATTATATTCTCAAATAGTTCAATCAGTGATTCACGATTTTCAGATACTGTTAACACAAGTCTTCCATTACAGTTCCACCTAGTAGGAGCTACTTTGGGCAATCGTTTGTGGACAATGGAGTCCAAAGCTTGTGTACGTTTTGTTGACTTGGAAAAAAAGCAACTATGCCACTTAAAGTAACGAAAAATTCTTTACACTCTTTAATGTCATTGATGGACTGGGATAAAACTAAATTTAATTTATGAGCAAAGCAATGCAAAAACACAGCACTTGGGAAAGTTTCTCGAACTTTAGCTTGCAGACCCCCTAATTATCCTGCCATCACTGCAGCTCCATCATAGCTTTGAGCAACTAATTTTTTCTCTCCATTAATTTCTTTAGTAACGTTATAAACTACGGTATATAATGCATCTGCTGTACGATTTTCGGACACATTCTTAAAACCTAAAAATCGCTCTTGAATACTTCCGTCTGTTTTAACATAGCGTATTACTATAGATAATTTGCTAAAATTAGTGATATCATTTGTTCCGTCCAGAACAATAGCAATGAACCGCGCCTCGCCAATCTCCTGCTTAATTGATTTTTTAAGCAATCATCATATTTAGCCACTAAACTAAGTAAATCTTGCAAATTTCCTCTATTTGAAGAAACCCCTGTTTCGTCATGACCTCTAAATCCCAATTCGTGCTATCCGAGAAAACAAACAACATCGATAAGTCTTCTTAATATTGTCCTATTTTTATCGACTAGTTCATTGTGTTGGCGGTGACTAATTTCCAACTGTTTATTAAGGGCGTGTTCAATTCTGGTTTGGCCGAAGACTTTTTCCTTTATGACGGCCTGCAAATGCGCTTTGGACATAATGTGTTTTTACAGCTTTATGGAAATTGTTTAAATCGGAAAAACCAGTTTTATTCCAGAGACCTTTTTCATTTTCGAAAAGTAAACATGGCCAACAAAATAATTTACTTATATTTTCACACCCTGTTAGTCATTTAAATTGTTCGTATTGTTTTTCCGGATAAAAATGTCTAATACAGTTTTTCATTTTTGTGGTTAAATTTTTCATAGGCGGTTTTGCTCTTCCTTTGGAAATTATTTGAAGCTTATCAGCGAGGTTTAATGTTGAAAATCCCTTTATTATTAAGACACATACCACACATTCACACACACACTTCTTACTAAATTCTCCAACATTTTCATTGTTATTACCGGCAGCCGAAGTAGACGGTATTTGCATATCCACGTCCGTATTATTGTCTTCCATATCGCACCATGCCCGACGCGTCATTCGTATCACACAACACACGGATAGCCGTTCAAACAAAGAACCTACTACAACGATAACTTCCGCCCCCACTTAAAGCACTCGACTGAAATGCAAAAATAACAGCCGGTGGAAAGTTTAATGACCTCTGGCTCGACTTACAGGAAATCAAGCATACAGCGCTGCAGAAAAGCTAGCGGCCCCCATAGGTTCTATTCGATTCTATTGCTCGGTCGGAGTCAAGGCCGCATTTATTATGGGCTTGATAATTAAGATAATATTTTAGCATTTTTAATATAAACTAAATTAATGGTTTACTATTTCAAAAATTACATTTTAGAAGATGTTTTGTAATTTTCCCTTGCTTCCATGGACTGCACGCCCCTTCCTGGTAACATTTTGGTAAAAATCCAGTATTTCGAAACAAAACCGGGGCCTAGTCAAATGTTAAAAAATCATTACTAAAAAACTACTTATTCAATTTACCCCAAATTGCAAAAATCAAGTGTTACGTGATAAATATTAGTCCGAATCCACGGAACAGAATGGCGGTCAAATGAATGAATTAATCGTTTCATCTAAACACTACACGAAGGAGCCTTCCATGGTAAAGTTAAACTTTTCTTTAAACTTTGGACCCGATGATAGCTCCGGATAAAATATTCAATTACCTGGCATCCCCATTTTTTAAGAAAGGCAATCATAAATCGTACGACCTTTATGTGAATATACAGAATTTTCACTAAACCCGGACCGCATCATTATACAGGACGGTCAGACTCAACACGAAGACATTCTAATTTGTGTTATTTGGAATAGAATGTATTGGGTTCGCCCTTACAGAGTTGGAAAATATGCAATGATTCAGGAGAAATTGTGGGTAATTTACAGCGAATTCTGAAACAAATTTATATGGGGTTCAAACAATCGATAAATGGTGAGAGCCTTTGTGGAGCTAGGAGCTGACGACAAACCAAGCTTTCCAGTTTAATTGCAATCCTTAAGTAACTTTTGTTTGGCATGTTCTGGACGTTTTACCATTTTCTCTTTAATCGCTGATATGTACTCCAATGCAAACGTTAATCTTTTTAACTAGGGCAGATCTCGAAGCTGAATTGGCGAAATTTTAGAAATTAGGTTAATCTTCGGATAACCCTTTTAGTTAAATGTCCACAATAAGGCGGAAGTAGGAGAGCTGAAGGGAATGGCTCGAAAGATAAGGTCATCTCGTGATACCAGTAGTCCTCTCAAGGGGCACCTAGTTGAAGCCAAGATGCAATTGAAAAATTTAAAAAAGAAGGAATATTTAAAAAGATATTAGGGAGAATCGGGATGTTCCGGGAGCTTATCAGGACATCCCTTCGATAACGTCTCCAAACCTGTACAAGGTGTAAATCATATGGGAGGGTCGCCCCAGCCCTGACTAAGTCCCGGACAAAGACCAACCTGGAAAATAGACTAGTATCTGGACCAAAAACATAGCAAGTTCAAAGCTAGCATGCCACCTAACTTTATAATAATGTCACAGAATTGGTTGTTAATCTGTGATAATGTCTAGCTACCTAATGGTATTCAACTATTTAAAAATTATTGTTAAAGAAAATATTCACTGTAGTTCTATTTACTTGTCTGTTAGAGGACGAACCATAAAAATTAAAAGATCATGGACCATATACCATGGTTGACTGAAGTAAAGACAATTTTTTTAAATACCTAATTTAACAATTGTAAAGTAGTAGCAAGTTCCAGAAGAGTATAAGAAATCTTGGGTCTACTTAGTTCAACCACAAAATAATATGTGGGTGCGAGGAAAGGGGAAATTTTGTATTTAGATTATTACTCGTAGGAATAGGAGCAATGAAGTTAAATTAAAAAAGGTGTTTTATTCTCAAACATGGGAATGGTAGTGAAACTGTTTGACTGACTTGCTTGTACCCGGAAAACTTTGTGTTGTAGCAACTGTTCTGGCTATTGTCGTAATGATAATGCTAAAAACGTTAAAATAAATACGTAAAAGTATGTCAGGTATAATATGTATATCTGCACATTGCACTTAAACGTCTGTTAAAGAATATTTCAAATTTGGAGTAATAAGCTCTAACATCACAGTACAACAACTAAAATCAAAGAATTTTATTTTTAACACACCCTGTAACTTACCTTCATTTTAAGCTACGCCACTGCACTTATAGTGAAATAGCTATTTGTTTAATAGAAGAAGACAGTAATATTCCTATTACAAGATGTGTTCAAATAAGTATATACTATTAAACTGTTATTATATATAATTCGTTTAAATTTTACTGTAAGCCTGTGAGCACTATGTACACGATGATGTGCCAAGGCCGTTCGATTTCTGTTTTGCAACATGCAATGTAAAATTTGGCGGATTAACGTTCGGTATTGTAGCGTTTAATAATAATAATAAATTATTTAAAAATTCAGCCTGAAAAAACAACTTAATACATTGATTTCAAATTGTGTGAAATAATTAAAGTATGATATAGAGATAAACTGGTAAAAGCGTGGTACGAATTCAAGACGGAAAAACAAAATGGATAAATAAAATGTTTGCAATGCCTGAAAATCTACTTAGATTAATTTCAAATTTTGTGCAAGCATTAAATGAAAAAACTAGTAAAACTGCGGTACGAATTCAATATGGCGAAACAAAATGGTGGCCAACTAAACCGTACAAAAATATTATTGAATTGACTTCAAATTTTGCAGAAAAACTATGACTATATAATATATATATATATAAACTATGTGATATAAGGATCAACTGGTTTAAATTCAACATGACGGAAGAAAATGGTGGTCTTAGAACAATGAGTGTAAAAACTACTTACTCAATTTATTTTGATCTATACTTTTATACTATATAATATATAAAATATTTAATTGACTGACTCACTCAAGCTCAAACCCCTTGAGGCAAAAGGCTGAATTTTGGACAGGTTGATTTTAGCGTGTAGAGGTTTGATAAGAAGAGATTTTTAAAAACCCAAATTCCAAGGGGGTGAAACCACCCTTTAAATATTACAATATATTTTATTTAAAAAACGGTCAGTTTTTCGGAAAAACGCTTGAACACGTGTTTTTTACTTTATTTTTTTTACATATTTTAAGAATTTTTAAAAATTCACACATGCTGTTTAAAGGGGTGAAAACACTTAAATAATACAATATTGTTTTATTTAACAATCGGTTAGTTTTTCGAAAAAACGCTTGAACACCTGTTTTTTAATTTATTTTTTTACATATTTTAGGATTTTTAAAAAATTCATACAATGTGTCCAAACCATAATATGCTTT
This sequence comes from Kuschelorhynchus macadamiae, assembly GCA_030620095.1. Classification (NCBI taxonomy): domain Eukaryota; kingdom Metazoa; phylum Arthropoda; class Insecta; order Coleoptera; family Curculionidae; genus Kuschelorhynchus; species Kuschelorhynchus macadamiae. Next base: position 291,688 of record JAUTXW010002898.1, on the reverse strand, counting down.
ACACAGGGTGTTTCTTAATTGAGTGTCAATATTTAAGAAGGTGATTTTTGGGTCTATTTTAAGAAGAAAACTTCATATAAACATATGTCCTAAACGGTGTAAATTTTGAGATACAGGGTGTTAAACTTTTAATAATTTCATAATTTTTCGATAATATCTCGAATACCACTCTAGATATTGTAATGAAATTTGGTATAGAGGTACTATGCATCTAGTGGAATTTTTGATGTAGAAAATTTTTTTATTTCCACCAGTGGCGTCCGTACGGAATCCGACCTGCATATTTTCCCCAGACATTGATGTTTTTTTGAAATAAAAATTATTTTTGAAATTCCCATTCATTTTTGAGCTAGTTTGATCTCTTGGTAATTTTGAGTTGAACGCACGGTTTTCGTTTTAAAAAATAAAAACCGTTTCTCTGCAGAGTTTTAACAATATCGCTAATATGACAACACCAATCGCCATGGCATGCAAAATTTTTTTTTACAAATTCAAGAAATCAAATTTGCTTATGAATAACTAATACCCAAAGATTTCAAAATTATTATTTGAGCTTATAATTTTTTAACACGAAACTATAAAATACTATTAGTTCATCAATAAAGAAAGATTACTAATAATAATTATTATTGTAGTAGGCTTTGGCTGTCAGAATTAATACTTCTCTTGTAACTTAATTTGACAGTTCAGCTTTCGGATTCAGTCGGGCTTAATTAATTTTGTGTCCTAAATATCTGATATATCTGAGAAAAGAAATGGTTGAGTTTACCAATGAAGAGTTGGCAGACATGCATTACATGTATGGTTTGGTTGATGGCAGTTTACCGGAAGCTAGGCGATTGTATGAAGAGCGCTTTCTTGGTAGAGTCATACCAGATAGGCGAATATTTGCAAATGTGCAAAGAAGGTTGACTGAAACAAGTACATTCAAGCCAAATAATCAATTAAAAGGGGCCCATCGGACTGTAAGAACTCCAGAAATTGAAGAGGCAGTATTAAATTCCATAGATGAAAATCCTGAACTGAGTACTAGGAAAATTGGAATTAACCTAAATATTTCTACATGATTTTTTTTATACCCATATCACATTCAACGAGTGCAAGCCTTACTTCCCCGAGATCTTCCTTTCCGAGTTAATTTTTGTGAATGGTTTTTGGAAAAAATTGCGCGTAATCCCTTATTTGATCTCGAAATAATGTTCACAGATGAAGGGAACTTCTCCAGGAACGCTATCAGAAACTTCCACAATAATCATATCATGCACGATGGCGCGCCCGCTCACTTTAGTATTGAAGCCAGAGAATATTTGAACCGCACATTTAACAACAGATGGGTAGGTCGTGGCGGACCCCAACCACGGCCCCCTAGGTCCCCAGACCTAAATGGTTTCTTTTTTTTCTATGGGGACATCATAAATCTTTAGTTTACCGCACCCCAATAAACACTGTAGAGGAGCTGAAGGATCGTATAAGAGATTCTTGCGATATTATCAGAAACACCGAGGGTATCCTTCAAAGAGTTCGCGACAACATGAGGAAAAGGGCTGAAGCGTGTATTCTCCAAGGTGGTGGGCATTTTCAACAACTTATCTAATTTTTTTCTTCTATTTTGTTTCACAAAGTATGCTGTCAATTTGTTAAAACCTAATTATTTTGTTGAAATTATTAATTATGTACCTAGTTGTATTAGTATAGTTTTGTAAATAACTTGTTATTGTTGAAGAATGTCATATTATTTTAATAAAATTTATAAAAAGTATTTATGAAGGAACAGACATTGACATGGTGGTCCTAGATTGGTGGCTGAAGACTACATACTATTATCTACAAATATCTTTCACTAAGATAAAGCGATTTCTGATTTTAATAAGAATGGACATAGTAATTACTTTCACGCCACTGATTTATTTGTTTGTTTTTGAAAACTTTTAGTATTTATTTTCGACAAGATTTGATTTCTCAAGTTTAATACAATAATATTCCTCTGCATGCATGGTGATATCCGTCTTATGACCAGGATTGTTTGGACCATGCAGAGAAACGGTTTTTATTTTTTAACACGAAAACCGTGCGTCCAACACAAAATTACTAAGGGATCAAACTTGCTCAAAAACGAATGGGAATTTCAAAAATAATTTTTATTTCAAAAAAAATCAGTGGCGTACCATCAATGTTTGGGAAAATATGCAGGTCGGCTTCCGTACGGACGCCATTGGTGGAAATTAAAAAAATGTTCTACATCAAAAAATTCCACTAGATGCATAGTACCTCTATACCAAATTTCATTACAATATCTAGAGTCGTATTCGAGATATTATCGAAAAATTATGAAATTATTGAAAGTTTAACACCCTGTATCTCAAAATTTACACCGTTTAAGACATATGTTTATACAAGGTTTGCTTCTTAAAATGGACCCAAAAATGACCTCCTTAAATATTGACACTCATTTAAGAAACACCCTGTATTTTATATTTGCTGCTGAAAACATCTCTTCAGTATTATATTTTTCATTTAAAAACAATTAGTTATTCGGAAAAACATTTGAACACTTGCTTTTTATTTTATTTTATTACATATTTTAAGATTTTTACAGGGTTTTTGAAACAATCGGGTCATTGATAAATTTTTGCGATCTTTCTCAAACCGTTTGCCGTAGAAAGCTGAGCTTGTGCAAACACCTTGATTTTAGAATGCAGAGGTTCGATAAGAAGGGATTCTTCGAAACTCAGGGGGTGAAACTACCTCTTAAATGTTTGTAGTGGACTCGAAAGTCAAAGTAAAACCGCTTCTTGGTTTAAAGAACGAGCTATATTAACTCCAAAAAATAGCACAGCAGATGAAATAAAATCTAGCTTCATTGGAAAAAATTACTGCTCCATAATTAACATACTACTCAATAGATGTAGTTATAGACCAAGAAAATGCAGTTAATTATCCTGTCAAGTTCCTACACTCTCTAAACCCTTCAGGAATCCCTCCTCATGAGTTAACTTTAAAGGTGGGGGCACCAGTGATGCGAAATTTAAAACCACTAAAATTGTGTAATGGAACTCGGCTACAGGTTAAAATATTACAAAACAATGTAATAGAGTCTACTATTATTTCTGGCCCTGGTCTGGGAGAAACAGTTTTTATACCACGTATCCCTTTAATTCCGCCAGACTATCCTTTTCAGTTTAAACGTGTACGGGGTGTCCCAAGAGATATTACAAAACAAATTGCACTTTTTCATTGCCACTTTTTTAGTTTTTTAAAGTGGCGTTATTACTTTTTTGATTTGACGTTTCGGTTTTTCGGATCCATCATCAAGTTCATTTTTTTAAATACGGACCTGGATTTTTTATTTCAAATTTCGAAAGAGCTCGAAATTCTAAGCACAACAATATATCGCACATATTATTTTAATCAATTATAATACTCTAAAATTGGTAAAAACATAATTTATATTTAAAATACGTTAAGGTGGCTATGAAACAATAATAAATCCATGAAATTATTATTTTAAGTTACCATGGAGATTTATACTGACGTTTACTAATATAATACTCATTGTAATGTTTTTTTTTTAACTGTAACACACAGCTATAACGCGCCAACGTTGTAGCAACCGTTTAATAGAACAACACAAAAATTGTTTGTAACCTTTATTTAGAAAAAACTAAAGCTAGGTATATCAGAAGTGACAACATAAATAAACAAACTTATCGAATTTTTAAAACTAAAGTATACAAAAATAATTACATATTATAAAAGGTATTCAAACTGAAAACCCTGTGCTTCAATGCATTTTGCTGCAAGTCTACGAATTTTTAATATCGCCCGTTGTATGGTTCTAGCAGGAATGGCTCTAACCTCCCTAATTAAATTTTCTTGAAGTTGGTTAATGTTATCGGGTATATTGCGATATAAACGATTTTGTAGAAACCCCCATAAGAAGTAATCCAACGGATTAAGATCAGGACTTCTCGCAGGCCATCGCACAGGTCCAGTATTTCCGATCCATTTATTTGGAAACAAGGCATCTAAAAATTGTGCAACTTCACGTCCATTATGCGGTGGTGCACCATCCTGCTACCACCACAACTGTCGCAAAATATTTAGTGGCTCGTTTTCGAGCAGTTCAACAACGTTTTCTAATATTAATTCGCGATATCTATTTGACGTTAGGGTACCTTCATATATTATTGGACCTAGAATTTTATTGCGCCACATCCCGACCCATACATTGAAAGATACTCTTCCTTGTGCTCTTACTTCCTGATGTTGATGAGGGTTATCTACCGACCAAAAATGCTCATTATGTCGGTTAAAGATTCCATAGGTTGTAAAATTACACTCGTCAGTCCAAATTACCTTAGATAAAAAATTGTTATCTTCCTCACATTTATTTTGAAGCCAGTTACAAAAATCCATTCGTCGGATATCGTCACCTGGTCTAAGTTTTTGACTAAGGTGAATTTTGTATGGTCGATACTTATTGGCTTGTAATGTGCGCCATATTCGCATTCTAGGTATTTGCAACTCATTTTCGTAAAACCTAGTTGACCCCCTAGGAGCATTATTGACCTTAAATGAAAAAAAAGTATAAGATATGAATTTAAATTAAAACTTTATTATTTTACCGTATTAATGATGTTTTCCTCTTCATTTTCATCAACTCTACGACCATATTTATTTCTAGGTTTGTTAAAGCTTCCAAATTGTAACAAGTTGGTATCAAGTTTAGCAAAATAATTTTCATGAGGCTGTCTTCGCTCGGGATATTGAATAAAATATTCTTGACTTGAAAGTCTAGAGTTTCGATTTAATTTGTAATAAATTCGTAGCATATCACGTTTTTCTAATTTGGTAAACATTTTTTATTAGTTATAACGCACAATAAATAATAAAAACGATAAAAGAAAATGTCACTGTAAATCACCATAGTAACGTAACTCAAAATAATAATCAGATGTTTTTTTTTGTTTCATAGCCACCTAACGTTTTTTAACATTAAATTTTGTTTTTATTAATTTTAAAGCCTTATAATTTATTGAAATAATATGTGTGATATATTGTTGTGCTTAGAATTTCGAGCTCTTTCGAAATTTGAAATAAAAAATCCAGGTCCGTATTTAAAAAAATGAACTTGATGATGGATCCGAAAAACCGAAACGTCAAATCAAAAAAGTAATAACGCCACTTTAAAAAACTAAAAAAGTGGCAATGAAAAAGTGCAATTTGTTTTGCAATATCTCTTTAAATAAAGTCAGCAGAAAATAAATAAAAAAATTTGAACTTTCGGTTTTTTTCGGTTATCTCCGAAATTAGTCGGAATTTTTTCAATCTCCAAACGGCATTTTATTGAGCACCAAAATACGCAACTTTGCCATAATTTAAACTTTTTCGTATCTCTTACGGTTTCCAAGATCCCAATGGTCACCTTCGAATTTGGGACACCCTACAGTTTCCTTTAAAGCTTTGTTTCGCCATGAAAATTACCAAAGCTCAAGGGCAATCCTTAAGGAGAGCTACGATTGTTTTTCCCTGGTCTACTCTATGACGCATGCTCTAGAGTAAGTTCGCATAGTAGCTTGGCTATTTTACAGCCTGAGAATGCAACAACAAACGTGGTTTATAAAGAAGTGCTCAAATGCTCTTTATATCCCTTTCATTATAGTCATATACGCGAACGAAGCCGTGGGTACCCGCTAGTTTATGTATATAAATCAAGTGTAGCATAGGTAGAAAATGGTAAAATATTGGTACGAATCTAATATGGAGGAACAAAATGGGCCCAAAAAAATGTTTGAAAATACATTATATTATGTGTTACTAAATAACAATGTGCGGAACTAAACTGGGCCACATTTCACTATTCTCAATAATAGGACAAATTTGGAAAGAATGGAAGTTCGGGGTAAAGGAAATTTATTATCTCAGATTATTCTGAGACGCTTTGACCAATTTGGATGAAAATTTCAGCGGAATGGCTCATATAGAAAACATATTATTACACCTCACCCAAGCTGCATTTGTAGGGTTGGTAAATCAGAACAGAATTGCGCCACAATATAAAGCCTTTAACTTGGATCACCTATTGCAACCATGGGCGCCGCCAGGATGAAATCTCGGTGGAGGCAAATAGAGCAACAACACAACAATTATGCACTGATGATTAAAAATAAAGCCTTCTGTTTTCTATATGGGTAAATATCTAACTGTCTACAGCAGCAAACTAAAAAAAAAGGTCATCACTTTTGTGATTAGTTAGGTTAACAGCAATTAAATGACGCCAGATTTTTGTTAATCGTAGTGATTACTCTCCCGAGAGGGACGTGATGGTTTTCTTAGGAGGGTGAGTTATGAGAGCATTTATGGACATGCTAAATAGTTTTTAAACGGCAAGAAGTATTGAAAAAATGTAAGAGATAAAAAGCTACAGAACAAAATGAGGAATTTGACTTTTTGACAAAAAGGTCAGTGATACCGTAGCAATAAGTCGGAGAAGGCTCAAGGGTTGCAAATTTCTAAAAGGTAAGAACTATCTAAAAATCTAATTGACAAAAAGCTTTAGAAGAGAATGAGGAATTTGACTTTCTTATAAAAAGGTCAGTGACACCGTGGTAACAAATCTGGGAGGGTTCAAGGGTTGTCACCAGAAAAATAACACCCCGTAGATTTTTCTAAAACTTAATTAGTCGCGTTATTGACATTAGGTACAGAACACCGTGTACCAAATTTAAAGATCTCTAGAAATGTACGAGGTGTATCAAAAACGGAAAAAAAATCACATTTTAACACCATGTATCTCGAAAACGAAGTATTTGCGGAGCCCCGTTTATATGAACTTTCCTATTTGTATGAAATAAATCATCTGTCACAATTTTTAACATTAATTAATTTAGACCCTCTGCATATCTTTGGATAACAGAAAATGGTGTAGTTATACCACAGTGTCCCAAAGCCGCTTACCTATATAGGGGTTTCAGTTCCTATTATACCTACAGCAAAGGTTAATTAGGAAAAGTTTTAGAGGAAACCTAGCGCCTTCGATATCCGGCTTCAAATTTACGATAGGTCAATTGGTTTTGGAAATATCGGCGAAAAACAGAACATGGTGGATATTGTTTTTCGCCAGTAAATCCAGAACGGTAAATTTGACAGCTGTCACAATGTGAATTTTTTTTAAGATGAATAAAATGGTGTATACGACATGGCTCCATCGTCTTTTGTTATCTCGCAACCCGCCTAAAATTTTATTTTTCTTACGGACACCATATTGGATTTTTCGATTTTTGCAAAGAGCATAAAATTTCCAGTCTAATGATGTGTCACAAGTGCATAGAAGATTTGAGTATTATAAGATTGAGATAATAAGTTCTTAACTATTTCGTACTTGGATTATATTAATTTACAGATTTGCAAAATGACGTCCCTTTGCATCGATACACTTTTGACAATTGGTGACTGTTTATCGTACAACCCTGGCAAGTGTATTTCCGTTAATATTTCTAAATGTGTCCAAAACTCTTTGTCCTAGGATTTCTATGGTCGCAGGGGGATCAAATTTATAGACCTCATTCCTCATGTGACCCCAGAGGTAGCAATCTAAGGGCGAGAGGTCAAGAGCTCTAGGAGGCCAAGATATTGGACCATTTAAGGAAATAATTCTTTCGTCAAACTGCTCTCTTAAGAAGTTCCTGACTGAGCCGAGTTAGATTAAATTACCAATGACCCTACACCAAACGTTACTTCCAAATCTGGCCTGTAGACGTCTCTCTGCAACTTCGTGACAGTTTTCCACAACCCAATGATGACTGTTGTGTCTATTAAAAACTTCACAATTCGTAAACCTACTCTCACCGGACCACAAGACATGATTTATAAAATCGGGATTTTGATTACATTTCCTAGTATACTACTTACAGTAGCGTAGTCGTCTTGGAAAATCAGTTTCCTTAAGTACTTATTTTATGGTACTTATTCTTTTTTAACACTTTCTGTACCGTTGATTTTGGTACATAAATTTCCTATTCTACAGTTATTACTGATGCACTAGGGTTTTCGTTGAGAGCTTGTAATCTTGTATCAGTTTTTAGGGTGTTCGAAGGCCCCATGGTTAATTGGGTTTTATGAGACTGCCGTCGTTCGTGGTACATCTTTAAATACCTTGCTCAGGTAATGTCGACGTTTCTGTGTTACTTCAAATACAGCGCTAACATGTCAAACTTTTCTTCATTTGAATAGGTAATACCGGCCATTTTTAACAGGTCTCGACAATGTGTGTGTATTAAAACACAATTTTTATACTTACATGAATTATTTAACGTCAAAGTGAAAGCCTACTTTTATTACAAATAAATCATGGCCTCCAGAAAAAATTGAGACCTAACTTTACGAAATGTGATATTTCGATGGTACTCAAATCTTTTATGCACTTGTGGAACATCACTAGACTGAAAATTTTACGCTCTTTCAAAGAATCGAAAAATCCAATATGGCGGACATAAGAAAAATGAAAGTTGAGGTGGACTGCAGGATAACAAAAGACGATGGAGACATGTCGTATACGCCATCTTATTTGTCCTAAAAAAGTGTCCGAATAATGCCACATTTTGACAGCTGTCAAATTTACCGTTTTGGTCATATAGGTAATAATATTCTTTATAATATTCTTCTTGAATTAGGGGACACCAAACGAAACATTCACACATGCTAACAAATGTTTTCGTTGCCATTGATAAATAATCTCTAGATTACTGCGATGTGTGTATTTATCAATAAAGATCTAATTTATATAAAAAATACAAAAATAATCAAAGTCAAAAGAAGGCGAGTACGTATCGAACGATGATTGGCTAAATCTCTGCAAACCTCTCTATTCCTGGACATAAAGTGAGAGTTATGTAATTCTGAGACGGTTTTAGCACCAGATACCCAATTTTAAGTAATTAGCAATCTCTGTACAAATATAATTTACCATATATATGTTACATCAAATATAGGGTAAGCAATATTCAGTCTTTAAGCAATGATTATTTCACAAGTATCTATCAAATATCTTCATAATTGCCACTTTATGTTTTAAGATAACCTTTAGATACATTTTTATCGCAAAACTTGCAATTCATTGTCGAAACTTTACGATTTTTGGACATGTTTTCAAAAATATGGACTATATCAAGGGCGTATCTAGGGGATGAGTTTAGTTAAAAATCTATATTTAGCTGTTTTTTCTCCGGTTTCGCCAGCAGTTTCCATTTGACCAATTTGGATTTTTATTTTAATAAATTATATTTTTATTTCAAAAATCTTGATCATATTTTTATTCCAAAAATCTTGATCACCTTTTCGCTAATATTAATGAAGATCTTCTTCAACTTAAGATGTGGTTTACCAAAAATATTTTGAAAAATAAATGTTAAAAATACTAAAAATATGTTAATTGGAAATAAAAACTATCAAAAGGAGTTTATTGTGAGGGATATAAATGGATGATATAGTTGAGGCCCTTGATCATATGAAAAAGTTAGGATTTATTATAGATAAAAATCTGAATGTGAAAGGCTATATATTATGTATAATTGACAAAGTGTCTAAAAATGTGAATTTTATTTCCAGAGTAGCTTCGTTTTTGTCTCAGTGTTCGAGGATTACTGTTTATAATACCAGCATATAAAAATTAAATTTCCAGGCTTCAGAAATTGCAGAATAGGGTGATGCGCATTATTTTGAGCAAAAAACGAGAAACTCCCGTAAGGGATATACTCAAAGCTTAAAATTGGCTTCCAGTTCAAAAGTTTATAGAATTTCAGGTCATGGTTAATATTTAAAATGAGTAATGGATTTACACCAAATTATTTATATTACAAGGTATGCACAAATGATTCGGTTTACCAGTACCCTACTGGAAATAGAAAACATTTTTATGTAGTTACTAAAAATAAAAAAAGGGCAGAAAATAAGGGGGTTACTTGTTTTAACGCGCTTCCAGAAAAAATAAAAAGTTTGGATAGCCTAAGTTTGTTTAAAAAAACATTTAAAGGAGTACTTGAGGTAATTAGCTGTATTATGTCAATGTTTTAAACTTTTAACGTAAATGTACAACTTTGTTAAAATTGCTGTTTTTGTTTTGGGTGTATTTTGAATTTTTGTTTATATTAACCTCTTAAATTTTGTATTAAGTACATACCTTGACTGTATTATTATTTCTTTATTTTTTATATAATTAGTCGAGTCCTGTATGAATAGGTGATTGAATTGTGTAGTCATTACAAGATACGTTTTTTTATGTGAACAATTTTATTTATAATTGACAGTTATTATTGTTTTTTTGTATATTAGTCAAAGTGCTAAATAAATGATTATTAATTAATTCAAGCTCCCTACCCACGTGTTATCACAACCTTCACATGAAAATAAAATTGTTGATTCTTTGTTTTTTTGAAAAACAAACCTTTTCTACTAGACGTGTCCTAAATAACTTTTACATGGGACATCGCATTAAACTAATCTGTTATAGCCAAGTGAATATCTGAGACAAGCACATAGCTAGACCTTCACTTGAGAGGGGGTCTGGACCTCTTAACACCATATGTCCAAGCGACTAAAAAATGCATTGTTAGACTCTCTGAAAGGACAAAAAAATGCATAATTCTTGCAAAAATTCGTTCCTTAACCATATCTGCCAAAGTATTGCAGGTAGAGCAATTGTACAGAGTGTTTACGTATATTTTGAAATCTACTTATATTTGGATGTATACTTTCAGAGTTTATTTCTGAAGAGAAAAGAAAATGTTTTATGGTTTTCTCTAAACCGTCAGAATTTGCGAAAGAAATAAAAAAAAGGACAATTATAATATTATTTCAGTAAATGAGCTTCTTCATCTCTTCTGATTATAAACTACCAGGTTTGATACCTACCTTTATATTTAAAGACAACCAAGAATTTTGAGAAAAAAGCCGTGCTATGAGAGGCAACTTGTTAGAGGGGGATAACATTCGTGAAGATTTCGTTCGAACGACTAGCTAACGGTGATGATGGAAAAACTATTTACCGTTGAAGAGAAATTGTACAAAACCTGCACATATAGGTAGTTGTCTTTGACGGGAAAACCCATTGGCTAGTCTGTCCTATCCCAGCTGAAGAAGAGGCTAAAACTTCCAGTGGAACGTCGTGCTTCCGCGGAAGTTTGCGCGTGACGGTGAGCATTGTGAAAAGGTTTAGTTAATCATACCGAAAAAACACTTTATGTGAAATGAAATATTAAGCATATTATAATTTAAAACATATTTTATTTGCTTAGAAAACAAGGAAATATTAGCCGTCATTACATACATTTGAGAATATTACTTCTAAATTTATTACGAATGGCTTCTTGTTTATAATGGGGATTATCTCTGTTCAGATTTCTAATTTCGCTATGTATCCTTTCTTCTAAAATTTGCACATTTCTTGGTCTATTATAATAACTTTTAAATAACCCGATAAAAATTTTGCTGACCATCTTATTTGCCCATGTCTGTCCAAAGAGGATACTCATCCTTTAAAAAATTGGTTACTGTCAGGATATTGTAGGGTGGGGCACCATCCTGTTGCCAGATTAAGTGCTTGTATGTGGCAATAGGAAGCTGTTCTAATTGGTTCTCTATTTCGTTTTCTAAATACTCCAAATATCTCTGTCCAGCTAGCCTTCCATTAAAAACAACAGAACGTAATATTTTATTGTGTAAAACACCACACATTCACTGATCGCCATCCTTATATCTTTACTTTTTAAATAAGATGCGAATTTGTAGATGCCCAAGCCCATTATTTTTGCGGTTAAAAATGTCTGCTTTGACTCGTCGGTAAAAATAATCTCATACTTTGCTCACTTAAATCCTGAACTGGAAGAAATATATTTATGTATTTTAAAACTTCATGAATTTGGTGGAATTACCTGCAAAATAAAGCAACTTGTTAAGGTCTTCTTCCTATGAACTATTCTAATTTTCCTTTCTACACTTTTCCTTTCTTGTAGTTGTCTAACCTCTTATGTTATCGTTTTCGCGCTGGTGTCAGCCTATCTGGAAACTTTATGAGATATGCATTTCGAGCTCTTATCGCATTTTCTCCATTTAAATAATATAAACAAATCATATTCACCTTCTCTGCCTCAGAATAACCCATTTCGGCCCTTGCGATCTATTAGAAATTAAATGTCATAAAATAAAACTTAGGTTAGGTTATTATTTCACATATAATTGCGACCATTTAACCATTTCCAATAATATTTTCGAATTTATGATAAAAAATTTTGATGATTCATAAAAAACCCTACACTTTTCACATTTCCGTATCTATTCAAATAAACTCTCTAGGTGGGTGGCAAAATATATGGGAAAACCCTGTACAGCAGGAGAATGTTCACGCGATCATGTTGTCGGCTGATTAGTGACGGCTCATGGTTAACTTTTGAGGGGGGTCAATATGTATGTATGTATGTATATATATATGATAGTATGTTTTCATTCCACGTACACCAACGTCATAACAAGAAAATGATCCTTGTTTGGAACATGTTCTGCATCACAGCAGACACAATGATCCAGTTTAGTCAAACGACGATATATATATATATATATATATATATATATATATATATATATATATATATATACATATGCATACATACATACATACATACACCTAATTTCCTAATTATCTTCCGCCCATACATGCCTGAGAAACTAGCTTTGCCCTAAAAGAGAATTTAACAAAAAAAGGGATTATCGGTATTCATTCGGTGAAACCATTGGGAATAAATCATTCTTGGTTGGAAGTCTCTTTGTAAGCTTGAACCCTCATCGCATTAATCGTAATCCAAATAAAAAGCCTTGGGTTGAAGCTGAAATAGATGAGGTGTTGTGTTAGGTGCTAGAACTTAGTTGTGTAAAGTATTAAAAAAGGGTTTATTTAGAAAACGCACATCAACCAAATTTTAAGTAGCGATTTAAAACCAGAAAGACAAAAAGTGGACACAACTTTGGATTATGTTCCTTATTATAGTCAGTCTAGTCAGTCTGATATAACTAAAAAAATGTATAATCCTTCAATTGACTTATCCTCAGATTTGCCGAATTGTAATGTTAATCCAGATATGTACTTGCATTAAATCTCAAAAAATGTAATAATTACAGGAATTCTAGTAAGATCAATGAAACGCAAATTTAAAACAATGGTTGGTTTATTATCTCAACCAAAATATTAAAATCTAAATGTATAAAAAATAACGAGATAAATTCCTAAATACTAAATAATCATCCATCCACTTTCAATCAATTTAAACTAAATTACAGTTAGATAACAACTTATAGAAAATGTAAATATGTTGCAAGAAAACACAAAAAATAAATAGCAAATTTTATCAAAAAATGTCACATCAGAGTCATTCTATATAAAAATGGTATTGTCTTACTCAATTTCTTCTTACTGCAACACTTGATGTTCTCGGAGAATCAGCTTACCTTAAATATTTCCGTACTTTCATTTAGTATACCAAGAATTTAGGTATTTATTTGTGGACAACTTGAGTTGAAGTTATTTATGAATTACTGCTTATCAATATTTAACCAATGCAGGATGACACAGCGACTTATAAACACTGGTACTGTACTTCTTAAAATCGAGTAAATATTAGCACTAACATCGGCCGATAAAGTCTTAATTTATAATTCAAAATCCCAGAAAGGTACTAGAATGAGAGCGATTTCTGAAGTTGGACGCTATAAAATTCTAACTAGATGTTACACTAAGATTAATTTCTTAACATGAAAAAGGATTAATCTCAGTGGCGGCTCGTGGTGAATTATATTGGGAGGTCAATTACAAATTTAAAAATAGGCATACTTAATATAAAAATAAATATCTTATCTTTAAATTCTCTTGAAGTTCAGGTCTACTCTTCGTTCTTTAGAATTAGAAAAATGCTGAATGACACGTTCGTTAAAATTGCAGGCACATTCCTTTTATAAACGATTTCTCGATACTTAACATTGCTAAAGCGGATAGTCTATCTTGGCCCAACTCCTCAACAAAATTTATAAGCCCTCGAAAAACCCCTGGATTTTCAGTCAGAGCCGTTTCATCATGGCCACGTAGTGCCAGCTCGAATGCCCCACAAAATTTTACACAATCTATAATTTTGTTTAAAATATAACGATTTTTGGATACATTCTCATTAAAATCTCTAAGGGATTTATAAGCTGTGTCTAGCTGAGTGCGAATATCAACACTTTCGACCGTAGCATAGTTCACCGAACATTTCATGTGATCTGCAGAAAACGCATGTTTTTTTTATTTTTTCTTTTAACTGTTTTAAGTCTTTAACACCTTTTGCACCATAACGAGTCTGACTAGTCCTTAGAAAACAACAAAGAAACATAACAGTAAAATGAGTTAGAGACTTCACAACCTCATATCCAGGTAGCTAAAACGTACATACTTTTGCGAAAGTTTCGATGAACCTTATTATTTTTGTCTTTACTAGTTTGTCGTATACTAAGTTCTGGTAAATTACGACCATTTACCACGAATTTGGTTATTTTCTCAGAATTAAGTTCGTTAGCACTCTTTAGTTGTTTAATTTTTTGCACTACCAACATTTTATTTCATCTACATTCACAACTCAAACACCTTGAAATTGGTTATTTTTGCAAAATTAAGTTCGTAAGCACTTTTTAGTTGTTTATTTTTTTGCACTAGTCACTACCAACATTTTATCTCCTGTATATTTCCAACTCACACATGGTTCATAAAAATAAAAAAATATATATTACAAAAAACAGTATATAAATCAATTTTATTATATCAGTTAAAAACGTCCGAAACAATATCGAGGTAGAGTATCGACCGCGCGACCTCTGAACAACTGAACTTCCGCATGCCGACGTGATGCCGCGATCGATCGATCGAATTGTGAGAAGAGACCTGCTGATGACCCAAATCGCGATTTCATATTCCATTTGCTATCACGTTCGGCTGCCGCTTGGTAGCTGTGAAATCTTCGGGTACTTTCGTCAAAGTTTAAGGTAATCAGGGCAATTCGGACTGCCCAGCCGAGCTTAGTATAGCGTATTTTATTACGCCTAAGGAACGCAACGAGAGTAACGAGACCATTCGAACCGCCGCGAGCGTGTAATAGTGTAGCGTATTTAACTTTTCCCAAGGTTCGCGTTTTGTTTACAACTGACAATTGTCATTGACCAAATGACCCTATGGAAGAGCCGCCACTGATTAAACTTGGAGAAATAACCCAATAAATAGGAGTCCACTCCGACTCAAAGGGTTATACTATCTTGCTAGATAGTAGGAATATAATTTTTTTGATATTTAATCCAATCCAATCCATAATCCAAGCTGAGATGTCGCCTAGATGTGTAATTTTTTTAAGTTAAGAACTGCATTGACTGAATATTAATTTCACAGGACAATGCTAATATATAATGTTCTTTTTTTAATTAAGTTTTATGTTTAGAATTTAACAAATAGTTAATAAATACTCTAGGTTATTTCCAGATGGTTCGGAAAATGTGTTTCCTGAGCATTTTAAAATGTACAATTACACAAACTAAATAGAGATTTTATTTTCAGTTTTGTTTCCTTCAGACCTTTGCGATTGAACGCAGTACGTGTCTTATAAAAAAGTATGAACTATGAAATAATGCTTTATCTCTATATATATATATATATATATATATATATATATATATATAATTCGTTTTTTTCTTTAACCTTATGAAATATTTTTGTCGGTATTTTCTTGGGTATAGGTTAATATAAAACCAGTTCTATAATTTTACATCGACGTTTCGCTCACCATATTGAGCTTTCTCAAGATGAAAATTTATTTCCTAAAAAGACACATATATATAGTTAAAAAACATAAAATTATCAAATTTAACCACATTTTTTTAAAAAACATTACATCTAAGTTTTTCGGTAGAAACAAACCAAGACTTTACAATATACAGACTACACTTAACAGAAAATTAAAATTTTTATTTGCTACGTACCTTGAAAATGACATGTTAATCCTAAACGGAATCGAGATTAACAGTGATTTCTATAGCATTGGAATGCTGTTAGTTTATAAGAAATGATACATTTTTTTCCTTTTTTTTAAATTTTATATATGATATATGTTTGGGTTTCTGCTATTTATATGTACAGGATGTTATGTGAGAATAGCTTTTTCTTTGGAATAAACTTACTTAGAAATTAAATTATGATAAATTTGGCTTAAGTTGTTGATATCTTTTTTATCATTTACAGCATTTTTCTCCTTTTTAATCTGAATCATTTCTTTGATTGTTAGTTTCCGGTAATTAGTTTCCTGATCCAGAATTTGTGTTTCTTTAAAATTGAACTCGTGTTTTTCTGAAAGTTCGTGTTTGTGGAGTGCAGTAGAGGCATTTTTTGTATATTTGTGACCGTTTAATCTACTATCTAAATATTGTGTTGTCATTCCAATATACTTTTTTGAGCAATTTAGACAAGGAATTGAATACACCAAATTTGATTTCTTTTTATTTATTACCTTGCTTTTCAAAGGCGTGTAAAGACTTTTTAATAAATTATGAGCTTTATGACAGACATGTATATCATGTTTAGATAAGATGTGATTTATTTTTTCCGATAGACCGTGTGTAGGGCATTGCAATGTACTTTGTGTTTAGATTTTTTTCTTTTTCAGCTTTCTTTATATTGTTATAGAATAAATGTGTCCTTTGTTTAAAAATTCGTAATATGATTTTCTCAGGATAATGGTTATTTAATAAAGTTTCTTTAACTTTCTTTAAAATCTCAGGCCGATATTCTGGAGAAGTAAGTGAAATAGCACGATCGGTCAGACCTATTACGACGCTATTTCTTTGGTTCTTAGGATGATTGGAGTTAAAATTTAAGTATCGACCTGACCATGTTTTTTTCGTATACCATTTAGTTTTGATGTTTTTATCTACTTTGTTTCTTATTAGCGTTAAGTCCAGAAAGTTTATTTGATTTTTGTCTTCAATTTCTGATGTAAATTTTAATTTGAGGTGAAAGTTATTAAAAGCATTTAATAGATCGTTAATATTATTTTTTGGAACGGCAGTCAAGCAATCATCTACGAATCTTTTAAAAAAAGGCAATGTAAAATCAAGTTTACTTATCACGTTCTCCTCTAGGTATTCCATAACCAATTGTGCGACAATGGAGGAAATAGGAGAACCCATAGCGCAACCATCTAATTGTTGATAATATTTGTCTGCATACTGGAAATAATTGTTATTCAAGGTAATGTTAATAGCTTCTAAAAATTCATTCAAAGGCAGTGTTGTGTGTGCTTTTAGTTCGTCCCATTTTTGTCTTATTATCTCCGATAAAAGTTCATTTGGAATGTTTGTATATAACGAGACAACATCAAGGGATATTAGTACATGATCATTTGGAACTTCTACCCTGTCAATAAAATGTTTAAATTCAAAGGAATCTTTAACGAAATAATCATTTTTACCAGTTATGTTAGACATACAATTAGACAAATACTTTGATAATTTATAAAAAGGAGATTGGATACAGGATACAATGGGCCTTAAAGGTATGTTAGCTTTATGTAACTTTGGTAGACCATATATTTTGGGTGCTACTGCGTTATGTATCATTAGGTTTTTTGCTTCTGTATCAGTGAATATTTTTTTGTTTAACATTTTTTTTATAAAGGTGTTATTTTTATTTTGATAAGAGTTTGTTAAATCACTTTTTAGTTCTTTGTATGTATTTTTGTCACTAAGTAATTCCTTAATTTTTGTATCATAATCATGATTCATAATCACAGTTTTATTTGATTTATCAGGTTTAAGGATTTTAATTTGGGGATTATATTTAAGACAAAATACTCTAACTTTCAAAAAAACATACAAAAGAAAATAAATAAAACCAAACAATTTATAAAATATAATCCCCAAATTAAAATTCTTAAACCTGATAAATCAAATAAAACTGTGATTATGAATTCTCATGATTATGATACAAAAATTAAGGAATTACTTAGTGACAAAAATACATACAAAGAACTAAAAAGTGATTTAACAAACTCTTATCAAAATAAAAATAACACCTTTATAAAAAAAATGTTAAACAAAAAAATATTCACTGATACAGAAGCAAAAAACCTAATGATACATAACGCAGTAGCACCCAAAATATATGGTCTACCAAAGTTACATAAAGCTAACATACCTTTAAGGCCCATTGTATCCTGTATCCAATCTCCTTTTTATAAATTATCAAAGTATTTGTCTAATTGTATGTCTAACATAACTGGTAAAAATGATTATTTCGTTAAAGATTCCTTTGAATTTAAACATTTTATTGACAGGGTAGAAGTTTCCAAATGATCATGTACTAATATCCCTTGATGTTGTCTCGTTATATACAAACATTCCAAATGAACTTTTATCGGAGATAATAAGACAAAAATGGGACGAACTAAAAGCACACACAACACTGCCTTTGAATGAATTTTTAGAAGCTATTAACATTACCTTGAATAACAATTATTTCCAGTATGCAGACAAATATTATCAACAATTAGATGGTTGCGCTATGGGTTCTCCTATTTCCTCCATTGTCGCACAATTGGTTATGGAATACCTAGAGGAGAACGTGATAAGTAAACTTGATTTTACATTGCCTTTTTTTAAAAGATTCGTAGATGATTGCTTGACTGCCGTTCCAAAAAATAATATTAACGATCTATTAAATGCTTTTAATAACTTTCACCTCAAATTAAAATTTACATCAGAAATTGAAGACAAAAATCAAATAAACTTTCTGGACTTAACGCTAATAAGAAACAAAGTAGATAAAAACATCAAAACTAAATGGTATACGAAAAAAACATGGTCAGGTCGATACTTAAATTTTAACTCCAATCATCCTAAGAACCAAAGAAATAGCGTCGTAATAGGTCTGACCGATCGTGCTATTTCACTTACTTCTCCAGAATATCGGCCTGAGATTTTAAAGAAAGTTAAAGAAACTTTATTAAATAACCATTATCCTGAGAAAATCATATTACGAATTTTTAAACAAAGGACACATTTATTCTATAACAATATAAAGAAAGCTGAAAAAGAAAAAAATCTAAACACAAAGTACATTGCAATGCCCTACACAGACGGTCTATCGGAAAAAATAAATCACATCTTATCTAAACATGATATACATGTCTGTCATAAAGCTCATAATTTATTAAAAAGTCTTTACACGCCTTTGAAAAGCAAGGTAATAAATAAAAAGAAATCAAATTTGGTGTATTCAATTCCTTGTCTAAATTGCTCAAAAAAGTATATTGGAATGACGACACAATATTTAGATAGTAGATTAAACGGTCACAAATATACAAAAAATGCCTCTACTGCACTCCACAAACACGAACTTTCAGAAAAACACGAGTTCAATTTTAAAGAAACACAAATTCTGGATCAGGAAACTAATTACCGGAAACTAACAATCAAAGAAATGATTCAGATTAAAAAGGAGAAAAATGCTGTAAATGATAAAAAAGATATCAACAACTTAAGCCAAATTTATCATAATTTAATTTCTAAGTAAGTTTATTCCAAAGAAAAAGCTATTCTCACATAACATCCTGTACATATAAATAGCAGAAACCCAAACATATATCATATATAAAATTTAAAAAAAAGGAAAAAAATGTATCATTTCTTATAAACTAACAGCATTCCAATGCTATAGAAATCACTGTTAATCTCGATTCCGTTTAGGATTAACATGTCATTTTCAAGGTACGTAGCAAATAAAAATTTTAATTTTCTGTTAAGTGTATTCTGTATATTGTAAAGTCTTGGTTTGTTTGTACCGAAAAACTTAGATGTAATGTTTTTTAAAAAAATGTGGTTAAATTTGATAATTTTATGTTTTTTAACTATATATATGTGTCTTTTTAGGAAATAAATTTTCATCTTGAGAAAGCTCAATATGGTGAGCGAAACGTCGATGTAAAATTATAGAACTGGTTTTATATTAACCTATACCCAAGAAAATACCGACAAAAATATATATATATATATATATATATATATATATATATATATATATATATATAGATATATATATCTGTTTATCTATAAAATCCTTGGGCCTCTGATAAAAAAAATTATTCCGCGTTTGTTACTGAGAGAATTATGATATTAATCGTAATTGCTGATTGTTTTGGAGTTTTCAATTTAATTAATAGTTTTTATTTTAATAACAAAAACCAGTATTAAATCGCGAAAAAATAAATCTCCATTTTTTTTTATATTGAGCTCTTTGAGAGCTTTTTTGAACTAGCCGCAATTTACATTGCTAAACCCTCAAGTTAAAAAAAAATAAGCTGCAAAATTGTCGTGCGGAAAAATCAGTTTTCCGCACCGATATCCATGCGGAAAATTGATTTTCCCGTACTAGTGCGGAAAAAATTTTCCTCACTAGTGTGGAAAAAAATTTCCGCACGTAACACCTCAAAATTAATTTATTATTTATTAATTCACTGCCTTTGATACATATCTGTTTTGGTTAGCTACCAGGTGTCCGGGTTACTAAGGACGCTTATAGTCAATTGTTAGAAATCAACAAAAAATTTTCCTCACTAGTGTGGAAAAAATTTTCCGCACGTAACACCTCAAAATTAGTTTATTATTTATTAATTAACTGCCTTTGATACATATCTGTTTTGGTTAGCTACCAGGTGTCCGGGTTACTAAGGACGCTTATAGTCAATTGTTAGAAATCAACAAAAAATTTTCCTCACTAGTGTGGAAAAAATTTTCCGCACGTAACACCTCAAAATTAATTTATTATTTATTAATTAACTGCCTTTGATACATATCTGTTTTGGTTAGCTACCAGGTGTCCGGGTTACTAAGGACGCTTATAGTCAATTGTTAGAAATCAACAAAAAATTTTCCTCACTAGTGTGGAAAAAATTTTCCGCACGTAACACCTCAAAATTAATTTATTATTTATTAATTAACTGCCTTTGATACATGTCTGAGAGTGTGTAGCAGGCTTAATGCATTTCGTGTTGGTTAGCTACCAGGTGTCCGGGTTACTAAGGACGCTTATAGTCAAT
Organism: Kuschelorhynchus macadamiae; assembly: GCA_030620095.1. NCBI lineage: Eukaryota > Metazoa > Arthropoda > Insecta > Coleoptera > Curculionidae > Kuschelorhynchus > Kuschelorhynchus macadamiae. The sequence goes on along the minus strand of JAUTXW010002898.1, from coordinate 270,539 downwards.
TGTTAGAAATCAACAAACTGACATTTCGACATATTTATTTGTCATTAATTGCTTTTATATTATATATTTTGCACTATTACAATGAATTTAAGTGAATTTGACAATCTGGACATGCAAGACGGGGTTCCAGAATATATTATGAATGCAACAAAAGAAGTATATTTGGATTTGCTTCCAGAAAAAGCCAAAGTCTGATACAGTCAGGAATACGAAGAGTTCATCAAATAGTGCGCCAACAAATAAATCAAAATCAAGTTAGAATATCGACCGCGCGACCTCTGAACAACTGAACTTCCGCATGCCGACGTGATGCCGCGACCGATCGATCAAATTATGAGAAGAAACCGGCTGATGACCCAAACCGCGATTTCATATTTAATTTGCTATCACGTTCGGCTACCGCTCGGTAGCTGTGAAATCTTCGGGTACTTTCGTCAAGCTTTAAGGTAATCAGGGCAATTCGGACTGCCCAGCCTAGCTTAGTATAGCGTATTTTATTATGCCTAAGGAACGCAACGAGAGTAACGAGACCATCGAACCGCCGCGCGCGGCTAATAGTGTAGCGTATTTAACTTTTCCCAAGGTTCGCGTTTTATTACAATTGTCAATTGTCATTGACCAAATGACCCTATGGAAGACCCGCCACTGATTAAACTTGGTGAAATAACCCACTCCGGCTCAAAGGGTTATACTATCTTGCTAGATAGTAGGAATATAATTTTTTTGATATTTAATCCAATAAATAGATGCGAGAACGACATCGACCTAAACCTCGTTTAGAAGTTAATTTCTAACAGGAAAAAAATATAAGGATCATAAATTAACTAACTGGAATAATAATAAAAACGTTCGGAAATATGCCTATAAATCGGTCACTTATACAGATAAACAGATAAATGACCGATCATTTTAGGTCATTTAGATCATTTTCGAAAAGCAGACACTTATAAGTAAAATACTGGTCATTTTAGGTCATTTATGCAGACATTTTCAAAAATTGTCGAATTTTAGTCCCTTTTAAAAGTTATCGGGTATTTATGAAAGTGACCCTGTCTTTTAAGGTCACTTTTGGTAAGTGACTCTCAGCACCGGATAAATTTAGTATTTTTAAGAACAGCTGAGATGTCGCCAAGATGTGTTTTTTTTAAGTTAAGAAATGCATTGACTGAATATTAATTTCACAACATTATTTTACGCTTAGGCGGAGGTTAGAAAAATTGTTTTTTTTAAATTAAGTTTTATGTTTAGGATTTAACAAAAAAGACACTTATAAGTAAAATACCGGTCATTATAGGTCATTTATGCAGCCATTTTCAAATATTGTCGAATTTTAGTCCCTTTTAAAAATGATAGGGTATTTATGAAAGTGACCCGGTCATTTAAGGTCACTTTTGGTAAGTGACTCTCAGCACTGGATAAATTTAATATTTTTAAAAACAGCTGAGATGTTGCCTAGATGTGTTTTTTTTTAAGTTAAGAACTGCAATGACTGAATATTAATTTCACAGGGCATTGCTAATATATAATAACATTATTTTACACGTTTAGGCTGAGGTTAGAAAAAATGTTTTTTTTTTAACTAAGTTTTATGTTTAGGATTTAACAAATAGTTTTAATAAATAGTAAATACTCTAGGTTCTTTCCAGATGGTTCGGAAAATGTTTCCCGAGCATTTTAAAATGTACAATTAAACAGACTAAATAGAGATTTTATTTTCAGTTTTGTTTCCTTCAGACCTTTGCGATTGAACGTAGTACGTGCCTGTTTTATAGAAAGGTATGAACTATGAAATAATGCTTTAACTCTATATATATATATATATATATATATATATATATATATATATATATATATATATATATCTGTTTATCTATGAAATCCTTGGGCCTCTGATAAAAAAAATTATTCCACGATTGTTACTGAGATAAAAAGTGGAAAAAATTTTCGGCACATAATATTTCAAAATTAATTTATTATTTATTAATTTATTAATTAACTGCCTTTGATACATATCTCAGAGTGTGTAGCAGGCTTAATGCATTTCGTTTTGGTTAGCTACCAGGTTACTAGACTAAGACGCTTAAAGTCAATTGTTAGAAATCAACAAACTGACCTTTCGACATATTTATTTGCCATTAATTGCTTTTATATGTGCGTATTTTCCGTAATTTTGCACTATTACAATGAATTTAAGTGAATTTGACAATCTGGCCATGCAAGACGGGGTTCCAGTATATATTATGAACGCAACAAAAGAAGCAGATTTGGATTTGCTTCCAGAAAAATCCAAAGTCAGATACAGTCAGGAATACGAAAAGTTCATCAAATGATGCGCCAACAAGAAAATCAACAACATTAGTAAAGAAGAGGTGCTTCTAATTTACTTTCAAGAAATTTCAAAGAATTTTCAACCTTCTACAATGTAGTCAAAGTACTCAATGATAAAATCTGTGCTAAAAATTTAGAAAAACGTTGATATTAGCAGACATTTTAAATTGATTGCTTATTTAAAAAGGAAAATGATAGGTTTTAGACCAAAAGTCTAAAATTTTAACCGAACATGTTGAAACAATTTTAAGCATTGCGCCTGACGATACTTATTGACTAATCAAAGTCGCAACACTAATTAGATCGCTGGAGCCTGCAGGCGTGAAAAATTAACTCAACTGTTGTGTGAAAACGTAGTCGAACAAGAAGATGGTGAAAATACCAGATAGCAAGACTTACAAGAGTAGAAGCTTTGTTATAACTGAAGAAAAAAATCTTAATTTAATCAAGAAGTACATGTCTCTGCGTCCCAAAAGTACACCGCATCAAAAGTTCTTTGTCACTTTCCAAAAACGGGTACTACTCAAACTGTTGCCATTATTAAGTTTGGTTAGATGCCATCGGTCCTGGCTGATTTTTTGAGACTTCCAAATCCAGAGACCTTTACTGGACACTGTTATAGACGCTCTTCGGCTACTATGTTGGCCGACGCTGGAGTGGATATTACTAATTTGAAACGTCTCGGGGGATGGCAAGTTGCAGAATCATATGTTGACCATGGAGAACAAAAAAGGCATCGCCAACCAAATTCTATATTGCCTCCTACAAGTTTCGCGTATGAAATTGATAGTATTGCTGACAACAATGGACCAGTGAATCAGCACCAAAATGACAACTAAAGAAGAAAAAGTGTCAACATTATTGCCAGCACCAAAAAGACTAACCATCAAAATGCTCCCAATTTAGTTAATAATGCCCATAATTGTCAATACCTACCATGTTAATTACAACAAAGAATCACAGTTTTCTATAGGCCTATGTAGTTACTACCTTTTTCCAAATAATTAGTTACTTTTAAATATATAATAGTTTGTTTGTTATAGTTTAATAAAAACTATTAAATCACTACGAATTATGTACTTATTTCCACACGTCTGTAGATCTATCCGTACTTGCTAAGGTAAATAGCTATTTTACTTCCCTCGTAAAAGGGTAGTATTGTTATCGTGAAAAATCACACTCCGAGATTTTTTTCAGATTTTCACATTTCAAGGTTCCTAAATGCCGAAAAACATTGATTGTAGTCAAAAATTAAAGTTACATAGGGATGACCTGGTAACATTTTGGTAAAAATCCAATATGGCGTGACAACGTCAGGCACGCAGCTGGGGGGGGGGGTCTGGACCCAAATTTTACCATTTTATCTCTTTGTCACACTTTATGTTTGCATACAATTTGAAATTAACCTAATAAGCAGTTTTTCAGGCTGAATTTTTAAACATTTTATTAGGCCGCCATTTTGTTTTGTTATCTTGGATTTGTACCAAAATGTTACTAGTTCATTCCTATGTAACAGTTTATTTTTGTGCAAAATTCGAGGTAAATTGGATAATTAGCCTTTTAGTAATTTTTTTTTGCATTTCACTAGGCCGCCATTTAGTTCTGCCAAACTGGATTTTTACCAAAACATTAGCAAGTCGTCCCCATATGACCCTTAATTTTTGACCAAAATTTTAAGTCAATCGGGTAAGTAGTTTTTTAGCTACGCCGCGAACTGACAGACAGACTCAGACCGACGGAATCAAGAAAACATATTTTTGGCCTCTAGGGAGGCGCCGAAACTAGAAATTCAGTTCGGGGAAGGTCACAAACTGGGTTGAAAGACGTCCGGGATTGTCCCAGCCAGTGACGGCTCGTCAGGGTCGGCCGGGCCGTACCAGAAAATATACAGGGGAAATTCTCTTTTTAAAAAAGTAGGTAAATATTTTTCAAGAATAATTTTGCAAACATCCTAAAAACGCACAAGACCAAAATGTAGTTTATTATTTCCTGGGCACATAGCAAAATAGGTAGGTATTCCTATTATCGTTGTTTGACTTACATACAAATAACGCCATTAACACCAGTGCGTGAACCACCGTCCACAGATATTCTAATATATTTGTTAAGGATGGTGGCGCGGCCAGCCGATTCCATCATCTTACATGCTAGACTTCAGCTACTAATTCAAGCGGTACGTAGTACTTTCGCATACATCCCACTGCTATAACGTTCGTCGTAGCTTATATCACCCAACACCGGCCCGTCTTGATGTGGCCGTATCCCCGAAATTTTTCCCAATTGAATACTACTTTTTTTAAGGTATTAATTGTAATTATTATAAAATGATACTACTTATTTTTAAATTAATTTGTTAGTTCTTTACATTAGTCATGACCATCGACGGTTAATATATTATATTAGTAATTTTCGTCCCATGTTACATATTTAAATGTGGTGACGAAATGTGAAGTGAATATTTTAAAATATCATTTGCAATGAAATAAACTGAATTAACACCACATTGGCCTCAAGAGCTATTTTAGGAAACCTTTCTGGGGAGAGGGTTAATTTAAAAAAAGTTTGTTAGTATATTTTATTGTAAATGGTATGAGAGCAACAAATATATAGTCACAAGCAGTGTTATCGTGCGGGTCATACGATTTATCAACGACAAACTTTAAGTTTGTTTTTCTGTTTTCTTATATTACGTGTAATCATATCCTCCGCATAAAATCCGGAAGATGAATTAGATAGACCTATGATATTTTCATATGAAAAAAGAGGATAAGCATATAAATACCAGCAGTTGCAAAAATCTTTGAGCGATGTCACTTCAAAGTCAGATTGACAAGTCAGTGACAATTTTTGCATCCACAAGCGAAAAAAATGGTATTAAATCTAATAAAATATTACGAAAATTAAAATTCACCGGTCAATATCCAGGAGACAGTAGCCAAAAGATCTTGGAATCGGTATAAGGACTGTGCAGAAAATTGTGCATGAAAAAAAGCATAATTTACTACCGAAGAAGATTAAGAAATGTACACGAAAAAAGCCAAAGACAGAAGACTTAAATGACAATGTAAAAATGCATGTTCGTAATGCAATTTACGATTTATACACATCAAAAACTAATATAACCCTTTAAGTTTTAAAAGAAGCTTCCAAAAATCGAGGCATATTGGAAATTGGACTAAAATCGTTGCCAAAATTAATAAAAATGTTGGGTTTTCGATATAAAATGGATTGTAATCGAAGATTTTTATTGCGAGTTGCCACATATAGCAAGTCAGCGTATCCAGTTTTAAAAGAAATACACGGAAAATGTTAATTCAAAATTTAGAAAAGTGGTATTTTCAGACAAGACTTGGATATTTTCTAATGGAAGTGGTTCGAAATCTTGGCAGCACGAGTCTGTAAAAAGTGTCAAGAGAAAAAAGAGATGTGGGGCGGGAAAACGGTTCATCAACAGGATTTCTCCCAGGTGCAAGTTTACTGTTTTCTTCAACACCGAAAAGTTTGGACTACCATGATAATATGAACTGTGAACTGTTTGAAAAGTGGTTAAAAGAATAATTGATTCCAAATTTAGATGCTCCTTCTTTAATCATTCTGGATAATGCATCTTATCATTCAAGAATCTTAAATAAACAACCTACTTCATCCTGGAAGAAAAGTGATATTTATGACTGGCTAATAAAACAAAATCCTTTACCCAATATGCTGGAACTAGAACTTCTTTTAATGGCAAAATCTATTAAAAAAACAACAATATATGCCGTAGTTGAAATATTACGGGAAAATGGACATGAGGTTTTACGACTGCCGCCATACCATTTCCAGTTTAACGCAATAGAATTAATATGGGCTGGGGCAAAATCATATTACGAAAAACACGTGAACGATGGTCTTACATCAGATGAAGTGTAAATTGTTTGGCAAGATTCATTAAATTATATTACGCCGGAGTACTGGAAGAAATCTGTGGAACATACGGAGAAATTAATATGGGATTGATGGAATCTAGAACGAGTTCTAGATGTCGAAATAGCACCAATAATCATTGCGCCATTTGAGGACGACTCAGAAGATGAGGACTTTTTAAGCGATGATGATATTTTTTCTATAATATTAAAAAGTTTCTAAGGATTATATTATTTTGAATAAATCATAAATTGCATTATGAATAGCCATTTTTGCATTGTAACTTAAGTCTTTTGTCTTTGGATTTTTTCGTGTACAGTTCTTAATCTTCTTCGGAAGTAAATTATGTTTTTTTTCATGCACAAGTTGTACTTCCTTATACCGATTCTCATTTTGCCACTGGCTCCTGGATATTAGCCAGTGAATTTTAATTTAAAAAATTTTTTATTAGATTTGGCACCATTTTTTTTGCTTACTTTTTTAGTACATTTGTAGTTTTGTAGGCAATAAACAAATAATTATAGAATATTTTTTCCAATTTTAAAGCGTGTTTAAAATAAGGAAATTTTTTTATTAATTATAAGACAAAATTTGATATATAAAAATCGGTAAAATCGCTTTACATTATATATATATATATATATATATATATATATATATATATATATATATATATATATATATATATATATATATATATATATATATATATATATATATATATATATATATATATATATATATATACAGGGTTTGGTCCCACGACTTTCCTGTATATTTTGGGAAAAACGCTTGGACACGTCAATTTTGATTTTTAGGGGGACGTCTTTTCATGTAATTGTATAATACAGGGTGTTCCAAAAATAAGATATCGCATTACACTTGACATTTTTAAATGGAAACCCCCAATTTTTTTTCTATTTTTGGATTCTCCAGGAAGTTTTTAGTAACTTTTGTATAATAGAGTTTATACCTATCTTCAACCATTTTGAAGTTTTTTTAATTTTTTTTATAAAATTCGCCTCATTTAATTTAGTACTGATTCTTAATCTTCTCGGAAAATCATAGTAAATTTATGTTTTTTTATTATTTTGCAATGATTTATTCAATTCAAGAAAGGGTCGAAATAACGAAACTGTATTATCAAAACGGAAGCATTGCAAGAGCTACCGTTGTTTAATGCGTTACATCCAGACAAAAATATTAACCATAAGTATGTGGCTAAATTAATAAGAAAATTTGAAGCATTCTGTATCTTATTCCAGGAAAATTCTAGAAATGAAGCCAGAGAAATAGCAGTTTTGGGACACGTGGCTCTTGACAACACCCAAAGTACTCGTGGTCTGGCTACTTCTTCAGGATTTACACGCTCAACAGTGCAAAGAATTTTGAAATCCTATAAATTTCACCCGTACAAAACTAAACTTGTCCTGAGATAGACGATTATGATGAAGAATTAATTAATGACACAACGTTTGAACAATAACCCAAATTTGTTATTTAACATTTGTTTTTCGGATGAATGTACCTGGTGCTGTAAATATTTGTCGATATTGGAGCGACTCGAATTACATTCGCAATACCCACAAAAAATTAATGTCTGGGCCGGCATTTAAAAATTTTTTTGGATACAATAGATTAATAGAAAATGACACAATTTTTTTGCTTACACCCATTTCTTTTTTAGTACATTTGCAGTTTTGTAGGCAATAAACAAATAATTATAGAATATTTTTTCCAATTTTAAAGTGTGTTTAAAATAAATTTTAATGTGAATGTAATTTTTTTTATTAATTATAAGACAAAATTTGATATATAAAAATTAAACAACCGTAAAATCGCTTTATATTATTCAATTATTCAAATAACTTCAAAATGGTTGAAGATAGGTATAAACTCTAATACAAAAGTTACGGAGAATCCAAAAATAGGGGGGTTTCCATTTAAAAATGTCAAGTGTAATGCGATATCTTATTTTTGGAACACCCTAACAATCATACATGAAAAGACGTCCCCCTATATATATATATATATATATATATATATATATATATATATATATATATATATATAAATATACCAGGAAAGTCATATATATATATATATATATATATATATATATATATATATATATATATATATATATATATATATATATATATATATATATATATATATATATATATATATATATATATATATACATACAGACGGAATTGAGAAAACATGTTTTCCGGCATCTAGGGACCCTTAAAAGTAAAGATCTGAAAAAATCTCAAGAGGAAAGTAATAATTAATTATCTTGTGTTTTTAACAAAAGTGTATATTTTATATTTTTATAGTTTTTCTTTGCACAGGGGTGGCCCGCATTTAAATAAATGACACTGTATAAGTGATTAGATTTTTAGGTCAAGCGGGGCTCATAATTTTTGGTGATTGATAAAAAAATCTCACTTTCATTAAGTGGCTGTATAAACAGAACATATCCTGATTGTTCCACTGATTCGAACCGTCTTCCGACTTTATTAAGGCGCTCGCCATTTTGTGTATTTTTGTTTTTGCCAACCAAAAAATTTTAACCAAATACATATTTAGCGAATTTTCTTATTTAGTCCCTCGGCATTTAATATATAAAATAATATTAAGTCGCTATCTTAATAATATTGCGTAATATAATAAAAAAAAACTATTTTCTTTCTCCCTGTATATTTGTAAATAGCCCATCGAGATTTAATAGCTCGATAAAAGAATCACACAACATTTTTGTATTCACTGTGTTTTCTGATTTGATTCATAATGTTGGTGACCTTTGGATCTACACGATAAGACCGTATTCGACTATACCCATATTTTTTTATCATACTTGGGGAATAAGTGAAAAAAACAGCCTCTAATAAATAGTTAGAGAATAACGAATAAATTTCCTGCAGCAAATTTATTAATTACATTGTTTATATTTACATCAATACTCTATCTGCGGATATGCAAAAGACCCAATCCAACTGGTCGCTCTTGTGCTATAGTGTTTCCTAGCCAAGTTTTTAATCGTAATTTTCACGTAAAAATATGTAAATTACACATGATGTTTGACCGGTCTAGGGGTAGGGGGGGTGGTAATTATTTCATTAAGCCCTCACGGTAAAAAGGCTCTTGATTGGCCTTGAGCCTCGGCCGACCCTACATTTTTTGGGTACGAGCCGTCACTGGCCCCAACATTTGCCAGTGTCCCGCATCGTGCGATTTCATTAAATTGTCTGGGAAATACCGAAATAGTTGCTTCAATTCAGGGGCGTGCGGTGAAATTTTAAGAAAGGGAAGCAATTTTTAGAAACTTACCTATTTGTAATGTAATTCGATTCTTCGATCATTTTTTGCAAATTCGTCAACGTCATGATAAAAACGTCGATGCTCCGACATATTTTGGAGAAGTTTATTTTCAAATGACAACGACATCGAAGTCTCTCCTGCCCCGTTGAATTTCTCACGCAATTTTTTATACGTTTAAGTGTTAAAAAATTGCGTTCTACTGATGAACTTGTGGCAGGTTTTGTCAATACTAATTCACACAATTTCGACACTTCGGTGTAGGCATCTTCCAGCTCCTTGTCTTTTAAAAACTGCATTAGCGTTATTTTTTGCGCTAATATTATCAGTTTCGTAAATCACTTTTAGTTCAGATCGCAGTAACACTCGGTCGAAGAACTGGCTATAATGAAGAAAAAGAGATTTAAACGCATCTTCTGGAATAGTTTTTCCTTTAAATGCATCAAAATTGTTTCGAGGAATTTAAAATCATAAAAGAGGCGTCTATATGATGTTTGAACATCTCCGACCTTGTCTATTCGAAGACGCTTGGCTTGTGGCTCTACATTTAACGTCATCGTTTTCTCCCAAAATAGGTCAGTCATCTTTTTTTTTGATTTAACATGGACTAAAAATCATCCACTTTTTTTTAGGTAAAAAGCAATATCATTTGTTTTAGTTTGTAATATATCAAAAACATTGTCCGAGAATGGAAATATTTCTGAAAATATGTTCAACAAATAATTAAAATTAAAATCTCGTTTCAAACAGTCCAAAAACCCCTCAAATTATTTGTTGCTTCTGAGTCTCACGTTTCATTATTTTCTATTATATTCTCAAATAGTTCAATCAGTGATTCACGATTTTCAAATACTGTTAACACAAGTCTTCCATTATAGTTCTACCTAGTAGGAGCTACTTTGGGCAATCGCTTGTGGACAATGGAGTCCAAAGCTTGAGTACGTTTTGTTGACTTGAAAAAAAAAAGCAGCCATGCCACTTAAAGTAACGAAAAATACTTTACACTCTTTAATGTTATTGATGGACTGAGATGAAACTAAATTTAATTTATGAGCAAAACAATGGACAAACACAGCACTTGGGAAAGTTTCTCGAACTTTAGCTCGCAGACCCCCTAATTGTCCTGCCATTACTGCAGCTCCATCATAGCTTTCAGCAACTAATTTTTTCTCTCCATTAATTTCTTTAGTAACGTTATGAACTACGGTATATAATGCATCTGCTGTACGATTTTCGGACACATTCTTAAAACCTAAAAATCGGTCTTGAATACTTCCGTCTGTTTTAACGTAGCGTATTACTATAGATAATCGGCTAAAATTAGTGATATCAGTTGTTTCGTCCAGAACAATAGCAGTGAACAGCGCCTCGTTAATCTCCTGCTTAATTCTTTTTAGAATAATTGTTGCAACAGCGGAAATTAAATCATTCTGGATTCGATTCGACGTTCCGCGAAAAACGCTAGACTGCTCTAAATGATTTTTTAAGCAATCATCATATTTAGCCATTAAAGTAAGTAAATCTTGAAAATTTCCTCTATTTGAAGAAACCCTTGTTTCGTCATGACCTCTAAATCCCAATTCATGCTGTCCGAGAAAACAAACAACATCGATAAGTCTTCTTAATATTTTCCTATTTTTATCGACTAGTTTATTGTGTTGGCGGTGACTAATTTCCAACTGTTATTAAGGGCGTATTCAATTCTGGTTTTGCCGAAGACTTTTTCTTTTATGACTGCCTGTAAATGCGCTTTGGACATAATGTGTATTTTTACAGTTTTAAGGAAACTGTTTAAATCGGAAAAACCAGTTTTATTCCCGGGACCTTTTTCATTTTCAAAAAGTAGTAACATGGCCAACAAAATAATTTATTTATATTTTCACACATTTTCAGCGTTATTACCGACAGCCGAAGTCGACGGTATTTGCATATCCACGTCCGTATTATTGTCTTCCATATCGCACTATTGCACGACGCGACGTACGTATAACACAACACACGGATAGCCGTCCAAACAAAGAACCTACTTCAAAGATAGCTTCCGCCACCACTTAAAGCACGCGACTGAAATGCAAAAATTGCAAACAGCCGGTGGAAAGTTCAATAACCTCTGGCTCGATTCACAGGAAATCAAGCATACAGGACTTGGCTGCAGAGAAGCTATAGGTTCTATTCGATATTCTATTGTGGCTGGGTCGGAGTCAAGGCCGCATTTATTATGGGCTTGATAATTAAGATAATATTTTAGCATTTTTAATATAAACTAAATTAATGGTTTCCTATTTCAAAAATTACATTTTAGAAGATGTTTTGTAATTTGTTTTTGGGGAAGCACTGCTTTCCTTGCTTCCATGGACTGCACGCCCCTGCTTCAATCGCTTGAAAAAATAATGCACAGGTGGATTATGACTGTTTTTCGAATTTGAGATTAGAGTGTAAGACGTACAGTAGTACTAGTTATGCAGATTACATTGATAAATTAGAGAGTGTTGTAAGAAATAAACGTGAATTTTGGAAATACGTTAATTCCAAGAGAGGAAACTGTGATATTCCTAAATATATGAATTTTAAAGATAGTTCTAGTGATTCGCCTGCGGATATTGTGAGATTTTTTTGCTGAGAATTTTGCCTCAATTTATGTAAATAATACGGAGACTAATTCTAACTTTTTAAATGATTTTGACTTGCCTGTAACATTTGAAATGCATCATATAAGTGTGATGGATGTTTTTAATAGTATTTTAAATCTAGGGGACAATTTGGGATGTGGACCCGATGGTATTCCGGTTGAATTTATTAAGGGCACTAGATGGGTACTCTGATATTTTAACCAAAATATTTAATAAATCTTTATGTGATGGTGTTTTTCCCGATCAATTTAATTTCACAAAAAAAAGTGTCCATAATTTCGAAAAATTTTGATGCTATAGTTGCCAATTATATCTCACCACATTTCAAACACCTAATAGTTCCCGAGCAGCATGGGTTTACCAAGTTTAAATCTAACTTGTCAAACCTCTTAGAATATCAAAACATTATTTCTGAGTCGTTGGAAAATTATCATCAAGTTGATGTAATTTATACGGACATGGAAACGGCATTTGACGGAGTGGACATTTCAATTTTGATTGACAAGCTATATGCTTACGGTGTTACTGGCTCACTTTTCTATTATTTTCTATTATATTCTCAACTAGTTCAATCAGTGATTCACGATTTTCAGATACTGTTAACTGTTGAGCAACTAATTTTTTCTCTCCATTAATTTCTTTAGTAACGTTATAAACTACGGTATATAATGCATCTGCTGTACGATTTTCGGACACATTCTTAAAACCTAAAAACCGCTCTTTAATATTTCCGTCTGTTTTAACGTAGCGTATTACTATAGATAATTGGCTAAAATTAGTGATATCAGTTGTTTCGTCCAGAACAATACCAACGAACCGCGCCTCGCCAATCTCCTGCTTAATTCTTTTTAGAATAGTGGTTGCAACAGCGGAAATTAAATCATTCTGGATTCGATTCGACGTTCCGCGAAAAACGCTAGACTGCTCTAAATGAGTTTTTAAGCAATCATCATATTTAGCTATTAAACTAAGTAAATCTTGAAAATTTCCTCTATTTGAAAAAACCCTTGTTTCCCCATGACCTCTAAATCCCAATTCGTAAGGTCCGAGAAAACAAACAACTTCGATAAGTCTTCTATTCTTAATATTTGCCTATTTTTATCGATTAGTTCATTGTGTTGGCAGTGACTAATTTCCAACTGTTTATTAAGGGCGTGTTCAATTCTGGTTTTGCTGAAGACTTTTTCTTTTATGACCGCCTGAAAATGGGCTTTGGACATAATGTGTGTTTTTACAGCTTTATGGAAATTGTTTAAATCGGAAAAACCAGTTTTATTTCAGAGACCGTTTTCATTTCCAAAAAGTGAACATGGCCAACAAAATAATTTACTTATATTTACACACCCTGTTAGCCATTTAAATTGTTCGTATTGTTTTTCCGGATAAAAATGTCTAATACAGTTTTTCATTTTTGTGGTTAAATTTTTCATAAGCGGTTTTGCCCTTCCTTTGGAAATTATTTGAAGCTTATTAGCGAAGTTTAATGTTGAATCCCTTTATTATTAATATACACCACACATTCACACACACTCTTCTTACTAAATTCTCCCACATTTTCAACGTTGTATTGTACTGTATACGTATTATTGTCTTCTATATCGCACCATGCACGACGCGACGTACGTATCACACAAAACACGAATAGCCGTTCAAACAAAGAACCTACTCCAACGATAGCTTCCGCCACTACTTAAAGCTCGCGACTGAAATGCAAAAATTGCAAACAGCCGGTGGAAAGTTCAATAACCTCTGGCTCGATGCATAGGAAATCAAGCATACAGAGAAGCTAGCTGCCCGCATAGGTTCTATTCGATATTCTATTGTGGCTGGGTCGGAGTCAAGGCCGCATTTATTATGGGCTTAATATAAACTAAATTAATGGTTTCCTATTTCAAAAATTACATTTTAGAAGATGTTTTGTAATTTTTTTTGGGAAAGCACTGCTTCCCTTGCTTCCATGGACTGAACGCGCATGTTTAATGGCATAAACATTAACGGTCACAATACGGTTTCAGCAGAGCCAGATGATAGGTTAATTGGCCTCTTAAGCATAAAAGCTTGAGGCGTAGAGCGCTAGGATGTATTTGGGAATTTCAGGACGTCTAAAAATTAGGGCATGTACAGTTTGGATGATAAAATCGTACATTGAGCAACGCCCGCATGAATGTCGCGGGGTTTAGACGTTAGATTTAGACATAGATGGGAGCTATCGCCCCAAGTAGACGTCTCAGACCAGGAGCCCACTACTTTTTAGAAAGAAAAGGACCATTTCAGGTCGAGCATGTCCCATAAACAAGCAAGCACCAAGCAAAGCAGTCTGGCGTTGACTAAAGCGTTACATCGACAGACCAGATGCTCGATAGTTTCATCTACCTCAACACAAAAGCTGCAGTATGGATCGTTGCCGAATCCAATCTTATACAGGTAATATTTCACTAGTGTCCACTTAGGACCCCGGTAAAGGTTCCAAGTTGGCCTGTGTTTAGTTTTAGTCTATTAGTCTCCGACTAAAAGGGCCTGACACAAAGACCTTAGACTGTCCGAGTCAGCTAGATCGTGACACTCAGCACGGAATTCTTCGACAGTGGGATTCTTAACCCTAGCTTTGACAGCTGAAAGAACAATTCCAAGAGCAGGTTCCGGCTCAGTGAAAGCAGCTTCCCTAGCCCGCTGATCCGCCCCCTCATGCCCGAGCGCGGGATGCTGAAAGGACATTTTTAATTTTGACTTGAAAAGTACGGGCGTTTAGTTATGAGTATATGAGGGAAATTAGGTGATTGGGTATCTAATAGATGTGGAAAACTTGGTAGGTAAAAACTTGGTCCTAAATCCATATCCAGTAGGAATAAGGCGGTTATTGCGGCTGCCTATTAAAGTTGTCATGAATATCTTGCACATTTTTTGCAGAAGAAATACACTGTTAGGACCTGGACGGAATCCGATTGTTCTACCGAGGCAGATCTTCAATGGCCCTATTAATCCTGTCCATGAGTATTTTTTTGCAGTTGGGCAAGGGTGTTGAGAAGGGACATAGGAATGATTTCAACACTTTTCCATCGAGCCCGAAAATCCTGCATTCTATGAATAATGCACAACCGCTTTTCGGGGAAGATTTTTTTAAGAAGGCAGTAAGACAAAAAAAAAGGACGGTGTCTGGGACTGGGGCTTTGATATTTAGAAGCTGACGGAGATACTTGCTTATCTCATTGGGAGCTGTTCTAAGCGAATTATAGACGGGAGGTGGTATACGATATTTTTGGGACACAAACCTAGCCGTAGCCTTTGTTATATATGCATGTGTGTTTGCCATTGTGTTGTAATAAGGGAATTTTTTTCGAAGCTTTTTTCTCAAAGTCTACCGAGAATTATCTCTATCTATCGTAAAATTAGAGTTTTTCGATCCTTATTATATTATAAACGGGGGGGAGGGGGTGATATAGGATATTTCTGAGACACAAACCTCGCCGTTACCTTTGTTATACCGGGTGTCCCTCAGATGTGGCTCATCCTTACAACTTTTTTGTTTTTTGAGATACATTTTTGAAATTTGGTGTGTGAATACAAGACATAAAGTGGGATTTTTGGACATATTCGTTTGTTTTGAGTCACTTCCGGTTTGACTGGAAATAACGGAAACTTTCGATTGAAAATGGCGTTCTGAGTGCAATGACACCCGAATTGTCAGTTTTTGACAGATGGAGGAATTTTTATGTTTTTTTTTCAATCTAGCATGCTATGAATCACTTAAATCGGCTCATTTCTGATATAGTAGTAAGGGAAAAATACAAGCTTACCTCTGTTGATCCTCAAAAAAAAATTTATGACCGTTTAAAATAACCAAAAATCAGTATTTTTGTGTTTAATCAATTTTTTCAAATCTAAAGGGTATATTTTGTACGTTCGTCCTTAACATATTCCCTTCCCGCTCCAAGTCGTCGTGGGTGCTAATTTCAGCGACGATCGTGGTCTGTGCGTCTAATGTTTGTTTGTAAATGTTGGTTTGTTGTGGATTAGTTTGCTCAATCGCACCTATCCCTGCGATCAGTTATCTGTTAAGTCCTATGTCTATGTATGTCGGTGTGGTGTTATTTTAAGCATATTGAAAGTGTGTAGGTATGTCTGTGTGTAGGAGCTGTATTGTCTTGCACGTAATCGTGAATAATCCAACCATGCCTACTGGGTGAAATACAATGATGCGCATTAAAGTCACCAAACAGCAGGAATCGGGTATTAGGGGGGAGGGGGAATGAAACCACATCATTTTGTGATAGAGTAAATCAAGGGGAAGCGTACTTAATTTCTAAACCTACTGGACTTGCAAGAAGGCTCCTATGGATCAGGAATCGCTTTAATAATTTAGTTGGGTGCTAATATACAGGGTGTCCCAGGGAAAAGTAACATATTTCGCAAATTAATAGCTCGAAAACGAAAAATGATATCGAAATGCGGTTTTCACCGAATGGCTTACATTTGCCCAGTTTTTTTTGCCAATGTTGCCAAATTTTCCCATTTATCCTAGGATCGCGGAGAAATACCTATTTTCTGGGACTAAATTATTGTTTTATTTTAAATGGGACACCCTATATACACTCAGGTGCAAAAAATTCGATCCATACGAATTTTTTAATAAAACATAAAGATCTTTGGATATTAAACTTTAAAATAAGTTATAGATTGAAAAATACGTATTGAATATCAATAAAACGCATAGTTTACAGAAAATAAATCTTTATTTTATATAGCCATTCGCTATAATACAGAAAATTAAAAATATAATCAAAACTTCTTGAATAAAAAATTGTAATACAAAAAAATGTGGTGTATGCAGTGATACTGAATACCTAGTGTTTCCTCCTCGGGCCCTTATAACAGCTTGAAGACGGCGTGGCATCGAGGTAATCAAGCTCTGGATGTCAGTTTGGTCCAATTCTCTCCATATTTCCTGAACAGCCGCACCAAGCTCAGCCAAGTTGTTTGGACGAGGTAGTCGTGCTCGATATTGCTTTCCCATTATGTCCCAAAGATGCTCAATTGGATTGAGATCAGGACTGCAAGCTGGCCAATTCATACGGACAATTCCCACCTCTTCTAAATAGTCATTGACGATCCTAGCACGGTGCGGACGCGCATTATCGTCCATGAAAATAAAATTGGGTCCGATGAACGGGGCAAAAGGTATCACATGCTCATCAAGAATGGTCGTTATGTATCTTTCACCCGTCATAGAACCGCCATCCACGATAGCTAGGTCAGTACGAGCTTCGAAACTTATACCACCCCAAACCATGACTGATCCTCCTCGATAGCTTATTCTTTCTGCAATATTGCACTGAGCAAATCGCTCTCCTTGCCTCCGCCAAACTCTTTCGCGGCCGTCTGGTGACCTCAAGGTAAACCTGGACTCATCTGAGAACAATACACTTCGCCAATCTGCGTCATTCCAGTTTTCGTGTTCTCTTGCAAAGGCAAGTCTATTTCTGCGATGTTCTACGGATAATAGTGGACATAGGGCTGGTCTTCTGGATGCTAAATGAGCTTCAGCAAGTCGACGCCGAACTGTCCACCTGCTTACATCCACATTTCTCACTTCATTCAGACGATTGGCCAATTGAACTGATGTGTCATGCCGATTTCTCAAACATGAAGTTACCAAAAATCGGTCATCTCGTTCGGATGTTGCCCTTCTACGACCGGAACCTGGCCGCCTTGTGAAATTGCCGGTTTCATTGAATCGCTGAACTGCTCTTTGAACCGCCGAACGACTAACACCTAACACATTAGCTGCATAATACTGGCTACGACCATCTTGAACTAAAGCCACCGCTCTAGCTGCATCCGTCGGAGTAAGAACATTTTATTGCAATTAAAATTAAGAATGCAACGCCTTTTGACACTACAAGATCACTATGGTAACCCGGGTTAAAATAAATGCAACCAACAAGGATTTATATTTTCGCTTATCGGAGGAATTTTAACAAATAAAAACATAAATTCCTATTTGCGATGAGAAATGCAGAACTAATATAAACATTTTGGTTTATTTGGGATATACGAGGGCATACCGGAAGATACATATGCCATATAATAACTTGAGAGTCGAAATACTTAAAATAAATGAGAAAAAAGAAATGGATCGAATTTTTTGCACTTGAGTGTATTTTTATGAGCTTCTTTTCAAAAATACATTGTTTGGGGATATTAATTTTAAGTTCTTAGATTTTAAAATTAACTATGTAAATTCTTGCTTTGAACCTAATCACAAAATTCTTTATTGCTACAAATACAATTTAGTAAAATAACAAAAGGTAAAAAGTTTTATTTTCGTGAAGATAAATAACAAATATAACAATTGTTGTCTGTGACCTCTATTAACTTCCACACACTTAGTCAATCTATAGAGAAAATTTCCATATGGGTTTTGAAACATTTTCTGTGGAATTAATTCTATAACATTTCTTATGTTAATTTTAAGTTCTTCCAAATTTCGTGGTAGAGGATTGTAGCACGCTTCCTTCACACAACCCCACAGAAAAAAGTCTGAGATCGTTAGATCTGGGGAATATCGAGTCCAAGGTATAGGACCTCAATTACCTATCCACCTGTTTGGAAAAATTCGATCCACTGAATTTTGCGCAATGTTTGAATAATGCGCTGAGGCGCTATCTTGTTGGAAATATATGTCATTAATTATCCCTTCTTCTTCAAGTTCTAACATATCGGTGTAGTTAGCTCCAAAGACGTCCATAAAGAAAAAAGGACCGTACACCTTGGTGGACGACACCGCACACCAAACATTTACTTTTGGCGAATCCCTTTCAAATTTGACAAACTCTCGCCATATGCGGCAATTACGTTTATTAAACTTTCGGTTTAAATGAAATGTTGCTTGGTCGGACATTATTATTTTCGCATTAGGAAATTGTCATCATCAATGTACTGGCCACTTTACGAATAGATATTTTATAATTATTATTACTTAAAATTTCCCTTACAAGCACATCTGCTCGATTGTCACGTCGCTTGATTCTCTCCAAAGAGCCTGTATCTCTAAACCGTTGCGCCGATAACAAAATCGGCTTTCTGGATGGGGGATTTTTTTGGTGTACTGTACGAAATATGCATCTGGATATTGTTATCGATTTCGTTTCTGCAGATGTGATTACTAAAAATGCTTTTTCAATTTGATTAAACATTTTAAAAATCAAAGAAATTAAAAATTTGACAGCTGCATTTGACAACAAACTTATTTTTAATGGTCGACGTCTACATACTTTCGTTCCGAAGAACACTTGATAGTTATGGTGTCGCATAAGTACGAAGAATGGATAGCGATAGATGACGTCGAAAAGTAGAGCGACTTTTAAAGATTATTAAATCTAAGGCTTACACAATTCAAGCATTTCAACGAATTATCCCCACGCTTACGAACAAAAATACTAGATACACATGTGAAACAATTCTAAATTTAACGAGACAATTTCCTAACGCGTAATTAATAATGATAGACGAAGCAACATTTTATGTAAACAGAAAGGTTAATTATACTGGCCGACCAGATTTTTCTAACACAGGCCAGCTCATTATTTTCACAATGGAAATACCCTCCAAATAATAAAAAAAAATATTCGGAAAGCCCCAACACGTACCATTTTTTAATAGCCTAATTAGAACCTTTTATATTGGCAGGTAAAGAATTTTATTGTGGGGCGGCTAAAATGTGTCCATTCTACAACGGAAAAATTACCTAGACTGGGTTGTTCACAACATAAAACATAAAATAAACGTTAAACATCACTTTTCTGTTGAGTTTTGAAATGAGTGGTTCTCTGTGTATCGATAAGCAAGCGTATGTGAAGACGAGAATGTCGAGTCAAACGCGCCGAAGTTGCAAAACTTCTCCTGACAAATTTTGTTATATTTGTGGAGTATTTCTGGCGAATCACAATCCAGGCCATTTTCCGAAAATGCAAAAAAAAGCCTACTTTAAATATTTTGGTGTGTTAATTGGGGATCAAGATAAGCGGTGGGCTCCCCATGTGTGCTGTGTTAGTGTATCATTGGTGCAGTGGATGAAGGGAAAGAGAAAAAGTATGCCTTTTGCAGTTCCAATGGTATGGCGAGAACACACCAATCATTCTGACGATTGTTATTTTTGCCTGGCAAAGACTGAAGGTTATTCCAAAAAGGGAAAGCACAATTTGGAATATCCAAATTCTCAATCTGCCATACGACCTGTTCCTCATAATGCAAATTTGCCAGTGCCGATTGTCCTTTTAAATTGGCAAGCTATTGATTTGGGAGATAATGGAGATAACGCATCATCAGGCAGCTCAGAAGAACAGTGCACCGATCCCACTTTTACCACAGGTCCCAGTTCCTGCAAGCCACATTTGATTGCTCAAAGTGAATTAAATGATTTAGTGCGTGATTTGGGGTTATCCAAGCAACAGTCAGAACTTCTGGGTTCCCGTCTTAAGGAATGGAACCTATTGGCCAAAGAAACAAAAATTACAAATTTCAACTGATATAGACAGTTTAATGTAGGAAATTGATTTTTAATTTCTTCTCGTGAGTGGCGCTTATTCATAGACTCATCTAAATATACCTTAAAAGCTGTGTTATTGCATAATGGAAATTTAAAACCCTCTATACCAATTGCCCATTCAGTTGCAATGAAAGAAAATTATGAAAATATGCGCACAACTTTGGATAAAATAAACTACTAATAGGTATAAATGGTGGATATGTGGGGGACTTTGTTTATGGGACAGTCGTGCAATAAATCAGCATTATGTAACAAAAATTTGGCCAAAAAGAAGCGAATTTCAACATGTTAAATTTATACCTG
The DNA here is from genome assembly GCA_030620095.1 of Kuschelorhynchus macadamiae. Taxonomy (NCBI): domain Eukaryota; kingdom Metazoa; phylum Arthropoda; class Insecta; order Coleoptera; family Curculionidae; genus Kuschelorhynchus; species Kuschelorhynchus macadamiae. Next base: position 249,503 of record JAUTXW010002898.1, on the reverse strand, counting down.
TTGTTGATCCCAAAAATGTCATTTTGCCTCCTCTTCACATTAAACTTGGGCTGATGAAAAACTTTGTGATGGCTTTGAATAAAGATGGTGATGGATTTAAATACCTAAGGCAAGTCTTTCCCCAGTTAAGTGATGCCAAATTAAAAGAAGGCATTTTTATTGGGCCACAAATCAGAAAATTGCTGGACGATGTCAATTTTGCGGAAAAGCTTACCGGGCAGGAACTCAGAGCATGGAATTAATTTGTTAATGTAGTAAGAGGATTTTTAGGCAACAATATGGATGAAAATTACGAACAATTAGTTAATGAACTCTTAGATGCCTATAAAGCGCTTGGTGCCAGAATGTCATTAAAAATTCACTTCCTCCATTCCCATCTGTCATTTTTTCCTAAAAATTTGGGAGCTGTTATTGACGAGCAGGGTGAAAGGTTTCACCAAGATATCAGAACAATGGAAATTCGGTACCAAGGACGATGGGATCCAGCCATGATGGGTGACTACTGTTGGTTTGTGAAGAGAGAAGATAGCACACCCCATAAACGGAAAAAATAAAGTTTAATTAGTGTTTTAAGTTAAAATTTTTCTCGTTTGCTTTTCTCTTAGATGTATGGTATGTTTAATAGGCGAAAACTGTAAACATAGTCAATAAACAGGGTTAAGAATTTTCTGAAATCATTTTTTCTATAGATATTAAGTATCGTAACATTCGATATGGTTCTACAACTCTAACAAGAAAACCCTACGTGCTACAACTTCGTATTTGTCATTTTCGTATTTGGATAGGCGCATTCTATTAGATTATGCTATTCTCATTTGTGTTATAACAAAAAAAATTTTTTTTGTCGCCCATTGTTATTATGTAAGAGTTAATTATAAAATCTAAGAACTTTAAATAAATATCCCCAAAGTATGTATTTTTGAAAAGAAGAAGTGTCAGGCTATCCAAAACCATACAAATATATAGGGTGTCCCATTTAAAATAAAAGAGTAATTTAGTCCCAAAAAATAGGTATATCTCCGGATAAATAGGAAAATTTGGCAACATTAACAAGAACAAACTCGGGGCAAATCTAAGCCATTCGGTGAAAACCGCATTTGGATATCATTTTTCGTTTTCGAGCTATTAAGTCGCGAAATGTGTTACTTTTCCGTGGGATATCTTGTATAGAGAGTTTGTTTATTTTCAGACAAGCCGCCTTGATGTAGTGGTTAGACTGGCTACCACTCGGAAGGCTGCGGTTCAATCCCCGTGTGTTGGCACTTTTTTCTTTATAAATAATACCGTTTCAATTATCGGGTTGCGTTTTTGATTAGCCCAGGTTAGGCCTTTTTTGTTTTGATGTAAAAAAAGCGTATTAACAAATGCGCAATAACAAAAACAGCGATTCCTAACCAATAGGTGCATTGGCTTTTACAAAAAATTGCAAAAGCTTTCCTTATATTACGCTACCCCTTCATATCGTAATAAAAACGACCCATATAAGTTACTGTTTACAGATAAAAATCTCCTAAATACAACAACTAAATACCCATGCGTAGATACTTGACAGTGCGATAATGCAACATGCTCTTGTGTGAACTGTAGTGTACACTGTCAAAATAAAAAAAAATTCTAACTAAAAAAAAAAGAGTTGATTGAGTAGAGTTATTTATTTCAGACAAAAATATAGGTTCATCACAATGGTAATACTATGTAAACGGAGTGTGTTTGTGTAAAAAAAGAGAAAAATACTTACTTTTGAAAATAAATATTTCCGGATATGTCGCTGAAAAAGAACAGTGCGATATAAGGGCTTCTTTCAAGGGCCACCTTGAGGAAACACTTCTAAACTAGACATTATTTGTTAATTTTTCGTAAAATAAAATTTTATATTATATAATTATTTCTTCTTATATCCTGCACGTAACTTATTCAGTGACTTTGAACGGTTCTATAGGTTTTTCTTTGTTAATTTAGAACAATTGAAGTACTTACTGACTAATAAACATTCAATCTACATTCACATGCATACATTTTTAAATAAATAAAACACATCCAAGCACAAACAAATCAATCCCTAAATAGTTACCTAAACTAAAGGAATTAAAATATAATTGTACGAAGTTCGGGCTTATAAACAATTATTTAAGGTAAAATCTACGTCTGCTTAATTTAAAGTCCCCAAAAGTTCGAAACTAATCATTTAAATCAATTAGTTCTACCAGATACTATTAAGACTATTTGCTAGATGCATATTTTACCTTAAATTTATTTCATCCCAGTTATATTTAGGACATAGACGTATATGAGCTACATACATAAACGAAAAATAATACTTATCAGTAAGACAATAAAAAAACTGGTCCAATAAGTAGTAATAAATGTAGACTCCATCTATTAAGAGTATATTATGTCTCGTGTTGGTATCGTTTTTAATTATTTTGTCAAAAACTAAGGACAGAATCCATATCCTGGGTGTAGGTGAGTGACAAGGACTTCCTAACTGTATCAAACGCAACTGAAATGCTCCTGGGGAACTAGAACACATAGAAGTTTGCTAACTTAAACTTACTAAATACTAACTTTTAAACTTATAAACAACAATGAAATGCATCAACATGCTGGAGTCCTATAGAAATTTTCCGAGGGACGTTTTTCATAGACAATATCTAGGAAAAGAAAAACCTAAATGCATCTCTGTCGGAAAAATGACGAGAAAATAGACATTTTTTTAATTTAATTTTTTTTTATAGAAAAAGGTCTGGTCAGAAAACTAATTATGGCACCGGAAAGTGCTTAAAAAGCTACACAAAATAGACTATTTAGGAGGGGATATATACAGGGGTGCACTAACGAGGTGAAGTTTGCACCAAACTTACCAAGAATGGGTACATTTTTTAACATTATCCTGTATTACAAGAAAACTAATAGATCTAAGCCCGTAGGGTATTTTTTTTACGAAACAAGATATTTTTAGGTAGACCGTGACCCAATTTCGAGTTTATAACTTTCACGGTTAAATTACTGCAAATTTTTAAAGTTCATAATTTAAATTCCCACTTTAACCTCATTTTGCCGCTTACTGCGAATAGTAATCGAAATTATTTTCAGACCAGCGGATGGAGCATGATAGATGGCCTTGGCCTAGGACGATAATAAAATTTACAGAGATATCTGACATATCAGTTGTGACAGATGTCACGGCAAAGTTTTGGTTTGTTTAAAGCAAATATTTTTCTGGTATTTTTTTATCGTTTCGATTTATGTTTGTGCATTTACGCGTTAAAGAGTCGTTTTCACAGCAAACATTTTTCTGGTATTTTTTTATCGTTTCGATTTATGTTTGTGCATTTAGGCGTTAAAGAGTCGTTTTCACGATTTGTATTTTAAACTTACGAGTTTAAGTATACGTGAATTTTTATTGTGTTCAGAGAACTCTCTTGTGAGAAGAAAACTGTGTATTTCAACGAGAATTTGAATATAATTTCAACGAAAATTTAATATAAACGTGGTTCAAGGCAGATTTTTTCAGAAAAATCTTAAAATCGCGCATGTATTATGAGGGGTACACATTATTAGCTTTTCAGAGTATTTTGTTATAATAATATCTGATCAGATGCGTAAATGTACACATTGCACCGACTAAATTAGACAGCTTCTGAGACAGACATATACAAGGTGTTACAAATTTGAGGTACAAGCATTGGGATCTCAGAAACGGTAAGATATACAAGGACAGTTAAATTAGGGCAAAGTTGCGTAATTGTTGTTAAATGTTGGATAATAATAATTAGCTCACAAAGTTGAAAATTTTTTAGGTATTTTCGAGGATATCCGTAAACAAACAGGAAATTATCTGTATACTGCATTTGACGAGATATTACAAAATAAATTTTACATCTTTATAGCAACTTTTCCTTATCTACAAGATAGTGTTCAAATAAAAAAGTAGCCCTTTGGTTGGAAAACTGCTTACGGCCCCACAAAATGGACGGTTTATGAAAGGTTTACAGGGGTGGCAATTACGAGGTGAGGCTTGCACAAACAAACTGTTTTTATCCGTAACTTTTATACTGCTTAAATTTTTTATTTACGGTTTTCAAAATTCAATGTAACTTTTAGGGGAGTAATTTATTTTGAAAAAATTATGTGACAACTCTCAAAAAAAATTTAACTTTTTAACTTTTAGGGGCGTCATACATTTGAAATTTTTGTTTCCCCGTAATTTCATTTTCAAATACGGTAGTTTCATTTCAAATACAGTAGGTAAAAAAATTATTGTCCCCATAACTTCTGGACTGCTTAAAATTTTGAGAAACGGGTTTCACAGTTTCTTGCTCGGTTCTTTGTAACTTTTAATGTCGTAATTTATTTTAGAGAAATATTTTTGCAGCTTTCCAAAAAAACGTCTCGTATTCCTAAATAGCTAATTTTGTTTTAAATGAGATTTTGACAGATAAATGTATAGGATATATATCCGTAACCGGATGTATCGGACTAGCGAACGTTTGTTAATCAAAAATAGCCGTCAAGGTTATGATAATAGTAAAATAGGATCAACAATAAGTACGTAAGACTAGACATCTAAGGTCACGCACACGGCTAATACACCCACCCACAGTCCACAGGGACAACCTGAGTTATTACTTGCGTAATATTTGTTAAATCATTAACTGGGGCTTATTTTCGGGTCATTTTACCGTTTTCATTTTTTCTGTGTGCCAGCCAATATTGTATTTTGTAACAAATATTTTTCGGAAAAAACAAAGCTTTACCTTAAGATTGGCATCACATTGCATCTTGTTGTTTCTGCTCTGTTAAGTTACTAAAATCCGACACTACAGCTGCCACGTTCCCGTAAGCTTTTTTAATACCTCTGTGTTTTATACTCTTCGCAGGAAGAATCCCATGTGCATCTTTGCTTTTCTGTAACAATTTCGGGTCAATTTTAAAATGGCCCATGGTGTGGCCCGTTTATATTGCTCTACACATATAACGCAAAACCGACAACACAGGACCTCCAACGCAAACGAAAATCAGCGCAAATATGAAACTGATCATTTTAAGATGCAATTCTATCACCTACGTCCTGACAGTCAGTACTGACTCTACGTTCCACGAGAAAAGGTACTTAATTTAACCTCAAATTGTATTTTTTATTTAAAGTATTTTCTAATTTTAAATAAAATTCAATTCAATTATAAAACACCAAAATTAAACAAATATTACAAGCTCATAAGAACATCACACTTTTGGATCTCGTGGCGACTAAAATTCTAAAGTTTTATAAGTTTCTAAGAATTCTCACCTCCTTTGTTGACCTACTAAAGTTATCTATAATGCGTTTTAGATCAACAAATGTTTATTTATTGAAAACCGATATTCTATTGCAGCATTACCGAGGGAAAGTATTAATACAAAGTTAACAAGCTTAAATACCTGGGGGTCACAATAGATACAAAGCTGAGCTGGAAGACTCATGTCGATAGGCAGATAAGGAAGTCAATAGCGACCTTCTGGCAGCTCCGTAGAGCGGTAGGCACAAGCAGCTAAGTCCTAGGGTCATGCACTGGCTGTACCAAGCAGCCATAAGACCCAGGATATCATACGGCTCGATAGTATGGTGGCCCTCGGTGGAGAGGAAAACCATTCGTTCCAGTCTTGCAAAAGTCCAGAGACTGGCTAGCCTAGCGATAACTGGAGAAATGAGGACGACGCCGTCAGCAGCATTGGATGTCTTGGTAGGGCTGCCATCATTGTCTACTTTCATTAAGAAAGAGGCTATGGCAGCGCACTTGCGAATGAGAGACGCAGGAGCTTGGCATGCCAAAGGTGAGGTTGTGGGTCATGCAAGGATCTCCCACATTGTGGAAAGAGAGATCCCTACAGAGTAGCGCGACCCTCAGGCAGACTAAGATGGCATAAGGGTTATAGTATCTCAATCCCCGAAAGAGAGGACTGGGAGAGAAACAGGCTGGAGTTCTCCAGAGAGGCAATTGTTTGCTATACGGATGGTTCACGTATGACACAGTTGCAATCCTCTGGTGCTGGAGTTTATATTGAGGCTACACAAAACGGGTCCAGCTTCCCTTTGGGGAAGTTTTCAACGGTGTTTCAGGCTGAGGTATATGCTATTCTAATGGCAATAACGATGAAGGAAGTCATAGAGGGGACAGAGGAAGAGATTGTCATATGCTCAGACAGTCAAGCAGCACTTAAGGCGCTCGACTCACCCATGGCGGGATCAGTTTTGGTTCAGGAATGCGGTGACAGGCTAGAGCAGTTGGCGCGACGTAAAAGAGTGAAGTTGGTTTGGGTGTCAGGACACTGTGGGATTGAGGGCAAAGAGAGGGCAGATGAGTTTGCTAGACTCGGCGGCACCAGCCCGTATGTAGGACCAGAACCAGCTTTTAGGCATCACTAGGCAGCAGATAAGGACAGCACTCGACGAATGGGCACAACATGAACTTCAACGTGAATGGGGCCAGTCCGGGGTCGGGAGGCAAGCTAAAGACTTCATTGTGAAGCCCGATAAGGGCCGAACAGAGTGGTTACTAGCCCGAGACAGGAAAGCTTTAAATTCCATCGTAGGAATAGTAACGGGGCACTGTCGATTGAGGAGACACCTCTTTATGTCAGGCATTGAGGAAGATTCTATCTGCACGGAGTGTCAGGAAGAGGAGGAAACTCCGCTTCACGTCCTGTGCAGATGTGAAGCGCGAGCGAGACTGCGACGAGATATTTTCGGCACTACGGTCTTGCATAGGGACGAAGTTAAGGATCTTGCATGGAAGGATATGCAGACTTACATAGTAAGGACAGGCAGATTCAAGGATGTACACCTGGTGGCGGGTGGTGGTTGAGAGAGGAGCTGGGGTAGACTGAAAGGGCCTTATAGGCCTACTAGTCAGGTCTCTAGATCTCCCCCTAACTACTACTACTACTACTACTACTACTACTACTACTAACAAGCTTCCATAATTTTTGATAAGAACCTCTATCACGATATATTTATTAAACAATTATCAGGACGTGTATCAAAGGAACGCTTTCGATGCCTTAAAATTATCAGGTGCTTTACATTAGATTCTAATGAAGCATAGAACCCGATAATAACTTGGTGAAAGTGGAAAGAATAAATTTGATTGGCCAGAAGTGCATGTTTTCCTTTCTTTTTTGTTCAACATGTCTTTCTTTAAAGATATTCATGGGCTGCCTATATTCAGGGGTTATAGGTTTTGTGCTAAGACGGGAGTCAAGATATCATGAAATTTGTATTATACCAAGAAGTATAAAAATTGAATAAATCAAAATAAAATTAAAATCAAAGGTATTTAACATTTTCCCTGACATTGGGCAAAAATTGTCGGTTTCCTTGATTTTTATTAAAAATGTAACGTTTTTCCTGACTTTTACCTGAATTATCTGGCATTTGCCTATTTTTCATGACTTTGTGGACCATGTTTTTATGTAAAAAATGTCCGGCCTTCTCGAAGGAAAAGTTTAGGAGAAGAGTTGTAAATTTTATCACCAAAATAATTCCTTAGCCCTATAAAAACTGCTCCATACGATTTTTTAACTAAGATAATTTTACCACCAACATACTTGGCGTGAATCATAAGAGGTGTCTGCAAAGTTTGACTCAAATTGCCTTGTTCCTCAGACGGGCATGTTTTTTTAATTTTTGGCTTTAGAAGAAAATCCTAAGCTGCCCCAAAATTCATATCTAGTAAAGCTGTTGTTTTTTTTTAATCCATTGTCTCAAACATCTCCATTCTTAGAATTCAGTTTACCCATTTAAATATTGTCACTCACCTACCCTGATAAATAATATTTCTCTCTATGTCAGGCTGGTTACACCTTTTCTAGGTGCAATAAAAAAAACAAATTTACATTGATTAAAACATGAAATTGCATATACAATTTGATAAACATATTTTTTCACGTTGTGACAGTGTTTTATTTTTGAAGAATTTTACATATTATTTTTTAGTACATATTACACGAATTCCTTCATTTATGTCGATGTAATGCTCTTTAGGTTATACAATAATATATACCAGTATTAATAACACAAAAAAAGCGATTATGGAAAATAAAATATAATATACAAATTAAATTATCAAAAGTATGCAAGAATGACTAGTGGATATTGGGAAACAAATTCGATATCCTAATAAAATTATTCTCGCAACTGATAGTACTACCAATTTGGCATTTACAAATTAGCTAAGTTGAAGACAATCAACTATTTGCACTATATACATCATAAACACAGTCTACATTTAAAACAAGAATCTGTAAGGAACATAGGGTCCCTTCTACTACTCTAAAGAAAGGACAATGACAAAACAAAAGATAATACCTGTTCAAATAATATCACAAGGTACAAAACTTAAAGTATAACACGCCCTCTAACAGGTCAAACTTAACACAGGAACCAAGAATATAAAAACATTTATATACACAGCAGCCTACTAACTAATAGGGGTAGTTATCCCCTCTTGGAAAAGATATAGGGGCGGGCCAATATGTTGATTAATCAACGTATATATTATAATACATAGCTCGTAAAAGCGCAACAACACAACTGGTTGAATTGAAATAAGTGAAACAACCAACCAAAACTAAAAAAACAACGTTGTTCCTTAGTTTTGGCGGTAGTTGCATCGTGTGCGTTTTTATAAGGTGATCTAAATAAACAATAAAAATCATAAAAGAAATAAACGCGATTAGGAGATAGGGTTTTACGATAGATGATTTTTTTTTCTGGAAACATTTCATCTCACAGGCTGAACAGTTACCAGCAGTGCAATTTATGGGCTATTCATGTATGCTGTATCTAACTATCTACAAGTAACGGCAAATAAATGATTGTACAACAGAACGGAAGCTTTCACGACTTAAGTCAACTAACAACAAATCATGGTTCTTGGGCTTAGACCGTGACAATGTGGAATTACATTCCGACCTTTCGCCGATTGCACGAGGTATATTCAGGAACTTAAACCCAAGACTCGTGATTTATTCTATAAAGTTATTGCACTGCATAAAAAAAAACCTAGAAAACTTATACGCGTATTATATATTAAAGCTTTGCAGGTATGTACATTCTCTATATATATATATATATATATATATATATATATATATATATATATATATATGTCCATTTTCCAATTTCAAATGTAAAATTTTGACACATCCTGTCAAGCCAGAAATAGATAAATAAAAATTAAGATAGAAAAATCCATTCCGTTACAAGTTTTAAAGGGTTAAAAATGTCAATTTTTAAAGCGCCATTTTATCGAAAACAGTTGAATTTAAACAAAAAGAGTTTAGAATGTTCAGAACAAAAAAATGCAATAATATACATGACATTCCATTCCAAACGGATGTTGCCCCCGGTTTAAGGTAGAAGCGGCAACACCGCACAATTTAAAATATTTTAAAACGATAGTTTATGTTCATCTATGGCCAGAACCAAAATCTATTCATTAGTTATCCCTTCATATGATCAACAATACTTCAACAAAGATAGCGTAGACACAAATATATATATATATATATATATATATATATATATATATATATATATATATACAGAGTGACCCATTTCAAAGCAGAACACCCTAATATCTTAGGAATTAACTACCAGCTATTTTCAATATTTTGGTGATGTGTATGGATTTAAAATATGATTATTTTGATATATTCAACATTGACATCGCTCACTGGCGGGCGAGACTAGAGGGGGGAAATGTTACGATTTTTAAGAAAAAGATGTTAGCGATTTTTTTAACGAAATTCTGATTATCGATTCTTACTCAGCATCATCAAGAACCCCTTTATATCAAATTTCAACAATCGTTTTCTTATCATAACTTTAATACTGTTCTTAGTATTTTCATAAAATTTTGCACGCATCTACTAAGAACCAATAGGCATTTTTTGATGTAGAAGATTTTTTGATAATTTTACCAGAGGCGTCCGTACGGAATGTAGACTGGAGATTTTTAAAAAAAAGTAAGGTACGCCACTGCTTTTTCCGGAATTAAAAATCATTTTTGAAATCCTCATTTATTTTCTTAACTTTTTTTTCGTCCGACGCACTGGTTTCGCGTAAAAAAATAAAAATTGCTTTCATGCATTGCAAAATTGCTAAAATCTCATGTGACAGTTTGTAGGTAGGATGTGTTTTTGTCTAATTTTTATTAAATTAAAGTCAATCGATTAAAATAGCCACTACTACAATTCAAGTTTAAAACAAAAAATGTATTAGTAAGTATTATTTTGAGTATTGAGTCGAAAATGAATTTTTCAATACCATTAGATTTTAGAGATTTTGCCATGCATGAAAGTTGTTTTTATTCTTTTACGCCAAAACAGTTCGTCGGACGAAAAAATGTCAAGAATTTAAATTTATTGCAAAATAAATGAGGATTTCAAAAATAATTTTCATTTCCGGAAAAAGCAGTGCCGTACCATAGTTTTTTAGAAAAATCTTCAGTCTACATCCCGTACGGACGCCACTGGTAGAAATATTAAAAAATTTTCTACATCAAAAAATGTCTATTGGTGCTTAGTAGGTGCATGCCAAATTTTATGAAAATACTAAGAGAACAGTATTAAAGTTATGATAAGAAAACGATTTTTTTTTAAACTTTAACACCCTGTAGCTCAAAAGTTGAGAGGTTTAGGACGTATGTTCATATGAACCTTTCTTTCTTAAATAAGCTAAGAAATCATATCCTGCATTTTCAGCCATTAATTAAATTACACCCTGTATATGTATGTATATATATATATATATATATATATATATATATATATATATATATATATATATATATATATATATATATATATATATATATATATATATATATATATATATATATATATATATATATATATATATATATATAATATATATATATATATATATATATATATATATATATATATATATATATATATATATATATATATATATATATATATATATATATATATATATATATATATATATATATATATATATATATATATATACCTGTTACCGAAATCAAGCCTCCCTGAGCCAAATAACCGAATTGTTTCCAGTTCAATTAAATGCACTGTTTTAGAGATTTTCCGTTGTAGGAACAATACAAATGAAAATGAATAATACGACTGGCCAACATGTATGTTGTAAAAATTTAATAAGAGTAAGCAAACAGACCTAAAATTACTACTTCGAAATACGCTCCCGTTAATGTCGAACAAAATCAAATACATTTTCGATCTATAACGTTCTTATTGACAACGTACAACAAATTAGAATTAATTTAAATAATTAATTTATGGTAGCATCCCATAGTCTTGCTTAAATTAAACAAAACATTTAAATGTATCTATAGGCTTCATAAAGCGAGGTTGGATAAGTGGGAAATAATACACTCAACATTGAATCACTCCTACACAAAATGGATTCTAACAAACTTTAAAGAAAGTTCTGACTCAATTATTCCAAGAGAAAATTCAAGGAGTGCGCTTTCTAAGTACTTTGGTTGTTTACGGTCAAATATAAGTGTCAAAAATGCATCAAGAAAACAAGATAGTATATGCATGTGAAACATCTTCCTATAAACTCTAGGATTTAATTATAAAATTATGCTTACATCAAAATCCTAGAATGTATAAGAATGTTTCACATACAGTAATAAATATATATTTTCTTCTTTTTAGTCAGCTAGTTAGTATGTTTCCCACTCTCTGTTCTTAGCAGTCGCGTTTTTTTGGTTTTTCATAATAATTAATTTATTTAACAACACTCTTATAAATGATAAACCAAGTGATGAATCCATTATTCATATAATAAAATGAGATATGTTACTCAATAACTTGCATCTTCATCTTAGTACGATACGTAAAAACAAATAGATTGTCATGTTATGGAATTTAGGACCAACTTCTCTGTTCAAAGTTTCCTTTTATCTTAAGCCAATATAGAGATATAGGAAACATTATTTATAGAACACAATGCGTACGACCATTACACTAGCCAATAGTGAAATTTTATTCACTGTCACAAAAACATGTTTAAAATTATTTCAAGTTTATTGCAGTAAATAAATACGTACATGTAAATTACGCTCTAATCATCAAATATCGCATAAAAGCACAAAACTCTCGTTTTTTTAATAAAGAAACAATAAGCACATTCCCAGACACCAAACAGTTAAGACATGTCTATTTATATTTAAACAAATATGTGATATCATATTATACCCATTTTGTTTTTTTTGTGGAAGAAATGTGAGTAAATGTCAACAAAGATATTTAATATAATACGATTTTTTTTAAATTAAACTTCAGACACTGTATTTTCTTTAAAATATTTTTTCTCTTATACACCGAAATAGAATTTTTTGTTCAACTGCGTTTACCAAAGAACGTAAAGTGTTTAACAGTTCATGTACAAGGTGGCCCACGAAAGATGGTCCTATACCTTATCTGAGAAACTATAAATGATACAAACAGGGTGAATTGAAAGTTGTTTAATGCATTAGCAGCAAAATATATACAGGGTGGTAATTTCGCCCAGATTAATAAGCCATTTTTTAAACAGAAATAACTGTATTATTTTAAATTCAACACTCTGTATATTTTACTCTGTTTCAAAACAGCATTAAATTATTTTTCATTTCATTTGACACATCCATGATGTCGTCTGAGTCACATGTCTGCTCTACCTGCGTTATAAAAAGTGTATGTTAAGTAGTGCATTAAAAGATTTTATTCTACATCTTGGTTGTATTACAGTATTCAGTCATAAGTTATACGTGTACAAATTAAGTTTTATGATAATGGTGTTGTGAAATCAGTTCTGTCTTCAGGGCGATTTGTGTTTGATACCGTTGGCCGCCATAATGGGTTTATCAGCTGCAGATCTTGACAAGATCCGTACTTTATTTCATGAAGAAGCCAAGAGCGTTTTCAATCAAGATTATCTAAAGACTATATCTGATAATATTTTTCGGGCGACGACAAACTAGATAAAAGCGAACAATTTTCCCGCAATCTTAATGTCCGTATTTTTGGATTAAAACTTGAACAGAATGAGAATATACACCAGGTTGTTATCGATCTATTTAAAAATAAACTCGGTATAAATTCCATATAAGAATTGGATATAAAAAAGTCGCATCGAGTGTCATCAAAAATTGTAAACATTGATAAACCGCATCCACCGGCAGTCATAGTTCGTTTCTTTGGCGACAATATTCGTAGTCTTGTATTGAAAAACCGTTCAAAATTAAAATGGACCGGAATACAGATTCAGGAGGACTTAACTAAAACGCGTCTTAAACTTCTCGAGAGTGCAGCGAGTGAATTTTCAAAAAAATACGTATGGTCTTCCAGTGGTGTTATACTAGTGAAACATAAAGATAAAATTTTTCGTGTTGAATCGGAGGCCGACCTGAAGAAAATAAAAAAATAATATATAGATTAATCAGTACCTATTGTACGTGAGATATTTTTTTTTTATTTAGAAGTGGATCAATAATCGTTAATAATTATTTCCAGTTATTTTCGGAGATATCTAGTTTCTTAATGTTTATTTAGTCTGTAATAACTAAAAAATAAAAATCATTATTTTTATAATTATAAAACAAATTTGAACATAACTAGGGCATATTATGTAAGAGGGTATTAATAGTGAAAGGAATTAATATATGTTGTTGTTTTTCCTTTTTTTTTGCTTATTTCCTGTTTATTATTCTTAGGACTTTTTATTTGGGATCAACTTGTTTCGTAAGCACACTACACTGTTTCTGCAATTTTTTTTTTAAATTAATATTTGGCTTTCATTATACGAAATTAAGAAAATACGTTACTTATTTATTATTAATTGCCAATAATGTTTAGGGTGGCAATTTTATCTTCTTTTAATTTTGGGAATCTGCTTAATTTTCTGAAACTTTCATAAATATAATTTAATTTATAATTAGAGCGTAATATCATTGTATTTGGTAATGCAGGGGAATATAGAGAGAATCCATGTTTTTTTTCTCTCCTTTTTACTGTTTTGCTTTGTTTTTGCATGGAGACATGAAGAACGGAATTAAAGTGCCTATATATTTAAATCTATTTTGGTAGCGGAATGCAGTGACTTTTTTAGGACTAGTTCAAGGTTTTTTTTTTATTGGGAAATGTACAAGTTAATTCTTATGGTATTTGAATGCATTATACTTGGGAATTTATTTTTAATGTTTTCTATAGCTTAAGAGAAAATAAACTGTTTAGTTCCTTGTAATTTCGTAACGGTTACTTTTAAGTTCTAATGATAGTGTTTTCAATAATCCGTTGGCATATAAAAATATCTAAACCAACCATAGTAAATTTATCTGCACATAAATTACATCCAATTATAGTGGAAATATATTGTGACCAGGTAGGTCTTTTTCTATGTCACCTTTTCTCTTTTTTTTTTCTTGCTTCTTTATTTTTCAGTGTACAAAACTATTATTTAACTTTAGCTTAACTGTACTAGAGGTGTTTTTTTCTTTTTCTTAACTTCTTCTTTTTCTTCTCTACTCCTCCTACTTTTCAAGGTTGTTGGGGCCCTTCTGGTATCTCATAATGAATTTTAAGCTCACGCAAATTAACGCTCGTTCATTGGCTGCTCATTTTAATGAATTTAAATATGAATTTGGCGATAAAGGCTTTGACATTGTGGCTATTACGGAAAGCTGGCTGAACTCAGAAATTTCGACAGATATGATTAGCCTACAAGGATACTCGTTGGTAAGAAATGACCGCAGGGATCGTCGTGGGGGTGGTGTCGCAAAGTATATTAAAAGTGGGTTGAAACATGAGGTGATTCTCTCTGAAAGATATGATTTTTTAGAAAGCATTTGGATTAAATTACACATTAAAAAAGAAACTATTATAGTAGGTGTGATATATAGACCCCCAAACACTAATGGGTCCTTATTTATAAATACATTTGAAGATACATTGGCTAATATATTTTCTTGCTATGATACTATATTTTGTCTTGGAGATTTTAACATTGACATTTTAAAATACGACAATGTTTTAACAACCCAACTTCTATCAGTGGTAGAACCTTTCAATATGGAGCAAATAGTCACTGATCCTACCAGAATCTCAGGTTCAAGTTTCTCTTTAATAGATTTGATCTTTACCAACTCTGATAAAGTTATTAACAAAGGTGTTGCTTTTTCAAATTTTTCTGATCACTGTTCCACTTTTTGCGAGATAGAATATGTTGTGGACCCTAAAGTAGCCCCAACAATAACTTATAGAGCACTAAAAAATATAAATTTGCCTTTATTTGAAAGAGACCTTCAATTAATTCCTTTTGATAATATATATAGTATTGAAAATATAGATGAGAAAATATTTTTTTTTAAATACTAGCATACTGGCACTTTTCGATTGCCATGCTCCAATTAAACAGTGTACTAAACGAAATAAGACATTGCAACCATGGATTACAGATAATATAAAGCGAATGCAAAATTTAAGAGATAAGGCTCTTTGAAACTTTAAAAATACCAAAGACCCGGTTAAATGGAATTATTACAAACAGTTAAGAAACTTAACAACTGCGGCAATACGAAACGAAAAAAAATCTTATTATAGATATAAATTTCAAAATTCCACGATGAAAGAAAAATGGCGGGAATTAAATAAACTGATACCATCTAAAACTAAGGCTATTCCTGATGAATTTAAAGATGTGAATAAATTTAACAATTTTTTTATAGACTCAACTAAATCTCTTTCTATTCCTAAAAATGAATTAATAAACTTTTACTCTAATAATACTATAGATAATATTCATACTCTTTTAAAGTTTGCCACTGTTAGCAATCAGGATGTTATCGAAATTATTAATAAAATAAATAGCAAAGCTTTTGGCTCAGATCTTCTAAATATAACTCTTATCTTCTTGTGCTGCCCGCGTATTATTGATTATATAACACATATAATAAATGAATGTATTATACATAACTATTTTCCTTTTAGTTGGAAAGAAGCTATAGTTATACCGTTAGCAAAAGTTAATGATCCCAAAAACATGAGTCAATTTAGGTCGATTAGTGTGTTACCGACGTTTTCCAAAATTTTAGAAAGAGTAATAGAGATGCAAATTAAAACCCATTTAACAAGTTATAATGTATTACCTATAAAGCAATCTGGATTTCGTTCAGGATACAGTTGTTCGACTGCAATGGCCGATGTGACATGATATTTTTTGCGCTCGCGATAATAATCAGATAACTGCCTTGGTTCTGTTGGATTTTACAAAAGCCTTTGATTTTGTAAATCACAGTATCTTGATTTCTATATTAAACTATATAGGGTTTTCTAACAATGCGTCAACCTTAATAAAATCATTTCTTAGTGATCGTTCACAGCGAGTCAAAATTGAAAATAAGGTTTCCGATTCACTTAATATAACAACTGGGGTTCCCCAGGGGAGCATACTTGGCCCAATATTATTTAGTATTTATACTAGCAATTTTCAAAGAAAGTTTGAATTCTGTAACTATCATATATACGCTGACGATACTCAGTTGTATTATTCATTTCTTCCATCTGAATGTATTGACGCCAAAAATAAAATAAACTCCGACTTAAATTCACTATTTCTGACATCTGCTGATCATATGCTAAAATTAAATCCAAATAAGTCTGTAGTAATGTTGTTTGGCAACAAAAATGTTATTAATAATATATACAAATTAATGGATTTGTCAATTAACAATCAGCGACTCTCTATTGTGGAAAATGCCAAAAGCCTAGGATTAACTCTTGATTCCCAGCTTCGTTTTAAGAATCACGTATCTTCAACACTCAAAAAAGCATATTGTGGATTAAAATCATTATATATACATAGACATTATCTTGATCAAAATATTAAAAAAGATTTATGTAATTCACTTATCCTGTCGCACTTTAATCACTGTGATAATGTGTATGGTCCGTGCTTGGATAGTCACGATTTGCATAGAGTGCAAAAGATTCAGAACTGTTGTATACGACTAATTTTTGGTATCAGAAGAAGCAACCGAGTATCCCACAAACTTAAAGTACTTTCATGGCTTAATATGAGTAATAGAAGGAAACTACATGCAACATGTATGTATTTCAAAATTTTAAAAAGTCGTGTACCAGTATATTTGTATAATAAAATAAAATTCCGAACAGATGTCCACCATTTAAATCTACGTAGAAATACTTTAACTATCCCTAGACATAAACATGAGTTTTTCAAACGCTGCTTTTCTTATGATATAGCACTGTGTATCAACGCTTTACCCATTGAATTATCACAAACTACACTCTCAATACAATCCTTTAAACATAAACTGACGAAATATTTACTTTCTAAGCAATGAACGTATAAAGTACGTGTAGAGCCTTCATCAGCCTTTGTTCTATCTTTCTATATCTTTAGTTTCATTTTCCTCTTTTCGCACTTTCATTTTCCTCTTGTCGCACTATCTTTTTTTTCTCTTTATTTCTTCCGCTTTTCCGTTTATTTTCTTCTAACACCTTTGTTTTACTTATGATATATTTTATTTACTACTCAAGACGTTTACTGCTAATGGTATTTTTAGTGACGTCATATCTATTCTTGCTTTTATATATGTTGTTATATCTGATAATATGCTGTTTTTAAGTGACGCCACTCTGAATATTTTTGGCAGTAACAGTTTTATCTTTGCCATGCATAAGTGGGACATTAAGATATGTGGCAGCATTGTAAGAACAGAATCTGCCTTTTGCGCAGAAGTCTGAAATGCTAGCCTTTATTCACTATGTTTTTTTTTATTTGTGAAAACAATTATGTATTTATTTTTTTTAGTGAATAATAAACGATTATTATTATTATTATTATTATATATACATGTCCTATACCTAATGTTAATCGTTTTCGAAATATTGATCCATTTCTGAAATTAATATATCTATTAGTAATGTGCATATGGTTAAATTTTGATTGAATTAAAACCATGACCGACAAGTAACTAGTATGGTTATTAAAGTTTAAAATTAAGAGATATTGTTATACATAATATCTTAATAATTATTATATTAAGTAAAATTTCATTACAAATGTCGTATTCTGAACAAGAACGTCTTAAATTATTCGAGTATTTCACTAGAAATAATAAAAGTCCGACTTTGGCTTTAAGAGAATTTGTGGCATTATATCCAGGCCTCATGGTTCCAGATAAAATCATTTTCGCCAGAATAGTGACAGATTTAGAAAGGGGTGTACTGCGATACAAAAAAAACGGAATAGACCCAATATCGCTCCAACGCAAAATAAGCAATTCGAGGTCCTCCTGTATTTTGAAGAAAATAAGGAAAATTCTCAAAGGGATGCAAACAGAGATTTAGAAAAATATGCAGAGCTAGTATCCAAAGAACTCTTAAAAAAGTCACAATTACCATGCCTATAAATTTACGCAAGTTTGCAACTGTTAGGCAAAACCTACCACATCTCTACTAGCAGATGATAGCGACATCTATGAGGGAAGAGCACAAGTGCCATCCAGCAAAGCCAAGGCTAGAAAATCAATACTTTAAACCCCAGATTCTTTGCAAAGATGATTTGGCCAATGAGAGCAATGCATTTTTAAGTACAAAAAATCAAAGTTAGGAATTAAAACGGGCTGGCAAAAGACAAAGAGGTCTCTTTGTCTTTTGTCTTGAGTTAATGAACAACACAAGTAAATAAAAATCAAAAAGCATCTTAAATTAAGGAGCAAATAAAATAAAAGAGAAGAGCAGAAAATAAAGCTCGTGAAGCCAGCAAGGGGTTCAATTTCTGGGTCAAATTCAACAAAATACCAGTTCTAACATTCTAATCGATGGCACAATAACATGGTAACAATTTACTGAAGTACACTACACGTGTTCCTGTTGACGTTGGAGGTCATAACCTTAACCCAGCAAGGACAAAGTCGCCGTGGATACAAATCAATATTGCACTAATATCAGAAGGAAATATCTAATCGGTTCCTGTTGTGAAAATTTAGGGCTTAATCTCAATTTTATTTAAATTTTGTTAAAATCAAATAATTTATATATCCTTTCATACAACCTAAATAATTTCTTGTAAAAGAGGTGGCACATTAACACATTGCGTGCCACGCTGTAATCGGGAAAACGGCCCCAGGGGCCAAACCATATTTTTGCAATATTTGTATGTATTAACCAAAATAAATGTTTTTCTGAATCTACTGTGTTCTTTTTTTGTAGTATTTAGTTATTTTTTTGACTTTTTTTGTGTCTCTCATATATGAGCGACATGGCCCTGTAGAAAAAAATGCGTGATATTTACACGGGTGGCCACGTCTCTCAAATATGATCGACGCATGTTTCTTAGTGTTTTCTCTTTTGTTGCAGGTTTGAGAAAAATTAAACATTGAACGCGCTGGAGAACGAAAAGAAAGAAAAAATGTCTAAACGTCATCGAGCCTTGACACAGGCCGAATTGGAGGAAGAAGCGTCGAAAATCAATACTGAAAACGAGAGTGATGATGAGTTTGATTTTGATTCCGATGACTCTATCAACGATCCGGATTTTGGTCCTGATACCGCAGCTCCAGTATATCGATTCGAATCATCTGATGAAGAGGATAACGAAGAAGCCCCAAATATTGAAGACGTTCTTCAAGATTTGGTCATGGAAGAGGCCCGAACTGAAGGGAATGACCAAAATGAAGAAGATGACGAAATGCTAGCTTCCACTAATTGGACCGAATATGTTGGACGGCATAAGAACTTCGAGTTTACGGGTCCTAGTGGTCTGCAACAAGATTTGTCCCTCGAAGTGACTCCGCTACAGGCATTTTTTCACCTTGTCGATGATGAGGTCATAAACCTTATTGTCACTGAAACCAACAGATTCGCGGACCAAACCATAGCCTCGAAGGAAGCGAAAAGATATTCCCGCATAAAAAAGTGGAACCCCACTTATCCAGAAGAAATTAAAAAATTCATGGGATTGACACTATGGATGGGATTGGTTCGACTAAGTGCATTACCTGATTATTGGGCTACCAAGGGTATTTATCGTCTAGATATTCCGAGAGCAACTATGTCGCGGAACAGATATCAGTTGCTGCTAAGTCTTCTCCATTTCAACAATAACGAGACAATTCAAAAAGGCGAGCGTCTAGCAAAAATAAAACCTCTTATTGATGTTCTTCAAAATAAATTTCAGTCCCTATTTTTTCCCGAGGAAGATATTGTAATAGACGAAACCTTGATACCATGGAGAGGGCGCCTAATTTTTAGGCAGTATATACCAAACAAAGCCCACAAGTACGGTATAAAATTATTCAAACTATGTTCAATCGATGGTTACACATGGGCACTTGAAGTATACGCTGGAAAGTCAACGACAGGACAACGTGAAGTCGGACTAGCTGCAAATGTATGTTTGAGGTTGTGTGAGAAGCTTCTCTATCAATAGATAATTTCTACACGAGCTATGAGTTAGCTAAAACAATGCTCGAAAACCTAACACATGTTGTTGGAACCCTGCGAGCCAATAAGAAAAATATCCCAAAAGACGTTCTTCAAGCCAAGATAAAAAGGGGAGAAATGTTGTCCCGCGAAGACGAAAACGGAATAGTAGTTTTAAAGTGGAAAGACACCCGGGATGTTAGGCTCCTCTCAACAAAGCATGCTCCAATTATGGTGCCAGTTCACCCAAGAATGACTGAAAATGAACCGCCTGTTGAGATCCAGGAATCCAACGATGCTCAAGAACCACCAAACGCCATCGCTAGTACCGCCAGTGCATCGACAAGAAGCAGCGATTTGCCTTATTCACAGGAGAGCCAGATGGAATTTGAGAATTCCCAAGATCCTCCAGGCGCTTCCAATGACATAGAGGCCACAGTTCCAGCCAAGAAAAAAAGAAAATCTCGAAAACCAGAAGAGAAGCCCGTTGGAATTTTGGCGTACAATAAAGGCAAATCTGGAATTGACTTGTCAGACCAGATGGCATCTTATGCCACTACTCTTCGAAAGGGTGTAAAGTGGTATAGGAAGTTAGGAATAGAATTACTTCTCGGAATCGCAGTAGTAAATGCTTGGGTCCTATACAGACGGGTCACCAAAAAGAAAATTCAAATCCGTGCTTTTCGTGACATCTTAGCAGCAGAGTTACTTAACATCAAAAATCAGGGAAAAGAGCAGGTACCAGAAAAGCCCAAGGTATATCATTTACTTGTGAGAGTTGGGGAAAATGAAAAAAAAATCCGTCGCAGGTGTTCGGTGTGTTATGCCAAAATTACGAAGGAATCAGGACGTATAGTTGCAAAATCCAAAGCCAAATTAACTTACAATTATTGCGACAAGTGCCCGGGACAGCCGCAAATGTGTGCGCCATGTTTTAACGAAAAACATTAATTTTTAGAATTTTTTTAGTTTTTTTTTGTTTTGAACTTAAGAAACATGTTAACTACTTTAATTTTTTACTTCGTTTTGATATGTTATAAAAAATAAGCTTTTTTAGGAGGACTTTTAGCGTTAATATTTCGTAAAATAAATATTTTTCAAACTTATCTGTTGTGTTAGATTTATTTTTCCGATTTTTCTCAAACCAAGACACATATTACTTTCCCCAGAGGCCACGCTCGGTATTCCCCATTTGAAATACACGGTAGCGGGTTACATATTTGATATACGTGGCCAGGCAGCGAGAGATGTGCGTCTCTCAAAAATGAGCGACGTGGCCCCCGGCGAAATGTGGTTGTCTCTCATATATGAGAGACGTGGCACGCAATGTGTTAAGAGGGGGTTATTTAAAAGTAAAAGTAAAGTAGTAAAAGGGAACTGGTTTGTTTTTGGGAACATAATAAAAAAATCAATTTTTAGTTATATAAGATAAAAAAGCAATAAGGTTTAAGATTCTAGATAAGCGTTTGGCCAAACATCCTAAATTGTAAATAGCTATAAGACTATAGGACAGATACCTATAAATAAAAGTTAGTTTGCTGTAGGAGTAACACACATTTGTTTGATATTTTATACTGTAGTGTTCAATAGACTTGCAGATTATTCACATTTTCAGTGGTTTTATTTTTGTTAGTAATCTGTAATATTATAATAGCAGTTACCCGACTGTTACAAGTTGAAGAATTGAATGTAGATGATTTAAATAACAGAGTAATATAAGCCAGTATAATGATGGAGCGATATTTTGAAAATAACTATTTTTTGAACAATGTTCTTTGAACAATAATAGACATCTCGTTAAAGCCATAAGAAAGCAAAGTCGTCATAATGTGAATATATGGTGTGGTATTTTCTTCAAGACAGGGTGATTGAACACATTTTTTTATGGATATCTGAATGGAAACAGGTGTCTAAATTTGCTTAGGGCAGAAATTATGCCAATAATAGAATGTCTGCCAAATAATTTAAGGCATCAGATAGTTTTCCAACAAAACAGTGCGCCATTTCATATAACTCAACCAGTAATAGATATCTTAAATCAAAATTTTCATGACTGGATTGGCAGAAATAGAATAATAGACTGGCCAGCGAGAAGTCCAGACTTGACGCTTCGTTACTTTTTTCTGTGGGAATTTGAAAGACCGGGTTTCGGTTTGATTTGTAATAATGGTTGCATCCGTCTTTTTACGTTTTTTGGCCCTCGCAGAGCCTAAAATTTTATATTATTTTCTGTCCTAATTGAATTTCAATTATGTTTTGGTAACTTTTATTTCTTCATGTTTTTTGTTTTTTTTTTTTAATTTTTAGAGTGTATTGTCTATAATGTGTATTTTTTTTTCACTTATAAACACCTTTTCCTTAGGTTTTTTGTACAATTTTTATCCTATGCTTTTTAAGTTTACTACTGTAAAATCTTTTTTTCCTTAGCTTTGTCAGCTTTTCTAGACAATAAAGCATTTTGAGGTTTAAAGAAGGCATCGTTTTCGTTTAACGATATGCATATTACAAATAGATATTTTAATTTCAGAAGTGTATCAATATATCGAAAACGATTAACATTAGGTTTAGAAGATGTATAGAGTAAAATATACAGGGTGTTGTATCTGAAATAATCCAGTTATTTCTGTTTAATGGCTTAATCTGGGCAAAATGATCACTCTGTATATATTTTGCGGCCACCACTGCATTAAAAAACATTCAATTTAGTTTCTTATTAGGTAATATTAATCGCCCTATTTGGTATTTGAAAGTTATTTTTATAAATACTTAAAATTAAAAAAAGCTAATTTTTCGAAAAAAAAAATTAAAAAACAATTTACACAAAAACTATAAGAAATTTCTAATAATTCGTTATTACAAAAAATACTTATTATTTGATATAGTATGAAAATCCCCAATAATATATAGGGTGTTCCATTTACAATAAGAAACTTGATAGTGGCTCCAGAAAAAAAACCACTCACCCTGTATACACAGTAAAAAACAGTTTTCAATATAAAAAAAATATATAATTTTTTATTATTTTGTATTATTAAATACAAATTTAAAATTTTCACCCCTTTGCGATGCAGTGGCATATTTATTTTTTTCTGAAAATACATTGAAAAAAAAATGAAAAAATGAATAGCGTGTTAGTATTATTTACATTTTTGGATCCTCTATACAGTAGTTTATGAATATTTTATGAATAAAGTTATATAAACATAATTTTTATTACTACTAGCTATGTTGTCGATATGATAAACAAAAATATAAAATCCTAAGCTTGCCCCTTTTAAAGCACAGCGGCGTAAACATAGGTGGCTTAGGCCATGACAGTTGAGCTTCCTAAACATAACTGGCCATGCATAACTATCATTATAAACAATTATCATTTTGACAGAGCGATTGCGTTTCGCCATTCCGCGTTTTTTTTCGAGTGTATTGCTAAAATTTGACCGTTCTTGTGTGTGTAAAACCTTAAAAAATGCCCCTCGAAGAAGATTCACGTTTAGTGGTTTGCTATTTGTTTTAACAAAGCTAAAAGCACTTCAAAATAAAAAGAACAATTAATTAAAAATATGTTTCCTCATTTCGCAGTGGTGTACGTTTTATGCGGTATTGCTACATCAAAATAAAGAAGCACACTTTAACCCAAGTATTCAAAATTGAAAAAAAGTGTAGCTGTCCAATCTGTGAAGTTGCTCGACCTTTAAAATGTATTATCCAAAAACGTAAAGTAAAATAAACAATGATGCCGATGTTATCAAGCCAAAATCTATCAAGTTGTGTAAATTAAATTACAAAAGGGTTTAAAACGTTTATTCATATTGTACAACAACTACAAGAGTGGTGAACACGGTCAGACTCGCAAGTGGATGCGAACAACAGGTGGCAAGTAAAATTATTCAAAAAGAGGAATCAGTTCAGTGCAGCTCTTCATTGGTGCTAAACAAAGGTAAAGGTGTTGGTATGAAAATAGGTATCAAGCGTCAAAATGGGACACCAGATCAGCAAAAGGTAACTCTAAATGTTTTTTAAAATATACAGAAAGATTGCAATTTATCATTTAATTCAATGAGAAAAATAAGCGATCACTTGCGAAGTGCAGGTAAAAAACTGGTTGAACCAAATGTTCTTCCTAATATTAGTTATCTCATAAACTTGACGAATACTTTGATTTTGAAACGCTAATGATGTAACGATGGAAAAAATGAATTTTCTTCTTTTCGTATATTGCAACAATTTGCCGCAGTTGACTGCTTATCTTTTGAATGAAAGAAATGTTGGGGACTCTTTTCATGTAAAAATTGAAATTGATAGCGGATGTGATTCTCTAAAAGTATGCTTGAATTTGTTGCCATATGATAACACTGAAGTAGACCATAAACATAAAAGTGGTGGTATCAACAAACTTATGATTATTGGATTAGGACCAAAGATGATCGAGTCCTACAGTAATATTGAATTAATATTTAAAACTATCAATTTGAATTCACTTTGCGGACTTTGTGAATACACGTTTGCTGCAAAAATTAATCCCTGTCCATGGTGCGATATTTAAAGGGCAATTAAGAACGATTCACAACATTTCCGAAAAAAATATCTTATGGAAGAACACTGGTGGGAGACTTGACAAAGTCAAAGATTTTAGTAAGCTATCAATGCTAATAAAGAGCCTATTAATTATTTCATGAATGTCCTATTTTTTAGAAAACTGTATTAATATTCCATTGATTACCGGATGTGAGCATACCCCAATCATAAAATATATTCCCCCTCCAGAATTGCATTTACTTATGGGTGTTGTGCAAAGGATATTCGATTTTTTGAAACGAGATGTTCCTGAAGCTGCTGACGAATGGATCAAAAGAGCAGGGGTTAAACTCGATCATTATCAAAAACTCAACGGAAATAATGCTAGAAAACTGCTTAAGAAGGTGGATCTGCTAAATAGTATATGCCCAGGTATAAGATAATAATATTTCCTCATATCGTATGGTTATACCTATTTTGTTTTTGTTATGAATTTAATTTCTTTTTTAGGAAACAGATATACGACGGTATTGACAGCCTTTAACAAAGTGGTTTCAAGTTGCTTTGGCTGTAGTCTGGATGCCAACTACGAAATTTATATAAACGAATTTAAAGAAGAACTTCAAATAGCAAAAATAACATACAGTTCCAAGATACACGCGGTTATTCATCATGTTCCTGATTTTATCAAAATGACAAATATTGCTTTAGGTTTTTTTTCTGAGCAGGCTTCAGAACAATCCCACCATTCCTATAAACTACATGCAAAAAATTACAATCTTAATATTCAATCTGAAAACTATCCACAAAATTTATTACGCTGTATTTGTTCGTACAATGCTAAACATATTTAATAACTTGTAGTTAATTATTGTTACTTATTTAAATTTTACTTATATAACTTTATTCATAAAATATTCATAAAAATAGAATCCAAAAATGTAAATAATACTAACACGCTATTCATTTTTTCATTTTTTTTTCAATGTATTTTCAGAAAAAAATAAAATATTTTTTGTTACGCCACTGCATTCGCAAAGGGGTGAACTTAGGATTTTAAATTTGTATTTAATATAGCTGCTAAGTTGTCAGAATTAATAAAAAATAAGTTTCAGAGAGTATATATTTTTTTTCTTGAAAATGCTGTTTTTACTAACTGTGTATACATAAAAGTAATATAAAATAATAATTTCTTTATTTTGTATTTAATTTTTTTTTATATCATTTATAGTTTCTCAGATAAGGTATAGGACCATCTTACGTGGGCCACCCTGTACGTATGTATGTTTGTTTCGCCTAAGGCTAAACTCCTTGGCCAGTTTTCACTAATGGCATCAAAAGATTCATTTGTATCCCGCGAAAGTTCTTAGCTATTTTCGAAAAATTAAATAAAAATGGCAGTGGTGCGGTATTTCATAGAACAAATATTTTTTTATCCCGTCGCACAATTTAACGTTAAAACAATTGGTATTTTGTATAGTAAATTAAAAGATAAAGATCATGTTTTAAACCAGATTAACTACGTTTATTCTATTCCTTGTTCGTTCTAAACGTGACTAAAATACATTGGTCAAACAAAAACAAAGATTAAGTAAAAGAGGTGCATTACACAAAAGTGATGCAATATTTAATAAATGTGTGCTCTTTCAGAATCTATTGTAGACACGAGACACATAAATATACCACTAACAAAAGGCTGTTTTTAGAAATTATCGAAATACATAAGAAAAGTTCACAATGAACGAAGAAACCGATATTGAAAACTTAGTTCCATTTTTTCTTATATTTTAAATTTAGACAAATAATTGTTTACAAATTATATAAATTTCTATTTTAAACTACCTCTAATATTTTGCTTCATATATATAACGCAAGTAACCTCGTAAGACGGAAGTATTGTATCCGTCAGTCTGTCGGTCTGTCATTATTCTGTCTGTATGCGATTTTCAAATTTTTCTTCAAGTTTGGCTCAAAAATCAAGAGTCATATGGGGTTAAAAAAGTAACATTTTGGTAAAAATCCAAAATGGCGGCCAAATAAGATGTTTATTAAAAAACTACTATCTAAAACTGTTAACATTTTAGTGTTAACTCTCGATAGCGAAACACAATGGCGTCATATTGGAATGTTTAAAAAATCAGTGCAAAAAAATTAAGTGACTTGAAATTTTCTATAGAAACCATTTGTGACGGAGAGATTTTAGTGCTAATCTTGTATGTAAAAAGAAAATGGCGACCCAATGTTTAAAAATGCGGTAAAATTCCATTTCCTGGAATAAAACTTATTTTATGGAGGAAAATAATAAACGACATAAATTGTTTTTTAAAGACTATGTTAATAATGTTATGAATGAAAAGACAAAAATACCAAAAATAATTAAATTAAAAGGAACAAAAAAAAAACAAATCAAAACAAAATAAAATATAATATACTGGAATATAAGCAGTGATTTTATTTGAGTAGGTATGGTATGTAAATTAATGTGTGTATGTATGTCATTTTTAAAAATTAAATATATTTTTTACCATGTTGGTTTATCTGTTTGCAGAATTTTGTTAAATTTCAAGCAAAGTTAATAAAGGTATTGCATTTTTTAACATAAAATAATTTTTTACTCCGTCCCTGTCGTTTGCCACCCCAACTAGCGAAAGATCGTATATTAAGTATTATTAATATCTGGTGCATTTAGTTGCCAAATTAGGTTAAATTTCAGGCTAGAAAAATACTGCATTTTAAAAATAAAATAATGTTTTCTTCTGCACATCTAACAAAATACCCTATATTAAAGGTATATCGGTTTAACTGTTTGCAAAATGTTCTTATATTTCAAATAAAGTTAATAAAGAATTTTTAATAATAAATTAATTTTTACCCCGCCCCTGTCATTTGCCACCTCATCTAGCGAAATACCATATATTAAGGAAGTATCGATTTATCTGTTTGCCAAATTTCATTAACTTACAAGTGAAGGTAATACAGATATATTTTTAAAGTTAAATATAATATATATTTCTTTCCCACGTCATTGTCCTTAATATTTAACATTAACATAACAGTCATTAAATTTGAGGCCATGGTAAAAAATATATTGCATTTTTAAAAATAAAATATTTCTTTACCACGCCCCTGTCATTTGCCACCCCACCTATCGAAAAAATATATATTATGGGCATATTGGTTTATCTGTTTGCAAAATTTTTTTAAATTTCAAGCCATTGTAAAAAATATATTGCATTAAAAAAATACTACGCCCCTGTCGTTTGCCACCACACCTAGCGAAACAATATATATTAAGGGTATATTGATTTATCTGTCTGCAAAATGTCTGTAAATTTCAAGTAAAGTTAATTGCATTTTCATAAATAAAATGTCTTACTCCGGCCCTGTCGTTTGCCACCCCAACTAGGGAAAGACCATATACTAAGGTTTGGCGCATCTGGTTGCCAAATTTCAGGTAAGAAAGATACTGTATTTTTAAACATACAATAATTTTTAACTGCGCCCCTGTGGTTTGCCACCCCACCTAGCAAAAGATCATATATTAAAAGTATATTATAAGAAAACAAAAGACGATGGCTTTACAAAATCGAAACGTTGGGATAAAAATCTCTCTAGCACGTTCAAACATTTTCTGAAACAAAAAGTTATTTTTCGTTTCAACTTTTTAGATTTTTAACGTTTAAGATAAAGGTAAAAGTAAAAAGTTTGTATGATTTCGCCAATGGTATTGAGTTGGTAATAAATCTTTCTCATAGATTCAAAGATTCCCATACATGTATCACCAATTCATCACATTGTGGTAAAAAAATGGGTGACCATTTTTGACGTTAAAAAATAACCGTCTATATTTCAACAAAGTATCTAACAAAACACCGAAAAACGCATAAAGAAAAGTAACGTTTGAAGTAAACATTTGACGTAATTTTCATTGTTTCTACACTTTAAAGGGATCTATGTTCAAAATTAAAAACATTGCATTACAGGTGTCATGAAATTAAGAAATCAATAAGCTATATACTTCTAAAATCATTTTTTATTATATAAAGTGGCCCAGAGAGATATGAGTAGATATATTTTTAAATGGGACACCCAGATTTCCAAATTTATCAGAATAATGAAAGTCCTTCATTATATTGTGCACCGTTCACTAGAAGCTTTGCAAACAATAGCAAGACATGCAATCTACTATGTGCAGACTTTATTTTAAAACAGAAATTCTATTTAGGATTTTGCATTTCAAAATATTTAATTCCACTTAATTTTATATACATGCCTCCTTTAGATTGTCCTCCACACAAATATATACACATCAACAATAATTCCAGCACAATTTTACGTACGATTTCCATATTCTTTCACGTATTTTTTGCGATCTGCGTTAATTTTCACCTGAATTATTTGTTATATTGAAGGTACTGTTAGAAATTATAACTAAATCAAAATTAATGTCCTTGAAATTTCCTGCCGCTCTGTTGGAGCTCGGAAGATTTATTTTCATACTAGACGGAATAAATATAAGTTGTTGAACAAGTTTTCGGTATTACTAAGATAAGAAATTGAACCCATTAATTATTCATATCAAATATCTTTAAGCGAGAAAAAAGAATAGACACATACATATATTTTATAGTATACACCGCCGTACCCTTTAATATATGAACTATTTTAATTAGAGTTAATAAGTGATACAGGTACCAATTTTGAAACTTAAAAAGATCCGGTTCAATTTTCGGATTAACTCAAAGTGTCATAAACTTTCTATTTTATGACATTCTTTAAATTAGAAGCCGCATACAATTTACCTAAAAATAAAGACCTTCCTTTTATCTTTTAAACTGTTTAAATAGGAAAAAAAGTCAAGGATCAAAGTTCAGTAGAAGTAGAATCATAATGTACAGATATTTCCTGTCATATACGGTTGTAGAAGTCCTTATAGAATGTACAGTTTCTTTCATTTCTTAATCTGTAACTAGCTTCCAGCGTGGATGGTAGTCTCACAGCGGTTATTGTTCTTACCGAGCTCGAGAGCGTGGTGACAAATGACCGAGTTTACGTAGTATGAACATTTTAATTTTGGGTGATTACAACATAACAATAAAAATGTTTGTTTCAAGATATTTAGTTGAAAATAAAATAACTGTAAACAAACTATCAACCATCAAAACAAAAACTAACGTTAGATTTTTCTTTAAATTATTGACACCTAGCAAACGATTCCAAACAGCATTTTAAAATAATGGTCCAGTGCAGTCCATAACGGCTGTCATTAAAATTACAAGTCAAAGTTAACTATTTCCATTACTTTGTTTTGGAACGCAGCCCTGGGTCGCTCAAAAATGGTAGTCTTTTGTGTTCTCATGTCCTTATACCAATTATTTTAAATTATTACACGAGATCTTTTGAATTCATGTCTGTTTTTCGAGTGTTAGACAAAAGTTTTTGCATAGATTTGTAACAAGGTGGTGAAAAAAGCAAGACCAGTTTGGTGAAACCATAATTCTATTTCATATGTAGGATTTCCATATATGGCATTAACCATTTTTTGAAAATTTAACAATTTCAGTTATAATATTATTAGACATTATTCAAAGTAATGTCATTTGTACATGACTAATAGTAGTTAGACCTCTTTTACATATTTTAAGCCATTAAATAAGATTATTTTAAGATTTTAGAAGAAAACTGTCAGCAAAAGTTTCCTTCAGAATAAAATTGAAGGAATAAAATAAAATTGGCTTTACTCCTCAATGCAGCCATATTCGGATCCGAGACAACAGCTGTGGTATCATCGGCATACAATAATACTCTACCCTGAGAAATATGTTTAGGCAAATCATTAACGAAAAGTTGATGATAGTATGTTTTCATTCCACGTACACCAACGTCATAACAAGAAAATGATCCTTGTTTGGAACATGTTCTGCATCACAGCAGACACAATGATCCATTTTAGTCAAACGACGTACGCACATATATATATATATATATATATATATATATATATATATATATATATATATATATATATATATATATATATATATATATATATATATATATATATATATATATATATATATATATATATATATATATATATATATATATATATATATATATATATATATATATATATATATATATATATATATATATATATATATATATATATATATATATATATATATATATATATATATATATACAAAAATATATATATATACAAAAATCAATTAAATACCAAATTTTAATTTTACATTTGTTTGACGTTTCGCCCTGTAATTTAGGGCATCTTCAGAAAAAATGTTTGATGCTAAAATTATAAAAATACAAACATTAACATTTAAGAGACACACTGTATATAAAACAATATTACCACGTTAAAACATTTATATTCAACACTAAAAGTACATACCTTGAAATAAGCAGATATTTATTGACAGATTTGTTTATGCTGCCAGAACTTGTATTAATCTGTACAAATCTGTCAATAAATATCTGCTTATTTCAAGGTATGTAATTTTATAGTGTTGAATATAAATATGTCTTAACGCGGTAATATTGTTTTATATACAGTGTGTCTCTTAAATGTTAATGTTTGTATTTTTATAATTTTAGCATCAAAAAATTTTTTCTGAAGATGAAAAATTAAAATTTGGTATTTAATTCGAACCTAAACCCAAGAATTTTCCACTTTTGTATACAATAACGGTTCAAGAAAACACAATATATATATATATATATATATATATATATATATATATATATATATATATATATATATATATATATATATATATATATATATATATATATATATATATATATATATATATATATATATATATATATATATATATACAGGGTATCCTAAAATAATATAAAATATTCAAGAAGTGATTCCTTGACCCAAGTTAAAATACTGAAACAGCTTGGAATTCCTAAGGCCATGACACAAATTATACATATTTTGTGATCCTTGAAACATCCTTTAATTTGTTGTAATCGACATGCACTATATAGAAATTCTTTTGATATTGTACCATACCTCGCAAAACTACAAGGTGAGTCAGATATCGAGGGCCAAAAGCTGTATATTTAAAATTTTTACCAGTAGCGTTATTAGCCCCCCCCCCCCCCCAGTCCTTTCACATTTTGGCGCCCCTGTGACAAAAAAAACTTTATTTGTAAGTAGTCAAATAGTGCAAAACGTCCTTGTTATGTCCTTTTTCTGAGAGCAATGGTTTGTTTTAAGTAAATGAGCAACTTAGTTGTAAAGGCATTTTTCTTCGTTCTGGCGCCTCTATTATCATTGTCCTCTCAGTTCCTAGAGGCTGGCTATGCCACTGAGCATTGCAGATTGCTTATATACCTATTTTAATGTCAAAATTTATCGTAACACCTAAATTAATATTCTCAGGTATTTTTCATATTTATACAGAGTGAATCATTAATTAGTGCGCATGATTTTTTTAAATTAATACAAATAATATGCAGTAAACTAAAGCTTAGTTTACTATTATGTTAATTAGATAATAGAAAACAAAAATCCTATTGTTCAAATATCTTATTTGAATTTTATATAGGAAAAACCAAAAAATTAACAAACAAAAATATTTGTAGGCATCTTCTTAGATTGCTAATACTACTTTTAATAATACAGATATATACTCCCATATCAACCGAAAATCACCCTGTATATAATCCTAATTGAAATTTTAAAGGACTGTGCACACATGAGAAAGTAATCAAACAAAAAGTCTGTCCTTATAACGTGTGTATAATATTATAATTCATAATGTTTGAAGACATAACCAAACACTGATTTTTTATTCAGAGCTGGAAAAATATTTTAGGCAGTTCGATGCTTTTTAATGTGACACAGTTCTTATGGGTGGTGGATACTACTATTAATAATACATATAAAGATATTGGTGTTAATAATTCCATATCAACTCAGTAGTATAGTACTAAAGACAGGACCACAAATTTTTTTCTATTTAAAGTTGAGAAATGTCTTTTATTCAAATATTAGGTATTGATCTATCAATTGAAGCTAGCCAATTTTATGGGTATTATTAAATGTAGTACCATTAATCTAAAAAGAGCGCTAAATTAAAAAACTTCAAACAAATATTTTTGTTTGTTCAATTTTTGATTTCCCTGTAGGAACTGGTGTACCTAATAACTTATAGTAACAATAGAATTTTTGATTTCTATTTTCCGTTCCAATCTGCGTAATAGCAGATTGAACCTAAATGTATTGCACATTTTTTTTATTAAATTAAGATATAGTTTGTACTAATTAATGTGTTTATAATAAACTGTATAAACGTGGAAAATACCTTAGCATATTAATTTAGGTCATACAATAACATATTTTATATTAAAATCTATTTAAACGCAACTTTTGACGCCCGAATTATGTCTACATAAAAATTTAAAAAATGTAAAATGTACGACTTTTGGCCCTTGATTTCTGACTCACTCTGTAGTTTACGAGGTATGATGCAATGATCAAATGTTTCCTTATAGCGTCGACAATAATATATTACATTAATAAAGGGCATTTCACGGAACCCAAAATTCGTTTAATTTGTGACATGCCCTTAACTTTCAAAAGAAAATGTTTTAAATTATTAACTTAAAAATGTATTTACCGGTATACAATTTTGAATTGCATACTACAGGGGCTTTCCTCCTTTAAAGTTTCTATAATTTGCTCAACAAATTATCTTTTCTACCTTGTACATAACTTTCAAATTGGAGCTGTATGAATTGTCGGTGACCAGCATATTATTTAAATAAACAAATGGTCATAATTGAAAACCAATAATTTTGGATTATTTTGCTTTTTCCGGCCTAGTTTAGTTTGGATTACCAAATTTTCAATACATTGTATAATGTAATTCCCTAGGCCACAAATGTTCTCTTGTAATTTGTTCATGACTTTTAGAAAACAGCAAAACTTGTATTCTGAGAGGCCTACTATCTGAAGTTACTATGTATAAAGTTAATAAGTCTATATAAAGTTAATAAGCACACTCAAATTTAATAAATATAATAAAAACGTAATACCTGTAGGAAACGCACTATTTCAAACAAAATTTGTACTTTTTAAAATTAATATGATTACATATATCATGTCATGTTATATATATAGGTTCAGTCTTGAAGTAGTAGATAAGGTCAAATTGTATTCCTCTCAAAATTATTATCTTTCTAGTTAGAATAATTAAGGCTACTTTTGGGCAATGCTTTTAGCTAAATTTATACTACGTGAGGAAATAAACTACAACTAACAAAATCACTATCGTAAAACCCCATATGAAATAAACGAAAATAGCTTCCATTTGGCAAGTGTCAACAGCAAACGATATCTAGTTACCTAAATCTAAGAAAGTACTACAATGTGATGTTTCATTTTAAAGCCAGTTTCAAGTTAGAGTTAACATCACCCGGCACAATTATTTTTCTTGGTGTATATTTAGCCGAGGTTTGTGTTCTCAGATGAAATATCTCTTTGTAGTACCCCCCTCTAATAAAACTAAAATAATAATTTAAAGCCTACCAGAAACAGTCAAGGTTGTGGGGAAGTAGCAGATATCATTTTAATCACCCGTTTCCGCCGGATCAACTTGATTGATCCGATCATGGTCGGATCTAGGGCAGTGTAGCAAGACGGAGAATTCAGCTAAATCATCACTTGACCTTCTTGCGGAATCGCCAGTCCCGCTGTCTTTGCAGGAAGATCTTTCCGAAGCGCAATCTGCTTGTATTTCGGTTAGCTCTGTACCTGGAAATTGGGCTGCTTCCTTTACAGCTCCGGATCTTCTAGTTTGATAAATTATAGCCACCCAGACAATAGATGTAATTACAGCGCAGCACGCGACAGTTATTATTATGATGCCCATCATGTTGCTCGTGTCTAAAACACCTGACGTAAAAGGTTAGTACATACATTGACCCACAAAGTA
The DNA here is from genome assembly GCA_030620095.1 of Kuschelorhynchus macadamiae. Lineage (NCBI taxonomy): Eukaryota > Metazoa > Arthropoda > Insecta > Coleoptera > Curculionidae > Kuschelorhynchus > Kuschelorhynchus macadamiae. The sequence continues at coordinate 214,524 of JAUTXW010002898.1, read as the reverse complement.
AAATTAGAATTATATGTTTATTTTTCTCTAAAATATTGATTCAATGAACATGACGGCTTTTTTACAAACATTTTATGCCATGAAAAAACTTAAAATGAAAATATTTCATAGGGTGTTTCTTAATTGAGTGTCAATATTTAAGGAGGTGATTTTTGGGTCCATTTTAAGAAGAAAACTTCATATAAACATATGTCTTAAACGGTGTAAATTTTGAGATACAGCGTGTTAAACTTTCAATAATTTCATAATTTTTCGATATCTCGAATACCACTCTAGATATTGTAATGAAATTTGGTATAGAGGTACTATGCATCTAGTGGAATTTTTTGATGCAGAAAATTTTTTTAATTTCCACCAGTGGCGTCCGTACGGAACCCGACCTGCATATTTTCCCAGACACTGATAATACGCCACTGATTTTTTTTTTAATAAAAATTATTTTTGAAATTCCCATTCATTTTTGAGCAAGTTTGATCCCTTGGTAATTTTGTGTTGGACGCACGGTTTTCGTGTTAAAAAATAAAAACCGTTTCTCTGCATGGTCCAAACAATCCTGGTCATAAGACGGATATCACCATGCATGCAGAGGAATATTATTGTATTAAACTCGAGAAATCAAATCTTGTCGAAAATAAATACTAAAAGTTTTCAAAAACAAACAAATGAATCAATAAAAATGCTTTATTTTAGAAAAATCAGTGGTGTGAAAGTAATTACTACGTCCATTCTTATTAAAATCAGAAATCGCTTTATCTTGGTGAGAGATATTTGTAGATAATAGTATGTAGTCTTCAGCCACCAATCTAGGACCACCATGTCAATGTTTTTCAGAAGTCTGTTCCTTCATAAATACTTTTTATAAATTTTATTAAAATAATATGACATTCTTCAACAATAACAAGTTATTTACAAAACTATACTAATACAGCTAGGTACATAATTAATAATTTCAACAAAAATAATTAGGTTCTAACAAATTGACAGCACACTTTGTGAAACAAAATAGAAGAAAAAAATTAGATAAGTTGTTGAAAATGCCCACCACCTTGGAGAATACACGCTTCAGCCCTTTTCCTCATATTGTCGCGAACTCTTTGAAGGATACCCTCGGTGTTTCTGATAATATCGCAAGAATCTCTTAAACGATCCTTCAGCTCCTCTACAGTGTTTACTGGGGTGCGGTAAACTAAAGATTTAAGATGTCCCCATAGAAAAAAATCCAAACTATTTAGGTCTGGGGACCTAGGGAGCCATGGTTGGGGTCCGCCACGACCTACCCATCTGTTGTTAAATGTGCGGTTCAAATATTCTCTGGTTTCAATACTAAAGTGAGCGGGCGCGCCATCGTGCATGAACCACATTCTGTGTCTAATCATCTATGTCCAGAACCAAATTTTCAATGTAATCTATTCACTGGTTCTCCAGATACTTCTAATAGGCCACTATTTATCAAGAACATGAAACAAATAAACTCACCGACAAAAAAAAACTGACACCTAAAATTTTTTAACAGATTTGATATGTCATAACTTTTTTATTTTTGATTTTAGTGCAATGATTTTTTCGCTAGCCGATTGAGGAATTCATTAAGATTGCGCAGCAGTTTGTCGTGATGAAATTTTGCTTACTGGAATGTTTATATACCAGGGTAAGTCAAAATGATGCTTTTAGTCGTAAGTTTAAAACACCCTGTGGAAAAACAACCTTGTTCCAACATAATTTACGATAAAGCTGAATGTCTTCCGAGTATTTTATTTTTTAAATGATATGTCTATCTCGTTTCTTTTACGAACTACGCATTTTTTAAATAAAACTTCATATAAACATATGTCTTAAACGGTGTAAATTTTGAGATACAGCGTGTTAAACTTTCAATAATTTCATAATTTTTCGATATCTCGAATACCACTCTAGATATTGTAATGAAATTTGGTATACAGGTACTATGCATCTAGTGGAATTTTTTGATGTAGAACATTTTTTTAATTTCCACCAGTGGCGTCCGTACGGAATCCGACCTGCATATTTTGCCAGACATTGATTTTTTTTAAATAAAAATTATTTTTGAAATTCCCATTCATTTTTGAGCAAGTTTGATCCCTTGGTAATTTTGTGTTGGTCGCACGGTTTTCGTTTTAAAAAATAAAAACCGTTTCTCTGCATGGTCCAAACAATCCTGGTCATAAGACGGATATCACCATGCATGCAGAGGAATATTATTGTATTAAACACGAGAAATCAAATCTTGTCGAAAATAAATACTAAAAGTTTTCAAAAACAAACAAATGAATCAATAAAAATGCTTTATTTTAGAAAAATCAGTGGTGTGAAAGTAATTACTACGTCCATTCTTATTAAAATCAGAAATCGCTTTATCTTGGTGAGAGATATTTGTACATAATAGTATGTAGTCTTCAGCCACCAATCTAGGACCACCATGTCAATGTTTTTCAGAAGTCTGTTCCTTCATAAATACTTTTTATAAATTTTATTAAAATAATATGACATTCTTCAACAATAACAAGTTATTTACAAAACTATACTAATACAACTAGGTACATAATTAATAATTTCAACAAAAATAATTAGGTTCTAACAAATTGACAGCACACTTTGTGAAACAAAATAGAAGAAAAAAATTAGATAAGTTGTTGAAAATGCCCACCACCTTGGAGAATACACGCTTCAGCCCTTTTCCTCATATTGTCGCGAACTCTTTGAAGGATACCCTCGGTGTTTCTGATAATATCGCAAGAATCTCTTATACGATCCTTCAGCTCCTCTACAGTGTTTACTGGGGTGCGGTAAACTAAAGATTTAAGATGTCCCCATAGAAAAAAATCCAAACTATTTAGGTCTGGGGACCTAGAGGGCCATGGTTGGGGTCCGCCACGACCTACCCATCTGTTGTTAAATGTGCGGTTCATGAACCACATTCTGTTTCTAATCAGAATTGGTATATCTTCTAACAATATCGGCAAATCGTTCTCAAGAAACCGTCGATAATTATGGCCATTTTGTCATTCTGGGAGGAAAATTAGGTGATTTTCGATAAGGCCAGCCCAAACATTTACAGAGAATTGCTTTTGATGATGATGTTCTACAAAGGCATGGGGGTCTCGTCGGCCCAGATATGATTATTGTGGAAGTTTCTGATAGCGTTCCTGGAGAAGTTCGCTTTATCTGTGAACATTATTTCGCAATCAAGTAAGGGATTACGCGCAATTTTTTCCAAAAACCATTCACAAAAATTAACTCGGAAGGGAAGATCTCGGGGAAGTAAGGCTTGCACTCGTTGAATGTGAAATGGTATAAAAAAAAATCATGTAGAATTCTTCAAACTAGGATGTGCGAGATATTCAGTTAATTCCAATTTTCCTAGTACTCAGTTCAGGATTTTCATCTATGTAATTTAATAGTGCCTCTTCAATTTCTGGAGTTCTTACAGTCCCATGGGCCCCTTTTAATTGATTATTTGCTTGAATGTACCTGTTTCAGTCAACCTTCTATGCACATTTGCAAATATTCGCCTATCTGGTATGACTCTACCAGGAAAGCGCTCTTGATATAATCGCCTAGCTTCCGGTGAACTGCCATCAGCCAAACCATACATGTAATGCATGTCTGCCAACTCTTCATTGGTAAACTCAACCATTTCTTTTCTCAGATATATCAGATATTTAGAACACAAAATTAATTAAACCCGACTGAATCTGAAAGCTGACCTGTCAAATTAAGTTACAAGAGAAGTATTAAATCTGACAGCCAAAGCCTAATACAATAATAATTATTATTAGTAATCTTTCTTTATTGATGAACTAATAGTATTTTATAGTTTCGTGTTAAAAAATTATAAGCTCAAATAATAATTTTGAAATCTTTGGGTATAAGTTATTCATAAGCAAATTTGATTTCTTAAATTTCAGTCAAAAAAAAATTTCCTTGCATGCCATGGCGATTGGTGTTGTCATATTAGCGATATTGTTAAAACTCTGCAGAGAAACGGTTTTTATTTTTTAAAACGAAAACCGTGCGTTCAACTCAAAATTACCAAGAGATCAAACTTGCTCAAAAATGAATGGGAATTTCAAAAATAATTTTTATTTAAAAAAAAAATCAGTGGCGTACCATCAATGTCTGGGAAAATATGCAGGTCGGATTCCGTACGGACGCCACTGGTGGAAATAAAAAAAAATGTTCTACATCGAAAAATTCCACTAGATGCATAGTATCTCTATACCAAATTTCATTACAATATCTAGAGTGGTATTCGAGATATTATCGAAAAATTACGAAATTATTGAAAGTTTAACACCCTGTATCTCAAAATTTACACCATCTAGAACATATGTTTATATGAAGTTTTCTTCTTAAAATGGACCCAAAAATCACCTCCTTAAATATTGACACTCAATTAAGAAACACCCTGTACACTGCTGACCACTAAACAGCCTGAGTACATTTTCTGGTAAAATTTAAAGTGGAATATCTCGGTAACTAAATAAGATATTGAGTTACGGTTTTGAATCATTTAAGGTAAATTTAATCCTTAGTATGCTGGTTTGACTGTGACGACAGACTAGGATTAAAAGTACTATACCGGGTGACCACGAAATTACTAACAGGGCTGTAACTTTTTTAAGATAAGTACTATCAACATGAAATTTTACAGTGATATATGGTTACTTATGAGGAAGATTTTCGCTGTATAAACAATCGACTGTTGTTTCCGGTTTAAGCGGAAATGCTATGAATTTTATAGCCATGCTTACGTAAAATTTTTCATGCACTTTTGCGGCCAATTCCAATTTCACTGCTTATTTGTTGCATTGATATAGTAGGATCGATTGCTATACAAGTTAGTGTATTAATTTCAGCCTCTTCACAAACTATGAAATTCTGGCCTGGCGGATTCCCTTCCGATTTTAAATACTTTTCCAATCCAGGAAAGTATGACTGTGATGGATATCGGAGATTCGGAAATCGCTGTACGTATAATGATCTGGCTTCCTTGCGATTTTTTCTACTTTCTCCGTATATCATTATCATGCCAATTTGTTCTTCACGAGTAAAATACATTTTCAATAATTAAAATTTAGAAGAAAATCTCGAAAAACATAGTACTTATAATTAACTCTCAAAGCGAATCGTCTGCATATTATAAGAACGATCGCCATATACTTAGGTATTGTTCCAAAGCCGCCTTAGATCAGAAATTTAATATTTGTCATTTATCAGCCTAAGCGTAAAAACGGTAATTGCACAGTGTGATTGGAAATATCTCAAAAAGTACTTGATATAGGTATAGGGTATTCCACAGAAAAGTATTTAAAATTGTTTGAAGATTTAGATGTTGAGTAGGTTTATAGGTCATCCCATTAAAATAAAACGAGAAAATATCGTTTGAAAGTGATTTTTCACTACGTTTCCGGGAACCGGAAGTATCCTAATCCACTAAATGCAATGAGTTGCATAACAAACACTATTTACAGTATTAAATTGGAACCACCTTCATTTGTTTTTCCAAAAAACGGAATTATTCATTGAAATTTTTAGTTTCGTTCGCCATTTTCTCGAAAACTATCAGGAATTGACATAGGGCATGATACATATTATGTTTAGAATTTAGTGTAGAATTCAAAAATAAATCAATATACAGGGTGTTTGAAATTTAAAATATTAAAGTTGATAGCATTTCCACTTAAACCGGAAACGACAGTCGATTGTTTTTACAGCGGAAGTTGGAAGTTAACTCGTTTGGGAGTTACAGAGCTTCAAAAGGTCAAAAATGTCAATTTTCTAGAGCCATTTTCCCAATAGCAGTTGAATTTAGGAATAGAAAACATAACATAAAAAGTGTTTAGAATGTTCAGGAAAATACAAAAATGCAATAATATACATATCTTCCATTAAGAAAATGGATGTTGTCACCGGTTTAACGTAGAAGCGGCAACACCACACAATTTAAGATAGTTTAAAAAGTGAGTTCATTTTCATCTATGTCCAGAACCAAATTTTCAATGTAATCTATTCACTGGTTCTCCAGATACTTCTAATAGGCCACTATATATCAAGAACATGAAACAAATAAACTCACCGACAAAAAAAACTGACACCTAAAATTTTTTAACAGATTTGATATGTCATAACTTTTTTATTTTTGATTTTAGTGCAATGATTTTTTCGCTAGCCGATTGAGGAATTCATTAAGATTGCGCAGCAGTTTGTCGTGACGAAATTTTGCTTACTGGAATGTTTATATACCAGGGTAAGTCAAAATAATGCTTTTAGTCGTAAGTTTAAAACACCCTGTGGAAAAACAACCTTGTTCCAACATAATTTACGATAAAGCTGAATGTCTTCCGAGTATTTTATTTTTTAAATGATATGTCTATCTCGTTTCTTTTACGAACTACGCATTTTTTAAATAAAACCTCTGCATCATAAAATATTTTTTACTTCAAACATTTAAAGTATACTTAGAGCACTACAAATTAAAATAAAAGTTAATAACGGATGTGCCCAGTTCTAGTCATGTTTTAGTGAACTCGCGATATCTATTCCAAATATCTTGTACCGTTGATCACGGAATTCGTGAAGTATGGGTAACATAACTTTTATTTCTACCATCTTCTAATAAAGCGACGATTCTATCCACGTCTGCAATGGTTAACACCATTTTGATTGCATAATACTAACAATGTCACTGTCAAAATAATCTAATAAAGTAACTTGATTATTTTTATTGATGGTGAAAAAAATGCAACATTTCATTTAAAAATTAGTAGCTCATAAAAGAAACAAGTAATATGTCAGGTTATCCCTGGGGACCGTGGGTGCGTGTATTAGTGGTGTGCGTGACCTTAAATGTCTAGTCCGATAGACTTATTTTCGATCCTATTTTACTATTATCATAACCTTGACGGCTATTTTTGATTAACAAAGTCGCTAGTCCGATACATCCGGTTACGGATATATACACTGCGCAAAACAATTAACGCAACGCCTAAAATTTCGTCTAACTTTGAATGGAAATTTCTCGAGAATGGTTGATCCGATTTTGATGAAGTTTTTATCGAAATTTAGGTTAATTCCTCGTGAATATTCTTTTGATATTAAAATTCAATGTTACTTTGTTCTAGGCAATAATACAGGGTGAAAAAGAAAGACATGTTTTATTTACCAAAGTTTAAAACACCCTGTAGAATAAATCAGATGGATTCAAGAGATCTAACCAAAAGAATGTTGTAGCCCAGTATGTTTCCAACAAATCGTTTTTTTATTCGCTTCTATAGCACAATTTTTGCCTGAGTTACAGGACTTATTGAAAAGTACTGCATTTACTGTGTTTTAAATGAATTTACCAGTTCATGTTTGAATTGATTCTGTTGAAGACGTTTGTAATTTGTAGCTTGGTTGTGAAGATTTTTTTTTGGATCACTAAAATTCAATATTAGTTTTGTTCAGTCAATAATACAGGGTGCAACGAAAAATAAATTATACTGTTTTTTAAATTACGAACGCATCGGTTACCGGATATTTGAAAATGGCGCTATTCTACAGTTTTAGTTATACGAAACTTTCTTCGTGATATCAAGGGCCAGGATCGGTTTAGTTTTGTCAATATTACAGAGAGTTAGAAAAAAAATGTTTTGATAGGTAAGATTAAGATATGAACACGACAGTCAAAAAAACAAAACACTAAGAACTAAAACGAACAAAAATAAACTTTATAACTATTGAACTAATATTTCGTATTTCCCCCTCTGTTTCTTATGACTGCTTCGCACCTTCTATTCATGCTTAATATCAAATTTCGTATGAGTATTCATCCAGCCCATTCCAAGTATCGATGAGTAGCTCACCCAGCTCTTCCACGTTATTTGGCTGTCTTTCATTTTTCAGCCCTTAATCTCCTGCCCAATAAATCCCAAACATGTTCGATTGGGTTCAGGTCCGGACTACGTGCAGGCCATTGCATGACATCTATCCCAACATTATTAACGTAATTTTGCACTACACGTGCTGTATGGGGACGAGCGTTGTCATGCATTAATAAAAACTCCGCTCCAACATTATGTGCAAATGGCCTCATGTGATTGTCCAGTATTTCGTTGATATATCGATCCGCATTCAAATTCCCATCCACAATAACTAACTCAGTACGACCAGGACCCCTCAAAGATACCCCTCCCCAAACCATTACTGATCCCCCAACAAACATTACGGTATTAACAAAATTCCCCTGTACATAGCGTTCATTTGGTCTACGATACATACGGACCCGTCTATCGCAATTAAAAAGACAGAATCTCGATTCATCTGTCCACAGCACTCTCGACCAATCAGCTTCCGCCCAGTTCATACGTTCGTTAGCCCATTCTAGCCTGGCTCTCCGATGCGTTGCTGTTAACGCAGGACCTCGTGCAGGAACACGTGGTCTCAAATTTCCTTCCCTCAAACGATTCCGCACAGTTTGAGTGCTTACCTGAGGACCATTCGCGTGTTGAATTTCCTGCCTCAGAAAGCTTGTCGTCACGAAACGTTGTCGTAAAGCAGACAACCGCAGATACCGGTCTTCACGCTCACTGGTAACACGCTGTTGACCTTGTCCAATCCGTCTGGAATGATCATCGGTCTCCATGTGTCTCTGTATGACTCTATGTATAGTTAATTTATGAACATTCAATCGTTCCCCTATCCTGCTATAGCTCCAGCCTTCATCTCTAAGAGTTCTTGCAATTACACACTCGTCGCGGGTCAAATTTCTAGTTTGTCTTGGCATGACTGTACACAATAAGAAGAAAAACTTAAAACCGAACTGAAACTGACGCCTAAATATCAATCTGGTATAAGTTGTGTTCTCTTGTTACCGGGCAACGTCTTCAACAGAATCAATTCAAACATGAACTGGTAAATTCATTTAAAACAGTAAATGCAGTACTTTTCAATAAGACCTGTAACTAAGGCAAAAATTGTGCTATTGAAGCGAATAAAAAAACGATTTGTTGGAAACATACTGGGCTACAACATTCTTTTGGTTAGATCTCTTGAATCCATCTGATTTATTCTACAGGGTGTTTTAAACTTTGGTAAATAAAACATGTCTTTCTTTTTCACCCTGTATTATTGCCTAGAACAAAGTAACATTGAATTTTAATATCAAAAAAATATTCACGAGGAATTAACCTAAATTTCGATAAAAACTTCATCAAAATCGGATCAACCATTCTCGAAAGTTAGACGAAATTTTAGGCGTTGCGTTAATTGTTTTGCGCAGTGTATATGTATATGTATATATATATATATATATATATATATATATATATATATATATATATATATATATATATATATATATATATATATATATATATATATATATATATATATATATATATATATATATATATATATATATATATATATATATATATATATATATATATATATATATATATATATATATATATATATATATACCAACCGTATTTGAAAATGAAATTAAAATTATATATCTATGCTATACATTAATCTGTATCTCATTTAAAAAAATTTAGCTATTTAAAAGTTAGGAATACTAGACGTTTTTTTGGAGAGCTGCAAAAATATTTCTCTAAAATAAAATACGACATTAAAAATTACAAGAAACTGTGAAACCCAAATCTAAAAATTTTAAGCAGTTCAGAAGTTATGGGGGAAAATAATTTTTTTTTGACATGTCAATTTTTTTTAAATTACCTCAATAAAACGTACCAACCGTATTTGAAAATGAAATTACGGGGATATTTTTTTTTTGAAAGATGTCAAATAAATGACGCCCCTAAAAGTTACGTAGAACTGTGAAAAAAAATATAAAAATTTTAAGTAGTTCAAAATTTACAGGAAAAAAAATTTTTTTTGAGAGCTGTCACAGTATTTTTACAAAATAAATTACTCCCCTAAAAGTTACATCGAATTTTGAAAATCGTATTTAAAAAAAAATTAAGCAGTTTAAAAGTTAAGGAAGAAAACAGTTTTTTTGTGCAAACTTCACCTCGTAATTGCAACCCCTGTATATACTCCAAGACTTTTCCTAAACCGTCCGTTTTGTTTATCCTTTTGAATACTTTCCGGCGCCGTAACCAGTTTTCCGACCAAACGCCTACTTTTTTGAAAAAAAAAATCAGATTTTCTCAAAAATTCCTATTTTACTAGCACTTTTCAGACAGAAATCCAATAGAACCGACACATTATTAGAGAAATGGTAATTTATGTTCTTAAAGAAATTACAAATAGGCTAGATTTTTTCAGTACAGTTTTTCTACACTTAATGACTTAATAATACTTATAGATAATTAATATCATATTTCACTTAAGTTTTATGATAAAATAAATTAGTATAACATTCACGAAGTCCGAAAATTCCGACTACTTTCGAAGATATCCGTTTTATCTTCGAGATCTCATCTTATCATTTTTTTAAATACGGACCTGGATTTTTTATTTAATTTTTAAAAGCGTTTGGTTTAAACAAACCAAAACTCAGGCGTGACATCTATCACAACTGACATGTCAAATATCTCTGTACATTTTATTATCATCTTAGGCCAAGGCCACCTATCATTTCGCGTCGTATACGGATCGGTACCTATCGATTTTTGATCGGTATGTGCACTTTTTTCTTTAAATCGAATTTTCACCCACTTGCTGAGTAGTTAGAGGGAAATGTTATTAGAGCTTTTTTGTAGCCCAATAAATGCTCCATGCGGGTCTTAACTTCTATACTATTCGCAGTAAGCGGCAAAATGAGGTTAAAGTTGGAATTTAAATTCTCAATTTTAAATAACTGCAGTAAATTAACCGTTAAAGTTATAAACTCGAAATTTGGTGACAGTCTACCTAAAAATATCTTGTTTCGTAAAAAAATACCCTATGGGCTTAGATATATTTTTCCTTGTTATACAAGGATAATTTTAAAAAATTTACCCATTCTTGGGAACTTTGGTGCAAACTTCACCTCATTAGGGCACCCCCTGTATATAATCCAACACCCTTCCTAATTCGTCCATTTTGTGTAGTTTTTTAAGCACTTTTCGGAGCCGTAATTAGTTTTCCGACTAGATGCCTACTTTTTTATAAAAAAAAAAAAGTGACTATTTGTGACATTTTTTATTACTTTTTTGAAAAATTTCAGTTTTTCTTAAAACTTTCTATTTTCTCGCCATTTTTTCGACAGAGATGCATTCAGGTTTTTGTTTTCCTAGATATTTCCTATGAAAAACATCTCTTGGAAAATTTCGATAGATTTGAGATATAAGCCCCCCAAAACACCCCTTCGAACGAGAATAGTTCGTAAAAGCGTCAAACGAAATCGGAACCAACCGAACCAAAAACAATAGGTTTCTCTAAGACCGGAAGAACCATCGTTTCAGAAAGTTTAGTCAGAAAAAAATTAAAACTGCGGCCTCAATCGTGTTACATCGAAGTTGACTTTTTTGCTCAACTTTGCGGTACCATATCTATCAAAGGTGGTTCAGAAAAATGTTTAAACAAATCTCGAGATCCAAGTCTCCGCTAAAAATACATATCAAATTTAATGTCCTATCTCTAACAGTTTCCGAGATATGCCCGCCGAAAGGTTAAAAAACACGGTTTTCTGAAATGATACGCCCCACACCAGATTTTTGTCCCTGAGCGTGAAAGCCATAATCGTAAATCATGTTGGAACAAGGTTGTTTGGCGTGTTATTTTCACAGGGTGTTTTGACTTGCCCTGGTATATAAACATACAAGCAACCAAAATTTCATCACAACAAACTGCAATCTTAATGAACTGGTTTATCGGCCAGCGAAAAATTCATTGCAATAAAATAAAAACTTATACCATATCAAAATTGTTAAAAAAATTTTAGGTGCCGGTTTTTTTTCATCAGTGAGTTTATATAAATTTTAACACATCTTACTTGGCTTTATGAGAATCCTGCTTCTCCCCGTTTCTTCTCCTTGAGAATTATTCAGGTGGCATTCATATATCCCAGAGTCATTGTGGACAGAATCCACTATTATTACTAGTTGATTTTCAGCTATAAAAAAATGCCGTTCGGTGGGAACAATCTTCTCACCATCCTAAGAATATAATAATAATAATAATAATAATAATAGTTTATTAACGGAAAGTTACAATATAACTGAATCCATTTTATCACATACATTGGATACATTCTTACAAAAAAATTAAGTATTGTATTAAATCTATTAATAAGTTAGTGTAAATAATTAGCATTTAATAATTTTTTTTTTTAAGTTTAAATTTAAAAGTATTCAGAGACATGTTAAACATATCAATATCCTCCAAGGCATTCATTTCCCGACACATCTCGCATCGACATCGACATTCTTGACAAGGGACTGTTGAATCCATAGTTTGTTCTGTGATAAGGAACATTAAACAAATTAGGTCTTCTGTTAACCCTTTGTGGAACAGATATAGCAATCGAGCCAAGAAGATCTGGGGCATCAACTATAGAGTTCGCTATTTTATAAAGAAAAATAAGATCTATATAGACACGTCTTTTTGATAATGGAGGTAGATTTGAGGCGAGTCTCATATTTTCATAATCGACCTGGTCTTGGGGTATCCCTGTTTTAAAGGCTACGAATCTAAGAAATCGGTTTTAGATTCTTTCCAAATTTTCAATATAAATCTCATAGTATGGCGACCAAATTGGAGCATATTCCAAAATTGAATGTATCATGGAACACTAAAGCATCCTAAAGCAATCAACATTATAGAAATCAGTTAGTGTTCTTTTTATAAAGCCCAACAGCTTCAGGCTTCGATTGGTAATGTCATTAATATGTAAGTCAAAGCGAAGACTACTTTCCAACAAGACACCCAAATCCTACACAAAATTAAGACAAGTGATTAATTTATCAGCCAGTGTATAGTTGAAAATTACACAGCTTGGTTTCCTATGGAAACTAATAACTGAACATTTTTTAAAGTTAAGATGCATGAAGTTAGACTGGCACCAATTTGTGAGCTAATTCAAATCACTCTGCAAACCAATACAGTCATTTATATCCTCTATTTTATTGCACATTTTCAGATCATCCGCATATAATAAATAATGGCTAGATGTAATTACTTCCCCAATATCATTAATGAAACAGTTGAAAAGCAATGGAGCCAAGTGTGAACCCTGGGGTACCCACATATAAATTTAAAACAATTTCTTACAAATATAAATATTTCAGAATTATCTTATTATTATACCTTAATGGTTATTATAGTCACCTTTATACAGAGAACATTGAACTTAAGTGTACATTGGTTCAGTTTATTTCTAATAAAAACTACTTGTCAGTTCAGTTTATTTCTAATAAATGCAATCCAGTGGCCACTTTTTTTTTCAAATGCATAGCTATAAATTATAAAAAATGTTTTAGCCCTTTTCAAACTGTATTCAAACTGTATTACCTTGGACCAAGTCACTGTGGGTTTTGGAACAATATATGGGTGGGGATATTCCGAGGAAGATTTGTGGGACCTGTGCCATCTTTTAAACTTCGAATTTCGAGAAAATTGGATTGGTACTGAAGCAACTAATAAATAGTTGCAACTCGGTACGCAAAAGATGCTTAGTTTGTATTCAACAGGGAGGGGCTTTTGAACAACTTCTAACTAAATACCTAGATTTTCATAATTATTTTTTATTTTCACTTGTAAAATAGTAGTTTAGTTTGTTAATTTTGTTCAACTATGTAAACAAAAAAAAATAAAAAAAATTAATAATAAGTAATTAAAATACCGTTAGCTAGTGTTATTTAAAGTTGTGTTTAAGTTGCCAAACTATAAATCTTAACAATACATAATTGAGATATTGTCATCACAAATCAAAGCCTACTTCGATGTAAACCAAAAACACCTAATATTTTCGTTATTTTTGAAAATAAGTACCTACAACTTTATATCACTGAAAAGGGCTAAACGGTTTTTTATAATTTATAGCCAACTATGATTTCCATTTGAAAAAAAAAAGTTTTGCCTATTTATGATAAAACGGACAACTATAGAAAAAATGCATTGCACATAAAAAAGTGCCTTTAGTCTTTGCAGAATGTTAATATTCCGTAAAAAAGTTATGGACAATTTTCAAAATGGCCGAAAATTGAAAAACGCTTTTGAAAATCGAGCCCATGACACCTAAGTCAGTTTTGCTCTATCTAGTCAGGAAATAGGTTTTCTCTGTTAAAACAGACCAATTTCGACCACCCTGTACATTGGTTCAGTTTATTTCTAATAAAAACTACTCATTCAAACTGTATTACCTTGGACCAAGTCACTGTGGGTTTTGGAACACCCTGTGCCATACACTGAAGCACTATAGGTTCCCCAGCAGCCAATTCTCGGTCTTCAGGTTCATTTGCAAGCTGTGGCTTTTGAAGTACCTAAGATAGTGCTTATTAATCATAATCTGGTTAAGCTTAAATACAATTTATTTACCTCTAAATGAGCATCAGCTGAGGCAGTTCCAGCAGCATTATGAGCAGTACAACTATACACGCCAGCATCGCTCAGTCTAGCATTTATGATGAAGAATACATCATCTCCATGTAAAACATGCATGCGCCTCTCTCTAGCTGCCGGAAAATCGTTTCCCCCATCCTTATGCCACGCAATTTCGGGAGGAGGCTCTCCCGTAGCTGAACATTCTAATTTTACAGTTTCTCCTGCTTCAACCTGAACATTCTTGGGTTTTTTCAAAAATGTTGGAAAAACCAGAACCGAAATAGTAGATTTTTGAGAATAAGTGGTCCCATAACCATTGCTCACCACGCACTGATACTTTCCAGCATGCGAATGCTCTACAGACAATAACCTCAATTCTGAAACAGTTTCGACAGATCTGCCATCTTCATCCATAGTAGATTTGACAAGAACGTTAGAATTTAGCAGCTCCATGTTATCCTTTTTCCAGACAACTGTCATATTACTGCTGGAACTTGATACAGCTATGCAATTTAAGGTGACATTTTCTCCCTTTAGAGCCATTATTTCCACATCTGGTTCTTCAATCAATCTTGGTTTTGGCAGTTCATCTGCAAGTATGAAAATATTATGATTCATATTGATTTTTTTTACCTTTATTTAGGCAGAGAACCGGTTTGTAAAATCAACAAATACTAACCACATGTCAAATTGCCTGTGGAAATATTGGACAACAATCGACCCTGGAGCCACTGCGGATACGCACATGATGCTCGAACTTCTAATTTTTTTGCATTAAGCCAATCTAGAAACCATTTTAAGTTGCAGTCACATAGCATACTGCTGGAGTTCATTACCAGTTGCTGAAAAATGTATATATTTTAGGCCTCATTAAATAAAACATTCAAACCAACTAATCATTTTACAGAGCTTAATTCAGGCTGAACATTTAATACTCAATGCCATCTATATATAATACATTAGCCAGGCTAAGGCTTGAAATGAACATTAATAACAAACATAACATGAAGAATTCCATTAAACATATTACCAAGCCCATTCACTTGTTATTGTTATCACAGCACCTAGGCCCGTAACACAGGGTATCTTTCGAGAGCAGGTCACTCAATTTTGCTCCCTCACAATTAACTAGAATAAAATTGTAAATTGCAAGTAAAAACAATATGGCTTAGAGACTGACTTTTGCAACATATTCACCCTGTATGTTTAATACAAATACAAAATCTCGTTATTCAAAAAGATTGGTTGAAAACTATAAAATATAAAAACGTTGATGATGATTAATGCCAACTAAACTGCTGGAAATTCGAGGAGGCACCAAACTTTTGAATTTTGTATATCAGAATTTGTAATAAATAAAAAAAAAATGTTTGTTACTTACTATGTATTGGTCTCCCATTGGGAATTTTGATGTTTTTATGAACAATTTAAATGATTTGCTTGTTAGTATATTTTAACTGGAAAAATTTATAATATGTGGCCATTTCAATACTGATTTTTCAAATGCTAATAATAATAATGCATTCTTTCTGTTCCAACTTAGCTTAGCTCATTTGGCCTTGCTTTACAAGTGAGGGGAGTGACTCGGGTTGGTAGGGACTCAGAAACACAAATAGATGACATATTTACAAATTTAAATCAAACAGAAGTAAGCTGTAAAATTCATATATCACACGTGTCCGATCATTACTCTCAAATTCTGAAAATCAGTATGCAAAAACCTAATCAGGAACCTGTTTATATTCGGAAACGCGTTTTCTCTGACAGGAACATTGTAAATTTTATTGCCTTACTTAGTGCTAAATCTTGGAATGAAGTATGGGAAGCTGAGAGCGTAGATGAAAAATATAACACTTTTTATAGAATATTCTTTTACTGGTTTGATATGGCCTTTCCAATGAAAAATTCTAGAGTAAATTCAAAATCCGACAATTGGGTAACTCAAGAAATAAAAAATTATTCTTCTTACATAAAAGACTTGTACGTCTGGTATCAGAAAACCAAAAGTCAGCAAGCTTATTTACAGTACAATGCTGAGAAAAAAACATAAAAGTTATTTATCAGACTATAATAAATCTATTTATGAAAATAATATTATAAATTCACAAAACAAATCAAAGACAGCTTGGAATATTTTTAACAAAATTTCTAATAAACTAAAAACTAAAAGTAACACAATAATTGAAGAAAATAATAACATAATTAGTGACCCTGCAGATGTTTCAGCACTTTTCAGCCAGTACTTCACACTTCCATTTGAATATCGTAATGCCAATGCTCCTCATAATAATTTTGGGTATCCAGCAATATTTCTGTATCCTTTAGATCAGCATGAGACTCTTTGGTTACTAACGAACCTTCCCAATAAATTCTCAGCCGGACTAGATGAGATTCCGACAAAAGTAATAAAATATGTTGCAGAATTTCTCTGTGAACCCCTGACACATATTATAAATGTACCTTTTTCGACGGGTGCATTCCCCACTGAGCTCAAAAAAGCTAAACTAGTTCCTGTGTTTAAAAAAGGAAATCCCCAGTTGCTTAGTAGTTACAGACCCATCTCACTGTTATCGTCCGTGTCAAAGGTCCTTGAAAAAGCTCTTTACAACGGAATTCTCAATTTTGTTACTTCCCAAAATATACTGGCCACCCACCAGTATGGTTTTGTACCAAAAAAGTCCACAAAGCAGGCGATTTTTGCGGCTGTCAGTTATGTTGTGGAGAATCTGGACTAAAATTAAAAAGTAGCAGCCCTTTATTTTGACTTGTCAAAGGCTTTTGACACGATCAATCATGATTTGCTCCTTAAAAAACTGGATGGGCTAGGTATACGAGGTGTATATCTGTCCCTTCCGCAATCCTATATAACAGGCAGACAGCAATCAGTTTGCATCCTACACAATGAGAAAACACATTACTCATCCTTTCAAGGGTTGCAGCAGGGGGTGCCCCAGGGTTCAATTTTGGGTCCCTTGTTGTTTTTACTGTATGTGAAATGAGCTCTCCGGGGAACTTCCTGGTGGTGGCCTAGACTGTCAGTATGCGGATGATACATTAGTTATGCTGGCGGCTCCCGCCACGGCTGAACTGTCGGGGTCTTGTTCGCGTCCAGTGGAGGCAATGAGCTCCTGGTATGAGGATAACTTCTTAAAGCTCAATGCTGACAAAACGGGTCAGATCCTGCTTGGTAAAACTAAACAAAGTGAGTCACTTTATGTGAAATCTGGTGCTCGGTCCATACCCATGTCGGAGAATATTAAATTCCTGGGTGTTCATTTGGACCCTCTTTTGAATTGGACTCAAAACCAAACAGCAGTTGTGCACTAATACGTCGACTGAGGGATGTTCTCACCGCAAATACTGTAAGAATTTATTATATGTCTTGCATACAATCAATCTTGAGTTATGGTATACTGTTCTGGGGTTCATCTACCTCGGCCATTGATGTTTTCAGGGCACAAAAGCGTGTCATCCACACTACGTATGGCCTCCATCCCAGGGAGAGTTGTAAACCTTGCTTCTCAGGCCAAAATATCTTAACTGCTCCTTGCCTGTACTTTCTGGTCTTGGTAATGTACATAAAAAAACAACCAAATCTCTTTGATAGAAATCTGGATCACTATTTGTCGGAAATGAATGTTGTGACTCGGGATAGAACCAACCTTATCATTCCTCTCCATAATACCTCCTTTTTCAAGAAAGGTCCCCTGTATCAGGCCATAAAGGCATCTCAAATGCTGCCTACAGAAACAAAGCAAATTGAAAGCACTTCAAAATTTAGGAACCAACTATCAAATATTTACAAGCTAAATGCTTTTACTCTTTTAATTTTGAAGATGTTTAAAATTTTTAATTTGTGTTTTGTTAATTTGTCATATTTATTTGTTGACCTACTTATTAAAGTGTGGTCCTTTATTTTAATTTATTTTATTTTAATTGTCACATATATATTTTCATTGTCTAAATTTCAATATAGCATATCATGTACTCTCTTATGACGTTGCTTTGTGATTGTGATCATATCGTTGGCAATAAAGTTATTATTATTATTATATTATTATTATTATTATTATTTTTACTGGAAATTCAACATGAAATATTTTCAATACAGATAAAGATTTTCAGCTGCTGTTTTCGTATTTTGTTTGATAAATATTCATAGTATGCAGCCTGATAAGCGCTGACTCAGGACACAATAGCAACCAGAATTTTTATTATGGAAGATTTCTTTTTCTCTTTGTACAACCAAAATAATCTGAAACTAGGTACAAAAAAAACACTTTCTAGCGATTTTGATATGTTTTGTTTGTTTCTGCCATATGCTATTTCGAAAAATTGATTTTTTGAAATAATCTGCTGAACAAAGCCCACTTGTAGTCATCATTTCTGTTCATCTCTTTATATAAAAAGAATGTGTATTATTCTGCGATAAGGTTAGGTGAGTGGACAGGTTTGCGCACATATATAATAAATTTCAGTATTAATTCTTTCCTACTAAAAATTTTATCATTTTTATACAATGAAACCGCATAGTTATTTGTCTTATTAAAGTCCCTATTATCATCCTTAAACAATTCCTGGTTAGAAACAGTCATGTCTTTTTAAATATATAGTATTGTGTACAGCTGAACCTCCTCGACAAGAAGTGATTTTTTCTTTTTCCATTTTTTTCATTCTCACTTTTAATTTCCTCCTTAATTTTTAGTTTGACCAATATTGGGATCTTTTTTCCAGCACTAATCCAATGACAATCCTGAACCTACATTGGCTCCAACTTTTGATAGAATTTTGCTAACAATTTTATTTATATTTTGTGGATTTTGTTTCGTAACTCCTGCAATAACTATATTTTTTGATCTTGATTTGATTTGAGCTTGTGACTTCAATCTCAAAGTTTTATTTTTTAGGTTGTTTGTTTCAATTTGTAATGCTAATTAGATTATTTTTTATTTTTTTGAGGCCTTTCTACTTGTTAAAATTATCTATTGAATTTGAAGCAAACTGAGCAAACTTCGACAGCCTTTAGACTTCTGCCCTTAAATCTATATATCGAATATCATATTTATCTTTAATACTTTTTGTCTACTATTTTGCTCCTTTGTATCATTTACTACTCTACATAAATGTTCTTCAATAATTTTTTCCAATTTATTATTATGTTATAGTTTGTCTTACAGCAAATACATATCCATCTCTTTCCATATTTACGGCTATATTTCTTTTTATAAAGAATTACTTCTTCAATGGGTAAACCAGTGCAGCTTTTATTATGCCATTTCTGACACTTTGAACAGCATATGGTTTTAAAAATAAAAAATTGTTTATTGTACTGCAACAAAAAAAATGTACATACAAAGGTGGAAAGCACAGCTAGAAATATAATTTAATAACCTCCTCAAAACAAATATATGTATAACAAACTTATTGTACCTAATACAGTAATAGACACTGTCCAACAAGACATTTTACTATAATGTTAACTAGTTATCAGACATATCTTTTTTAATCTTATATTTAAATGTGCTTAAACTTTTAAAGTTATGTGACAAATACAGAAAACAAGATTTTAAAAAATTGAGTTTTGTGTCTCGGAATATAAATGTTATCCCTAAAACGAATATTCACTTTGTGTGTGTCACCTCTCTCTGATATGAATTCAGATAAATATGTTGGTTCTTTGGTTTGTAATACCTTATATGAAGAGTAATGTGATCCCTCATTGACAAATTCATTATAAAATGAACGCAAGAATTCTGCCCTTTTTGAATTCTGTATTTCTGTAGTTGGTAAGAAATAGGCCATAAACAGTATTAAGATAATTTGGAATTGAGAACACTAAAATCTCTGTTGATAATTTTTTAATAGAAGATGAAAGGACGTTGCGATATTCATATATTGCTCTAAGTCTAATATAAAACCTCTGGCATCTATTGCTTACATGAGAATTGAATGTTAGATTTGTATCCATTAATAAACCAAAATTTTTTTTCTGTAGCTTTAATTCCTAGCATAAGATTTTTTTTTTGTATCTTCTTGGAATTAATAAAGCCTTTCAAAAATAAAAAGGTTTTTTTACTTGATTAAGCCATTTTACTATAACACTCCTTAAAATAATCTGTAGATTGAAATGATCAATGTCAGAGCGAGAGTACAGAATTGCTTGTATTTTACTTGGACTAATAAACAGTGAGTTCATAATGAGGATCTGTTAAATTCTTAACAGATCCTTATCAATTGGGTCGATTGTGCTAGGGAGACTTAAACCTGGTGATGGGAGGTAAATTTGTAAGTCATCAGCACATACAAATGATATTTACAATCATTAATATCTTGAACAAAATCTGACGCAAAAATTGAGATGAGAATGAGGCCCAAAATAGATCCTTGTAGAACTCCCTTTCTACAACTCTCCAATTAGATCTTACCACCTCACCACTCTACGTCAGTTTCACTGCCTGTTACCTATTGTGGAAGTAATCATTAAACCAACCATCTGTATCAATTATATAATAGCTTAATTTGGCCAAAAGTAGATCACTATTTAAGCTATCGAATGCCTTTATCATATCTATCAATAACAGTTGGACAGGAATATCCATCATCAAAAAGGATAGTAATGTCACTTGTAATTTTTAAAAGTGCAGTAGTACAGCTATAGTTTCGCCTAAATCCTGATTGAAACTTAGGAATCATATTCTTATCTCTTAAGAATTCGCAAATTTGGCATAAGTCCCGTCAAGCTGAATCAAGTGGTGGGTATTTTGTTTATTTTTATTCAGTAAACATGCACTTGCACTAAACTATGGGGAGTTTTTAAACAAGTGTTCTTATTTATTTATTTAATTGTTAGATATTTTGTTTCTTTTTTCCTCAATTAAGGACGTTATAATGTTTATTTTTGGTTTCATATGAATTACATAGTAAAATAAATTTATAGGACAATTTAATTTTTTATTAAAAGGTAGAAACCAGTTTTTGGTACAGTTTATTACCGGTTACTTGTCATATAATTGTATCAGTAGTTTTATTATGGATGGCAATCCGGATGTACATGAATCTGTATAATCAAGGTCCAGATAATCGCTGTAATAATATACAAATAAAACATTCTACATATCTTAGTGCTTAAAAAGGAATGTAATGTAAAATAAGTTTAAGATGAAAAAATTGTCACTAAAAATCTTTTGTTATAAATATTATTTAGATATTTGATTTATGATCAAAATGACTAAAATAAAACTTACATATGTCACTCATGTATCAAGTCAAGTCATATGTTATTTTCATAAATAGTGACCATTACATCTATATAAGTTATATACCTACATGCTTTGAAGCAAACCATATGCTTAGTTATTGAGTGTTAATACATTAAAAAACTGTTTACACTGCATCTCTGCAGATCAAACAATACTATCAGCAGCATTAGCAACCAATTTCTAATTACCTTCAAAGCAGGAACTCTGTTAAATGTGTTGTTATGAATAGAGGTTATATTATTCTCGGCTAGATTTATATATGTGACATTCCTTAAACCCAGAAAGGCATCGGAGTTTATAGATTTAATATTGTTTCCTACTAGGTGGAATTTAATCAATTCCCCTAGTCCTTGAAATACTCCTTTGGCGTCCTCTATTGTCCACGATATTTTGTTGTAATTGAAATGTCTAGAACAATTAAAAAAATATATATTAATAAATATTTAAATTTTTTATATAAAAATTTGACAAAGAAGTATTATGGATTTCTGTATGTTAAATGTTCTGCAGTTTTCAGTATAAAATACATTAAAATTATTTTACAGCTAGATATTATTATTGTTTATATTAGTATCCACTTACAAAACTCTTAACTTTGGTAGATGCACAAATGCTTCATCTTTAATTATAGCTATATTATTGTTGCTTAGAAGTAGTTTGTGTAAAGTATTTAGGTTCTTAAAAGTATCTTCTTTAATGGAATCCAGCTTATTATATGAGAGATCCCTAAAAAAGAAAACCATCATGTTTTGAGATAACAAGATTAGATGTGTTTAAAACTTACAAAGTAGTCAAAGTACTGCAAAATTCCCAGGCATCGTCATGTATTTGGTTTATTCTATTGTGACTTAAAGACAATTCTTTTAGCGATTCTAGTCCATAAAGCCATCCTTTTGTAATCACAGTCAAATAGTTATTATCTAACATTCTGTGAATAATAAAAAAAAATAGTGTAAAGGATTTGGTAACAATTAATAAACACATATGTCATCTATAATATTTATTATGCATATTTCAGTACAAGTAGATATTGAGTCAAGGTAAGAAACATCAGTTGCAAAGCAAAAATTGTAGACACTGCATCCCTACAATACATTTAAACAACACATACAAAAAACTATAATATATTTGATACTAACATAATTTTTACAACTAAGAATCTTAGAAAAAATTTCTAAAATTTGCTTTTACAATGAAGTTTTATGAAAAATATATAACAAGTAATCCTCCCTCCTAAACTTTGTTTTTTATTTTAATTCCTCAAACATGTAATCGTAAATGATTCAATATAATAAGCATCCTTGATGAATATCAATTCTTTGAGACTGATAATTTGAATATATGTGACTTCCTTAAATCCCATAAGGGTATAAATATTATATGTTTAATTATAAGAAGTAGGTAAAAAATTTTGAATGAAAAACTCAATTTTATTTTTAGAAACAAACCAATGCATGTTTGGTATTATAATAATTCCTGAAACAAATATAATAACAAAACAGTGAACAGTTCGAAGATTATGAATTGTTTTATAATAATAACTATAAAATAAGTTCTATGGGTGTATGGCATATGTTAAGAGTAAGAGTTATTTTAAGCCAATGGGTAGATAAAGGTAATAAAACTGTGGGAATTTTAGCCAATTACCAATATACTTCAATAATAGCTGATTACAACATTAATAATTGTATGTCTACCATTAATAGTAAGTGTAAACAGGAATTATATCACGGAACATTAATATTAATTTACTTAATGATACCCAAATTGACTATTTAAACTGTTTATGTGAGTTAGGTTATTGGTCATGTATCAAAAAAGCAACAAGAGTCTGAAGAAGCTTAACCTCTTGCATCAACCAGTTTTTCTCAAAAACTATGGTCAGCTCTGAAACAGAAATCTGTCCAGCTGTTAAGTGCAAAGAAATTAACACTCCAGTAAATACAAATAAAACAAACTAAACTGTATTATCCTGAATGTTTTTAAAACCATGAATTAAATTTAGAGGATCATATAGAGGTGTTTCCATAGCAAACACACTGCTGACACTGCCGGCATCCTACAAACCACCCTCTGAATTTTAGTTCATCTGAAAAGAATCATGGCTATGATACTAGGTTTGATTTCCCTATACATAAAAGCACAACCTATGAGAGAGGCACTGTTTATCGAAGCTCTATAATTGTCTACCTAATAATATCAAAATACTAAGGCCAGATAACCATCTTTTTCTAAAATCTGTAAAGGAATTTCTACGTAAAAGCGAACCTTACTCCTTAAATGAGTTTTAATCATCATCTTGAGCTGATTGGAGATTCTGAACTCGTACTCTCTCTGATGGTTGGGTGAGTCGCCAGTAGTTTTGAGTTTTCACTGTTATCCCTGTTATGTATTGTTTTAAATGTTATTATTATTTTCTTTATATAACCTTTTGTTTTTTGTGTTTTTGTGACCTGTTTCTCAGACTTATACATACTCTGTAGAAATAAAAACTTTATTTAATAGTGAAGACCTTGAAAGACTGAAGAACTAAGAAAAACATTACCATAGTGGGAAGTGGTGAGTTTTAGACAATAATAAAATACATTCAAAGACCCAACTTGTTTTTTACCTGACGAGTGCTATATAATATAACTTTCAATGAAACGGATTTAAAGTTGATACACATTAATATCCGTAGCATAAATAGAAATTTTGATAATTTATTAGCTTATATAGAGTCTTTAAAAGTAAAATTGGATGTAATTATCTTGTCCGAAACCAACAAAATTGACAATTTAGATAGGTTTAGAATAAGAAACTATGATATTTTTTATAATGAAAGTTCTATAAATAAGTGTGATGGTACACTTATATATGCAAAAAGTGATCAGGTAAATGACAGCTGTATTGTTAAAATTAGAGAGTCAAGTTTTCTTAGAGTTAAACTAACAAAAAATAATGAAACATTTGGTATCATTGCACACTATAGGTCTCCCTCTCTCTGTGCAAGTGATTACATAACTGATTTGAATGATCTTTTTTCATCTAACTGCCTAGCATGCAGTGTTGAAATTTTCAGAGGGGATACAAACATTAACATTCTGTACAATAATTCACAAATAGTGAATGTCTACGTAGGAGTGCTTGGGCAGTTTGGGTATGCAAGTACCATTAATAAAGCTATTAGGGTTGAAAGAGGGCCAATGACATGCTTTGACCATTTTTTTACTAAACTAACAAAGAATAATGCTTTAAAAGACCATTTTCCAGTTGTTCTCAAATTGAGCATGAATCCAAAAACACAAGTTAAATATGAAGTAAAAAAGTTTTTTGATAAGTTCGATCATGATAAACTGAAAAATATCTTAAGTTGTACAGAGTGGCGGGGGGTATATGAGTGCAATGACCCCAGCCAAATAGCAGATGGTATTATATCGAGATTGAAAAAATATATAAAACAACGCACACATAGAATTAGAATAAGGTCAAAAAATCAATGTATTAAACCTTGGATAACCCATGGCATTTTAGTCTCAATAAGACACAGAGATAACTATATCAGCTAAAAACCCTGATAACTTAGAAGCACTGAACAATTTTAGAGAATATAGAAAAACATTAACTAAACTTATTATTAAAACAAAACAAAATTATTATAAACAAATAATAGATGATAACATAAAAAATCCACAAAAAATGTGGGAAACTATAAAAAATGCCACAGGCGAATCCACCACTAATATTAAAATAAATAAAATAAAGAATAGCCAAGGTGTAACCAGTACAAATGAAATAGATATCACAAACGAATTTAATGAGTATTTTTGTAATGTAGGCAAACATTTGGCCACAAAAATTGTGAAACCTAGAAGACCAATTAAGGATGAAATATTCGGTGCAGCCGCCATGTTTTTTCCTCCAATGTCTGAGCAGGAAATTTTAAAAGAGATAAGATCTTTGAAGTCACGAGTAGCGAGTGGAGAGGATGGAATATCAGCGGAGATTGTAAAATCAAATGCATTGTATCTGGTGGCACCTATAGCTCATATGGTAAATAGCATTTTTACTGCTGGAATATTCCCCAGAGCCTTTAAAAATGCAATTGTTAGTCCACTTTACAAATCAGGTGATAAAAACTTAACTGGCAACTATAGACCAATTGCACTTATTAGTACTTTAAGTAAATTAACCAAAAAGTGTATAAAGGCAAGACTGTGGGGATTTTTGAACAAATATAAATTGATATCAGAAAATCAACAAGGTTTTAAAAAAGGATGTAGCACGGAAACTGCTATTTCCCAAGTAACAGAAGATATCACCAAGAGCATCAATGAAGGTCTTAAACCACTTGCCATATTTCTAGATCTATCCAAGGCTTTTGACACTGTAGAGCACCAAATTCTATTAGAGAAGCTGGAATTATTTGGTATAAGCGGTAGAGCACATGATTTGTTTAGATCTTATTTATCTGATAGAATGCAGAAGGTAAAAATAGGAAACTGCTTAAGTGATCCACTCTCGGTAGAGATTGGTGTTCCACAGGGTACAGTTTTCGGACCACTTTTATTTTTATTGTACATAAACAGTTTAACTAATATAAGTAGTGATAAAATTCTGTGTTATGCAGACAATACCGTAATTTTGGTAAGGGGCAGAAACTGGGATGAAGTCACAAAAAAAGCAGAACAAACTATGCAAAAAGCCAAATATTGGTTAGATAGTAATTTATTAACACTTAATGTAGACAAGTCCCATTTTTTAACTTTTGCTATAACAAAACGAAAATTTAAAAATAAAAATTCACCTTTCAGTCTGTAATAATATGGGGAGTTGTAACTGTAAGGAAAATATTACACAGGAAGATAACCTTAAATATTTAGGAGTATACTTTGATCAGTCTACGGTGGCAAGAGCACATATCCAATGTAGTTAAAAAACTGAGGAGAATATTATACAAGTTCTACTTTTTGAGACAAATAGTACCGCGTCATGTACTGAGAATCATATACACAGCTTTGGTTGAGTCAGTTTTGGGGAGCTGCTTGCGGTAACATAATAAACCCTTTGAAAATTTTACAAA
Source organism: Kuschelorhynchus macadamiae (assembly GCA_030620095.1). NCBI lineage: Eukaryota > Metazoa > Arthropoda > Insecta > Coleoptera > Curculionidae > Kuschelorhynchus > Kuschelorhynchus macadamiae. The sequence goes on along the minus strand of JAUTXW010002898.1, from coordinate 187,710 downwards.
AGTACTTTCTGAAAGTAATTTTGTTCAAGGATTGGATGTATCCCACAGACAGACTATATCAAGAAGCAAATGTCTTGAATATACAACAACTTTATATCAAATGTTCCATTCGCCTATATTGTACCAGCTCAAAATGGGGAAGTTTCGTGTCACATGAGATAGGCACTAGGTCATTGACAAGAAAAAATCTAAGTGTGCCATATACTTTGTCGTCATTTGCACAGAGATATTTTACATACATAATTCCAAAAGTGATAAATGTTATACCGATAGAAATAAACTTTGCAATATTTCAAAAAATAAAAAGACAATTAAATTAATGGATACTTGAAAATAATGATCTAATTAATACAGTTATTCCATGGTTTCGGACTTAGTTTTACTTTTCATTTATTGGTTATTATTATTATTATTATTATTATTATTATGGTTATTAGACAGTAGGCGGTTGTAAACGATTAACTGCCATTATTATGTCCATGCACTTTAAATTTAACTATCCACACTTTATAGTTGTGATTACACCCCAGTACCCACATAATTGTGCAGTCTGTTCTTAAAAGCATTTATATTGGGAGCAGTTACGACATCCTCAGGGAGCTCATTCCACTGTTGGACTGTGTGATTAGTAAGAAAGTATTTCCTCGAGAGTCTACGACTCAGCTGTGCTGTCAACTTTAGAGAATGTCCTCGGAGATGTTGATTGGTGTTTCTGTGAAAGAAATTTATGTCACATTTGTAGTGCCCATGTAGGATTTTAAAGGTTTCTATTAGGCATCCTCTATTTCTCCTCTCCTCCAGTGTGCTAAGCTTGAGGGCTTTAAGCCTGTCATCATAAGACAACCCTCTCAACAGAGGTGGGATTCTTGTCGCTCTTCTTTGGACCCTCTCTAGAGCATCGATATCCTTTTTGAAATATGGACTCCACACAACAACGGCATGCTCCAACAATGGTCTTACATATGTCTTGTAGACTTTGAGAAATAGTTCCGGTGTCATGTTGCGGAAACATCTACGAATTAGATAGATTGTGCAGTTTGCCCTTTTCACAATGTTGTTTATGTGATGCTCCCACTTCAGATCACGTGAAATGCGAACACCGAGGTCCACCTGTTCAGTGACTTTCTTTAGTAAGTTATTATCAATGTGATAATCAAGAAGCGGGTTGTTATATCCAAGCACTGCACACTTGCTAATATTTAGCTCGAGCAGCCAATCCCTCGTCCACCTCTACAACTCAGCAAGATCCTCCACCAAACTACCGTGATGACTTGTGGGATCACCATATATTTTAGTGTCATCTGCGAACATACTAGTCATAAAAGACATGTTTGTTGCTAGGTCAGATACATATATTATAAAAAGAAGAGGACCCAGCACAGATCCCTGCGGAACACCACTAATAACTGTATGCCTTCCAGTGAGCCTGCCATTTATTCTGACTTGGTAATACCTATCTGACAGATAATCCCTAATCCAGGAGAGCAATAGACCTCGGATGCCAAAATGGTTAAGCTTACATAGAAGTCTATTTAAGGGAACGGTGTCAAATGCTTTAGCAAAATCGAGGTAAATCACGTCCATTGGGAAGTGATCCTCTAGTGCCTTGGTCCATAGTTCCAAGTTAGACAACAGATTGGATGTTACTGACTTTCCCTTAAGAAAACCATGTTGGTTAAGCACAAGTCCCTCATGGTACATCTGAAGGAATTCTGTGATTTCATTAGCAATGATCTTCTCCATACACTTGCCCGGTATTGATGTTAAACTAATGGGTCTGTAGTTTTCAGCCAGATGCTTGTCTCCTTTTTTATATATGGGGATTACCACAGCACCCTTCCAAATCTCGGGTACCCTGCCACGATTGAAAGACTCAGTCATCGAATCAGCAAGGATGCTGCATAAAGTTGCTCGGCAGTTTTTAAGCAGAACGGGAGACACATTATCAGGTCCAGGACTGGCAGAGCTTTTAAGGTCGTTCAATACCTTTTCCACTTTTTCTGGAGTAAAAACAATGGACTCAATTGATGGTATAGAGTAACTGGTCGCTGGAAGTTGTGGAATATTTGAGGTGTCCTCATGAATAAACATTTTGTCAAACTGTATAGCGAAAACCTCAGCTACCTGGAGCGGCTCGGACACAAGTTGGCCGCCCTCCTTTAAAACTAAGTTCTGGACTCTGGAGTCAAGGCAGCTATTTATGTACTGGTAAAATCTTCTTGGACCTTGCTCTAGGAGACTACTCTCATATGTATTTCTAGCCCTTCTCAATGCTATAGAGACTTCGTTTTTTGAAGCTTTGTACAGCTCGTAGTTGCACGCCCTGTTAGTGTTTCGATACCTATGCCAAAGTCGTCTTTTTCGGTTTATCAGTTTAATGTGTGTCTTTGAGATCCATGGTTTGTTATATGTCTTCTTAGGATGCTGCAAGGGGATGTATGTATCTGAGATCTCAGTTAAGAGGCTTTCGCAGTTTTGAAAATGTGAGATACTTCTATCAGGCACCCACTGTGATATGAAGTTATTTATTGTGATATAATCGGCCTTCCAATAGCTTTTGCGTAGTTGTAGTTTCCTTGTAAGTGGTGTTAACATAAGCTGAGCGGTGGCTAATATTGTCTCATGATCACTTTTACCAATTGGAGGAGCAACCCCCACCCCTGTCATAAGTCTCTCATCAGACACCAAACATATGTCAAGAAGGGATGGGTCAGTACCCTCTCTAAACCGCGTGTTAAAATTTACCAACTGGTAGAGCACCGATTTTTGGTAAGCCCAAAGAAACTCTTCAGCAGAGGAATTATGTTTTGTCACTTGACCCAGGGTCCAGTCTATCTCAGGATAGTTTAGATCCCCAAAAACTATTGATGTAATATTAGTATCACTTAATTCAGCAAGCATCTCCAGAATTTTATTGTTTTCATCCACTGAGCAATTGGTTTATTAGACATATTAAATTTTATCTAACTGAAATTGACCTTTAATAATAGTAGTACAGAATTGTTTTGACTATATAAAATGTTAATTTTGACAAGAAATGTACATTGTGATTGTAAATTGTACTAGTACTATCAGATGTGGGATTGTGATAAAGTAGTGTACACACAAATTCAGTAGAACTAATTGTGCACTTAAAATCTGTACTTGTTTAGTATGTAGCAAAACATCAAATGTAATATATTAACACTTTTTTGAATAAAGTACATTTCAAACTTTAAACTTTATTTATTTATTTTATTTTTACTTAACAAATAGTAACAAAATTGTAAAGCTCATAAATGCCCTTAAGAATAATTGTAAATAATTGTATATATATACATATATATACAACTTAAGAATATTCTTGGTGAGCATTCCAAAAAAACTGTTCTATTTTTGCTTTTTATTTGTTTTATGTATACTACTTTTTAATATGTCATTATCCTCTAATGATTTGTTTTGCTTTTATCTGTTGTTGCCCTTATATCCTGCTATTATTTCATCATTGCAGACAATTATCACACAACCTGAACATAAAATTAGATATTTACTGTCAATAGCTAAATATTTGCAGTCTGGTTTTTCTAAATGCACATAGCTGATGATATTTTATTTTGCTCTTAATGTACTTTACACCCACGTTTTCCACATTATTTTTGCAATAATGCACATTCTGTTCTCCGGTTCCGACAATTCATCTTCGTATGAGCTTGAGACATTGGATTACATTATCCTGAGACCTTGTATTGTGTGTATGTATGTCTCCAGCAAACACAATATCAGTACTAAATTTTTATATTTTGTTAAAGTCTATAAATAAATTTGCACAATTCCTTATTATTTTGCAACATATAGTGATAACAATTGTGATATAATATTAGATAAGATAATAAGACATTTATTAAAATTTGCATTTTATAAACAGTTAGCAATCTTAGCAATAAATACTATTTCCCTACTAAATGTTGCACCTAGTTATTCCTTAAAACTTTACCTCACCCAAAAACCCTAGAGACATGATATTAGGTAGTTTATAGTTCACCAGTCTATACCAAAGAATCTCTTAGAAATTGAGGCTAACAAGTTGAAAAAAGAAAATAAATCTTTAGTTTACAGCCTCATAATGGATGAAATGTCAATTAAAAAACATATTGTTTGGAAAGGTGTCAGACAGGTAGGCATTAATTATTAAGGTGTCCATATGGATGATGAGTGTCTTCTTGAGGTGAAAGAAGACATAGCTCTTTTATTGATTGTGTCATTGGAAAATATCAGTGGAATATTTTTTAATTAATAATTTAAATTCCAATGAAAAGGCAAGTTTAATCAATTTTTGTTGCCTTATTATGGTTAATGCTATTGGAGTGGTTGTAACATCGATAACATTTGATGGAACTACAACAAACTTATCTATGGTAACTGAATTAGGTGGAGATTTTCAACTGCCTAATTTGTATCTGGAAACAAAAGAATAAGTTTATTTTGAATTTGATGTCTGTTATATGATTGATCAGGAATGCTTTTGGAGACTGGGGATCATTATTTGATAAGGAGGAATTGCTTGTTGATACTCAAGATTAATTGGGTTTGTACATTGCAAGCAAAGTCAGGAAGCACCAGATAAATTATAATAAGGAAATAATGAAACTGGCTGTTCAAGTACTGAGCAATAGTGCAGCAGATCACTTGATAATTTAAAATTAGATTTAAATTTGGTAAATTTTCTGGGCACAGAACCAACATCACGCTTTTGTCATGAGAAATTGCCTACATAAGCAGCCTTATAAAAGAGCTTTATCATTATACAATTTACCCACAATAAAAAATTTATTTAACACCACAAATAAAAATTTAAAGGATCCTTGGGGCAAGAATGTATTACAATCAAGAAAACAACAGCACTTTTGGGAATGCTTATAAATATGTGTAGCATTGAACTTTCTCAGGACCATTTGGAAATGTTTCTTTCAAATATCAATCAAGAGGAACCTTCACAAATCATCCCACTTCGATGCAGTTCAAATCAAGCTCTAAGAAAAGCTTGGCTCATTAAGCATTCTTAAAATATTGAGTTCAAAAATAAGTCAAATGTCAGATTCCATTTATAATGAACTATAGTTTAACACTAGAATGTCAAGTTCACACATGAATTTATTCCTTCAATCTGAAGAGAACTTAATAATATTAATATTGTCACTGAATATATATTTGATTTTAATTCAAAGAAAATAATTAAGATTTAAATTGTAAATTTTGTGCAAAAAATATAAGTAATAGTTTGGTTTCATCTCTTATTGACAGAAAATCTCGTAGAGTATTTATAACCTCGTCCAGAAGTAATTCTATTATATAAAAGAGTTCTGAACATTTGAATATTATTAAAAATTTATAATAAAAGCTGTAAGAACACTTAATATCCTCATTGTTTCCGAATATTAGCATAACCAAATCCCTTAATTTAATTCAAGCAATTCACCTAATTTTCAATAAGAGCCTTCTAGAATGTAACGAGGGAATTAGAGCCCCTCATACAAAATTAATATTGTTTAAAAACCAGTCCATTTTAGAACTTAGTAAATTATTGTTTTTTTATATAAGAATTACAGAATACAGAACCTTATATTTTGCAGCATATTATTTTAAATATAATGTAGTATTTTAGTTATAGGTACAGTTTTAATATGTTGTTTTAGGTTTTTTTAATGATGTTTTTTTCTTGCATACATACCTATCCTTTTTTTAAAAAAATAAAATTTTATAATTATTCTCCTCCTTCTGCAGAATAACTTAGCAGAGTATTATTTAATCTAGTATTAGTAAATTTATAAGTAAGGTATTTTTTTGTATGTAAATAAAAAATTAATGCACATCTGAAATTTTTAAACTAAAATCTTCCAACATCTTCAAAAGTGATAATTTATTTTCTAATTTATGATTTCTTGCAACTTAAAAAAATCACTTGGGAAATATTTCTATTTATTTGTATCTATCGATATATTTAAATAATAACACCTACTTAATTTAATATAAATAATTTTTAAAATAAAAATTCTCTCATTGCGACACCCATTCCAATTTCCTAGCCAATTGCCAAAAAAGTCCAAAAATTAAGTGCAAATAAATATGTTTCTATTTAAATTCCTTGCTATTTTGCCGGTCGTTATGCAACCAAGAACAACTTTCCTTGTTACACTTGTCTAGTTCATATGGTCCTTGCCCACTCGTAAGCTGTCATTGCTTTTGCTGCATTTGCCGATATGGGAAGGCTCTGTCCATACATAGTATTATAATGTCAATGTTCATACAGGAATCAAGTATTTAAGGCGATCAGAAACATGCATTATAAACATAAATTTTATTATTTTTTTTAATAAGGGAAATTACATTGATTATGACAATTCATAATTTGATTTATTTATTTACTTGAGCGTTTTTTATTAATTTTTACTAGATAAGTAGGTACTTATATTTTTTCTTCATAGGATTTGTGGAATCTATTTACTGATATTTATATTTACAATTTCGTATTATTACATACATCCTGAATAAACTCTTTCATTTATTCTTATCTGGTATTTACAGTTTTAAGTCTTATCTGTATCAAAATGATTTAGTAGATTATTGAAAAGCAAATTGGAAATTAGACCAGATAACATTGTTATAGCTAAATATACCTGTTATTTATAAAATATTGCCTTTTTACAGAATTGATTATTTTATACATCATAAGATAATAAGAAAATAATGGATTATGATATATACACAAAAAAATATAATTATACTTACAATTTTTCAATTTTTTTCAAGCCATAAAAAGCACCATCTTTGAGAGTGTCGATTTCATTTCGTTTCAACTTCAGGGTTCTCAAATAATCCAAATTTTTAAAAGTCAGTGCTTCTATCTGTGTGAGCTTATTACGATTGATTTCTCTGAAAAAATATGTCAAACGAAACAAACATATTAGAAGCTAACTTCTACTTATTGGAAATGTATTTAAAAAATAATCAGCTACTTACAGATGAGCTGCCCAAGAGGGGATGTTTTTGGGGATAGCTTTTAAACCATTTGAGTCACACTCGATGTATGAATCTAAGCAATGGCAGCCCTTCACACATTTCGACTTTGCTAGACTCACAGAACTAAATAATAACACCATATATGAAACCCAAAAACAAACACCCACCATTTTGGAAAAACACTATTATAAATCATAGTTCACTAAATTGTGACTGTTGGACAACGAGCTTGCAATATCCCATCATCACTTCCGCTAGTTTACAAACACTTCTAAACATAGCAACTTAAAAACTAGCCACATTTTCTTAAAAAAGTTATGAAAAGTGTATTATTTTTAACATACTGGTTACATGACGCTGAATGACACAAACATCTATTATCAACCATAAACATCATAATTATATATATATTTTTTATTCTAAAGTTGGATTTTGCGTCCTTTGGTTGGCATTACAAAGACTTAGAGCAAAAACTTCTTCAAACATATCTAATTTGCACTCTATTATGATGCCACACATATATCCTAATATCAATGTAGAAAAAACTGTCTATGTTAATTTTCGTGCATCAAGACTAAGATCCTTAGTTCCTTTGGATATCGTTGAGTTATCTCATAAAGTAAAGCTTTTAGGTTTGTTTCTAGACGGGAACCTTAGCTGGGAGTCACATGTAAAATACGTCTGTAATAAGATAAGCAGCAGCTATTCTGCAATGCCACGCCTAAAAAATAATTTTAATGAAGATGTTATCTTAAATATATAATATAAATAATAATATACAAATATTTTGTGTGGTAATAGTGCACAAGTATCAATAGTATTTATTAACCAAAAAAAATTATTCATATTCGTATGATGTTTGGAATGAAGTTCAGAGAAAGCTGCAAACCTGTCTTTATAAAAAAGAAAATCTTAACAATTCATTCAATCTATATTTTAATATTCCAATTTCTTGTAGAACAAGAAATTCTCATGCAGTAGTTTTAGGAAATCACAACAAATTCCAGAGGTCTCCTCTATACATTGGACGAAAACTATTTAATAAACTCCCCCTGTTCATTCAAATGCTTAATCAACAAAGCTTTAAATGCATTGTTAAAAATAAACTATAAGGTAAAGGTTATTACCCGGTACATGAGTTTCTTTCCGATGTATTTTAGGAATATTTTTTTACAAGCGACTGAATATCGTTACCGTGTTGCCAATTTTGAGTTCTTAATTTTAACTTTATTTTTGTAAATGTGTAGTTTCGTAAATTGTAACAATTTGTTTTCCGGTTAGTTTTATTTTAAACTTTTAAATCTTGCTATTGTTAACATTTATTTTTACGACTCATATAATACTGTATTTGATTGACGTATACATCCATTACTTATTGGCTGAAGTACAAATAAACGCATTATTATTATTATTAATTCAAAGGAGGTTAAAATTTTCTCCAACTTATGTTAAAAAAAAGTATATGTCGATTATTATGCGTCGCCACACAAGCAAAATTCGGCGAGCAACTAACAACGATTTCGTGAATCGGCAATTTCCTATTAGCGTTATTTGAAGAAGTATACTAGTGTGGATAAAATATATTCAGTGTTATTAAATCTACTGCTTTCTACGTTTTTCTATTCCTCTACTGCTAACAGGTTAAAATATATTGCTATTTGAAAAATAAATAATATTATTGAGTGACCACATTAAAAAAAGTTTACTTTAAATGTTATTTTTCTTTTTGAGTTTTTCGGTGTTTTGTTTGATTCTTTTTTGAAATACAAGTTATAAACGATTACATTTAGTTCCAACGTCAAAATTATTACCCATTTTTATATCATTATTATGTACTTCTATTTTGAGTTTTCGTTTTTGATGGTTACGTTTTAAGTTACACATATACGAGATTTGCATTGTGTTCCAGACTTAAGAGATAATATAACCTTTCGAAAAATATATTAATAATATTGTTATTAGGGCTATCAACTCTGCCCCTTTAAGAGGGAGACTTCCGCTTTTTAAGAGAAGTACACATTTATAGTCCCAATTCAAAAAAATATATTTGCACAATTTTTTAACGTACCGTTATTATATCTTATATCATACAAAAATTACAGATTTTTTAAAAACTACTTCTTTTTTATATAAATCTAATGTTTTTTGACATCGACTAAAATTTCATCGGGCAACACTGGTTATTGTGCTTTCGGGAGGAACACAATGCAAATCACGACAAACCTTTATTTCAAACGTTATATTTCTTTATGTTTTTTTCGGTGTTGTGTGAGATATTAGATTATAAACGGTTATATTGGAATCCAATGTCAAAATAAAATTATCACCTATTTTTGTACCCCATAATATATTTCCTTTTTAAGTTTCGTTTCCGCTGGTTAGCTTTTACGTTAAACGTTTACGAGATATGCATTGTATTCTATCCTTTATTCGGTATCCCTTCTTCCATGAGGCGCTTTCTCAATGACGGCTCCTGATTACAGCGCAACGTATGGTAAAATAACATACTACATTTATTTGGGCAGAGTATAAAGAAGTTTTGTTGAATTTTTAGCATAGGCTTCTTAGCCCGGCCGTAAGATACTTGGCTTTGAATCCGCTGGATAATTTTTTAAAAAGTTTTTTTTGCAAAACTTATAATTAATAAAAATGCGGATTAGATTAGGTTAGAATAGGTTAGGTTTGGTCTAAAGAAACTGCGCGACTGCGCACCAAAAAAAAATTCGAGGCTACATAAAAAACAAATTATTTTTTAATGAAACCTACACTATTGAATCTGTCCCGTTAGCGTTAGGTTAGCTCAAGTTCTTCGATAAAACCATTATTAAAGCGGTAAAAAATCATTAAAGCTATTAAATTACATAGTTTTACTTATAAATAAACAACAAACTTATTTAATTTCACCTTATTTTTAGCTTAACTTTTCATTTTTAATAGGTTTAATATATTTAGTTAGTTAGGATCACATCAAATATTGATTTTGTCTTCATCTTATAATTATTTTAATTTTAGCTTGTAAAAACGTACACGTTTGTATTATAATTTAAAAGAAGATGTGTTGAAACCAGTGTTGCCAGAACATTTTGAAAAACGATAATAGGTATATAGCTAAGCTAAGAAAATGTCTATACTGTAACCAGACATAGTTTAGTAATAAAACAGTAGTAAACGAACTTCAAGGATGCCTAAACAGCAGGCTTTTAAATACGCTAAATACTCAGAGCGTTTTAATATTGCAATTCTTTCATTCGATAAGTTTCACTGAAGATGAAATGTTTTTATGTTCAGCTCATTTATTGGTTTTCATGTATTAGATCTTTAAGGGCTTCATCGTTTTGCCTATTTTCCTATTAGATAAACATTTAGATGATACAACGATGGAAGTGTCCACCTGACATGTTTTGGTTAAAATAATCTAGGATTAAATCTTTTCCCGGATTTCTATTTTTGTATATGTGGCTATAATGGTTATCATATTTGACCATAAAAACTTTTAGTGGAATACATAAGTTTTGGGGAGATGAGTTCGGTTTAAATTTGTAGTCTGTCGTTAAATCTAAAGAAAGCCTTGATATTTAAAAAGCAACTAAAAATATGACCCTTAACATTATCTAAAAACGTCACACACAGAAGTTTTGATTACTCTGCCTGATAAGAAGTGAATGTACTATGTACGCACCTACTTAAAATGATAGGCTGTGAATGTGCTATGAACGCACCTACTAGAAAGATTTTATTAATCAGGATCTTGCTGTTTTATGTCTAAAGAAAAATGTCATTTCATATTTTTTGTCTATCAAAATTTATCAAGTAAAACTGTTTCAATTCACGATATTTGTGGTGTTGTTCACATTATTTGTAGCTAATAATTTGGAATTTCTTTAATTTTGCGTAAGAGCTCTTTTCTATTTAGAACAATTTTTCTAGTTACATAAACTACCGAGTCAGTGATGTGATTGCTCTCTAATCGGTGAATTTTGTTTATGAACGGAAATCATTAATTTTTTTCTATTATTAGAGTCATTTATATTTAATTCGATGTTTTTAGGACGTTTTATAACAGATTTGTATGGAAGAAAGGAAAATAAAGTAATGTTTGCAAAACTGTTTTGGTGAATTGATATTTTTGTGTTGTCATTCAGATTCAATATGGCCGATAGAGCGTTCGTATGAAATTGTGCAATTTTAACAGTAAATTTTATTCGGTATAGAGGTATATTTGGATTTTTATTATATAAAGTGAGTGAAACAAGCATTGTTCAAAATCGTAAGGACTGTTAAAGATATCCGTATTAAAGTGCTGAGTAAGCTTTTCTTTATCTGTCACAATGTGTCTGTAGATAAAGAAAATAGTGTCAATAGACTGGTTAAACTAACAGGGATTTTTTAGTGTAGACTCAATAAAGGTAGGTTTTTCGGTGGATTTATATATTTTTTTATTCATTTACTACACTTTTTGAATAAGTGCGTCTATGTATATATTTTAGTTTATATAATATTGTCCTTGCCCTCCAAGTGTTTTTTGTTTATTGCTACTGCAGTAAGTGAACTTGAAAATATGATCTGTGATTGGGCCACTTTTAGTCATGTGATCAAAATAAGTTTAGGCCTGCAATCAGTGGCCTAAATAAACATTCTTTGTGTATTTTTTTAGAAAAAAACAAAAGATGTGGAGCTAAACAACAAGCAAAATGAAAATTGACAGGACACGGGTGCGTAAGAGCACCACCGAACCACCTCTCGAGTGTCAACAGCTTATTGAAAAACTGGAAGAATGCTCTCGAACTGAACTACTTGAAGAACTATCAAAAATTAATTCATGGACATTTGGAAAGTGTGAATTACTTCATTGGGCACAAGTTTTGGATATATTTGATAGGATTTTAGGAAATGCTGCGGAGAAAAATGAAGACAATAAATGGGCTTTAAAATGTGATAGTTTTAGTGGGAAGGTAAGTAGACTGAGAGTTTCTTATTAAAAAAGTTAATTTATTGTAAATAATATATTCGTGGAGATTAGAACATTGTTCAACTATGCAATCTATGTCTTAACTGTTCACTATTATTATCAAGTTGACTTGAATTTTGAGATTTTTGGCTACTAGGTAGCATATGAATAGTAATAAAATTTGTAATTCAATTAACTTTATGTCAGCTGTTTGGCAGAGTGTCAAGAATATACTAGTAAACTGTAGTTTACTTGTAAACGTACTTCAGTCAAAAAGGTAAAATGTGGAAAAACATAGCTTCTATTACTGGTTTTATTAGGTTTTCTTGATGTGAACTGTTTAACATTTTTCAGGTAACTTTAAATAAAGGTATCAAATATATTCAAAGTACTAATATAGAATGGATGTAGCAAGCGTAACATAAAGTGATTGGGAACTTATTGTAAATATTGGCATTTTTTTAATTTCCTTTCCACCAGAATATTTAGCCTTTTATTTTGGTGATTTTTATCTCCTATTATCTTTTTATTTTTTAATCTTTTTTGCACCAAGTAACGCAACAAAAGACCTAAAGTCAATTGTCACTGTTGATGTGTCGGGCGACAAAAATGAAAATGGCCAGTCTCAAGAAAAAATGGTGTCGCTATTGCTGGATTTGCAAATAAAACAAAATGATGATAAGGAAAATCCTAAGGGGAATAATTGGATCCCAGTCCAAAGAAGAACCAAGAAAAGTATCCAGAACAAAGCAGACCAGTTCCAATACGTGGTGAGAATTCTGGTTTTAACATGAGCATGGCACAAAAAATATTATATATATTCGTGACTGGTTTAGGTGTAAATGTTACATCTCAAGAAATTGAAAAATATGTACTAGACGCTCTCCATTTTGAATGTAAAGCCCATAGGATGAAAATCCAAAAAGATAAATATAAGAGTTTGTTTAAGTTGGAGGTTCCAGCAGAATATAAGCAAAAAGTAATGTCACGTGACATTTGGGGAGCAGGAATCACACTGAACCATTTTCTCCACATTAGACGAAGCCCAGAAATAAGGGAGAATCCAATGAAGAGTTACAAATTACCAAAACAAAGTATGATGTCCTTTGCTTCTTGGAACACTTTATGACTTATGAAGAAGCTAGTGCCCTTTCAATCAGTTGGTACTCAGGGATATCATGCTTTGCTAGGATAAATCATCTACATGGTGGAGTATTGGTCTTAGTTCGTGAAGACCTGGAATGCTTTTCGAGAGAAGATCTGGTAAAAGAATCAGAGGAAATGTGTTGTGAAATAGCAGCAATTGAGTGTAAACATCTAAGCCTTGTTATTTATTTATTTATTTTATTCACCATAGCGGTACCATTACATACATAGGTTTCGTCGAACAATAATATAAATGTTAAAACAATTTAAAATAAAGTGTAAAGATAAAATAGTAAAATACAATGTTAATATAAACTTAAAATTATTATAGAGCTCCAACCGCCAGGGTTGAGTCAGCTAAAGCTGATTCTACATTCAAAAAACTCTTGCAGGGAATAAAAACTGTGTTTCAGTAAGATCTCCTTGATTTGCTTCCTAAATATGTCTATGTTTTTTAACTCTTTTAGTCTAGTTGGCAGATGATTATAAATTTTGGTTGGTTGTATATAACTACTATTTGCTGTATGTGTCTTCGTATGCTGTGGCAGACGAACAGTGTCTACTGATCTCAATGAGTGAATCTGAGATTCAACACTTGTAGTTTTGTAAAGTCCAATATTTCTTTTAATATAAATGGAACATTGCAATATATAAATAGAGATAACAGTCAAAATTCCCAATTCCTTAAATAACTCCCTACATGAGAAATTTGATTTCTTGAACATAATTGTCCTTATGACTTTTTTCTGGTGTATTAAGACCTCACCCATTCTTCTCGAGTTTCCCCATGCGACAATGCCATATGTCAGCAGAGAACCAACATTCGCATGATAGTATGAGAGTAGGACACTTCTATTTACATTACTCCTTAATTTCCATAAGGCGAATGAGAAGGTACTCATTTTCTTTAAAACACAATTTATCTGTTCATCCCATGATAACCCCGAGTCCATCCTTATTCCAAGGAACTTAATTGTTTGTGACTGTTTGATCGAGTGGTTTTCTGATTGAACCAGAATTGAGTAATTAGTTGGTCTATAGGAAAAGAGAATGCATTCCGTCTTAGCAGAATTCAGGGGTAGCAGATTTGATTCACTAAATGATTGAATTTTTTTAGTATAGTTGGAAGCTTTGACACTTAACAACTTCTCAGTTTTCTCCGCAACAACAAGAGACACATCATCAGCAAAGAGTGACAGACAATCCCCCTCAGTCAAATTAATATTCTTAATGCTATCAATAAAGATTAGAAAAAGAAGTAGCTCAAGGACACTGTCCTGGGCCACTCCCCTCTCTATCTCCCGCTGGTCAGAGCTTACCTCCCCCTTCTCTGTTGGCAACACTACTTTTTGTTTTCTGTCTTTTAAGTATGACAATAACCACATGAATGGCTGACCCCTCACCCCCAATGCAAGAAGTTTTTCCCTTAAAATATCATGGTCCACTCTTTCAAAAGCTCTTGAGTAATCAAAATACAAACCCAAAACTAAATGTCTTTCTTCCAAGCCTTTTAAAATACAATTAACTGAAGCAACAATTGCATCTTGTGTTGATCGACCCTTTTGAAACCCATATTGGGCATTAAAAAGTAGGTTATTCTTATTTAGAAACTTAATAAGTCTTGTATGGAAAGCCTTTTTGTAAATCTTTGCAAATGCTGGGAGGAGAGATATGGCCCTATAGTTTTCGATCTTTTCCTTTTCATCTTTTTTGTGGATCGGTTTAACAATTGAAAGTTTTAGGCTTGCAGGAAAGCAACCCTCATTAAATGACTCACTGATCAGGTAAGTAAGGATTGGTGCAATATAATCAGAAATATTCCCAAGCAGGGAACATGGTATTCCATCATGACCAGAAGAATCCTTAACAGATATTTCATTTATCATGACTCTAATCTCAGAAACATTCACTGGGGACAGATACATTGAATAGGTAGGAGTTACTGAATAAGAACCATCAACAATAGAACCTGAATAATTTGGTTCTACAGAATCCAAGAAATAATTATTAAAATTATCAGCCGCATCTTTGTGCTTTATTTCATTGCCTACAGTATCAAGAAATACTCCAGGATATGAGGGTTTTATGTTATGATTAATTTCATTTTTTATTATATGCCAACATGTTTTAGTTTTATTATTACTTTTATTATATAAACCTTCATTATAAGAATATTTACACTTTATTATGTTTTTTTTATGTTGCTTTAATCTAAGTTTATAATGGTCTATGGTTTTGGGGTCACCACTTTGCTTACTTAATCTAAAAAGTTCACGAAGGTATTTGCCCTCGTCTATAATATCTTGAGTAGCCCACTTATTTTTTATTATTTGAGAACAAGATTTCTTTAGTTCTAATGGAAAAGCCTTTGCTACTATGTCAAGGAATAAATTTGAAAAGATATCAAATTTTTCACTCGCATCTGTACCCCCAAAGACTAGATTCCAGGATTGAGACTGAATTTGCCTTATAAACATTATTAAACTAGCTTCATTTTTAAAGTTTCTAATATATTTGAAGTCCTTTGAGATTTTACTATTGTTTGTTTCACAAAAAGGAAAACTTATAATTTGCATTAAATGGTCTGAAAATCCAGTCTCTAGATCCCTGGCCTCTGATGTATTTACATCTAAATTGCTAAATATGTTGTCAATAATAGTTCCCTTACCTTTATTACTAATTCTGCTAAAGCTATTTATACATAATCTTATACCAAATCTTGACAAATTGTTTGTAATATCTCGTGTATCCTTATTAAAAACATTTACATCAAAGTTTACATTGAAATCGCCACATAAAATTATTGGTCGGGATCTATTATTTAATACATCCAGGATGTGATTAAAATAAATATGAAAATCATATAAATTGGCAGTTGGAGCTCTGTAGAGACAAGTAACTAACACACATTTATCATTAAAAAACAATTCAGTCGACGCGAATTCACATATAAAATCATTCTTTTCCAAGTTTATTTTTACTTCTCTATATTGTATGTCCTTTCTTAAGTAAATGGCAACTCCACCTCCTCTCGAATCCAAGCGACATGAGTAGTTTGCTAGATTATATTGGCCTATATTTAGAATCTTAATCTCTTCTTCTGAACACCATGTTTCTGTAATGCAGACTATTTCAGGTAGATATAATGACTCTAGCAGCACTTGCAAGTCATTTGTTTTATTTCTTATGCTCCTTATATTAAGATTACAGATTTTTAAGACAATATTTTTTGATGCAGATCTGCCTGTTCTTTCTAGTGTGGCGCTATCTTTGGTTTCATAAAAAACCTTGATACTAATGCACCATTTGGCCATATGTCACGCTTCCATGCCTCTTTGAAGTTATTTTGTTTTATAGTTACCTTCATTGATTTATACAGATTTGGTCTCTTTGATTCATGGTTTTCGCAGATTACCTCTGCGAATTTTACAGCAAGTAATTTTCTAAGGTCTTCAGGTTTAGTTTCAGGACTTAATCTTGTTACATGTAGTGAAATAAATTTAGGTACTGTTTGAATGTCCCCCATGTCAGAGTTTCCGCCCACAACAAACCTTCGGTTGTGTCTTTGTTTGGGTTCTTTCCAACCTTCATTATCTTTTTCACCATTTGATAGATCCTGAATTTCCTGTATTTTTTGGATGGTTTGTGCTTCCATAATCGCTGAATTTACTTGTGAAGGCGTAAAAGTATTGTTTTGTGTTTGAGTTAATTTAGAATTCTGATTGACGTTTTTGCTGCTGTCAATTTGCGACCCTAGGGACTTTTTTCTCGTACGGTTTGCAGAACTTGTAGCAACCACTTTTGCAAAAGATACGGTGTGATTTGGTGGATCACTGTTGGTAACACTGAAGTTTCTATCACGGACGCCTTGTCCGTGATCGTTTAATTTATCTGTCGTAGCCGGTTTATCCTTATCGATGTTTTGGCCTGGCGGAGCATTATGCACTCCCTTTGATAATTTTTTTGTTCCAACAAGGAAATTGTTTGATGTAAAAGCACTTCTTTCGCCTTTAGTTCATAAATGATATTATCTTTGCTCACCAGAAGTGCCTCTTTGGCTGCAATCATATCTTTGTAGACCTCAATTTTAATAAATTTGTCCGATGTAAACATAACCTCACTTGATTTACTTCCACAACATTTTACTAAATTTTCTTTTCCTAGCGCAATAAGACCCGGGATTCTTAACGCACAAGATGTATGAAATACTTCTTTACAAGATTCACACTTGGCAATAGAATTTACTACACTTTTTTTGCAATACTTGCATAAAACTTTATCGTCAGCCGATTGTTGTTTGTCATCGCCCGCCATATTTTTTAAGATTTTCATCGTTATCGTGGTTGTATATCGTCCTCCTGGAGGAGATTTTAGTGTTTTTATTAATAAAATTAACATCATTTTAGAAATTTTAACACAGTTTTAAGTATAACGGGCAATTTTAACATACATTTTAATGTAAATAATGGTAGGAAGTTTGAATTTGTTGATGTCTTGAACTCCTATGGTTTCACACAGGAAATTGTTATAAACACTAGAAAATGATAAACGATTACAGAGGTATTACTAAAAAATCAAATTCTTGTACAGAAATTTCTGAGGAGAATATTAACTTGTTTTTTGCTAATGTTGCTGAGGATATACTTCAAGACATGGCCCAATCAGTTCTGAATCCTGAACATTACCTTGCTTCCTACAGCAGGACAGCTCTAAAAAGTGGCTTCTCTTTTAGAGAGGTTACTTTTATTTGGATGAGAGATGCAATTAATAGTTTGAAGTCAAAATCTAGTAAAGATATATATGGTTAAAACATAATTTTCTTAAGAATATGCTAATTGTGCCTTTAACAAACTTATTGAACTCATGTATAGATAGTTCTATTTATCCTTGTTGAAGAAATCCAAGGTTTTACCAGTGCACAAGAAGGGTGACCTTAATGATATTAATAATTGTAGGCCAATCACCTTGGTGCCTGTTTTATCAAAGGTTTTTGAGTGTCTCCTAAAAAATCAGATATGTGATTATTTTGAAAGCAACAATTTGCTTACAAATGACCAGTTTGGATTTCGTAAATCCAAATCAACAACTGGTGCAATTTTGTGTCCCCATTAGAATATATTGTCGAGGTCTTTGAGGAGTGGGCAATCCTCTGTGACCTCTCCAAGGCCTTCGATTGTATATCTGGATTTCGTGAAAAAAGTATTAAACTAATTGAAAATTACTTGTTAAATAAACTTTCTGAATATGTGGGAGTGAAGCATGGAGTACCCCAGGGTTCTATACTGGGGCCCATGCTTTTTCTAATTTTCTATAATTTCTAAATTTCAATATTCTAAATGAATACAATACTATTCTGGACCTTTGCTTCTCCACTTCTGAAATTAGCTCAATTGTAAAATGTAATGGTCTAGTAAAGTGTGACCTATACCACCCAGCTTTTACACTATCTGTAATGTCTAAAAGATCCTACATAGAGTATGCTAATGACTACTTCTATGACTTTAAGAATGCGGATTTTACGCTCATCAATAATTATTTTTTGTTATTTGATTGGCCAACAATCATGGATGACGATCTGGAAAAAACTATAAATAACTTCTATGCTGTAGTCTTTAACTGTTTTGATATGTTTGTACCTTTGAAGCAAAATCGTTCAAATAACAGATTTCCTGTCTGGTTTTCAAAGGAACTCAAATTTTTAATATTTCAAAAAAAAGCTGCTCACAAAAAATACAAACAATCAAACAAACCTGAAGATTACAACATTTTCTCTTCGCTGCGTAGTCAATGCAAGACTCTTAATAGGGAATCCCATGATCTTTATATAACAAACGCTGAAAGTTCAATTAACGCAAATCCTAAATTCTTCTGGAATTTTGTTCGTTCACAAGTAAATCACGGATCCATTCCCGCAGAAATGTCCCTTGGTACAGTTAAAGCTGAAAATGCTGTCGACATAGCAAATCTCTTTGCCCAATTTTTTTCATCCGTTTACAATCCTAAAAATCCTTCTAACATAAAAAATACCCCCCCAAAGAAATTTGAAGTAATTTCTGAAATTATCATATCTCCCATTAACATAGAGAAATCGTTGTCAGAGCTTGACATAAACAAAGCCGGGGGTCCGGATGGACTTCCTAATATAGTCTTAAAAAAATGTTCACACTCTCTTTACCTTCCTCTGTACCACATATTTTCCAAGTCTCTCAGCTCCAGAGTATTTCCAGAAGTTTGGAAGTTGTCATATGTGTGTCCCATTTTCAAGTCAGGTGACAAAAGCAAGGTCAAAAACTATAGACCAATAAGTATTATTTCTGCGATACCGAAGGTATTCGAGCATTGTATTGAAAATGTCCTTTCAAACGTTTTTTAACAAATAATAGTGAACCAACAACATGGTTTTATCTCAGGCAGATCGGTAGATACTAATTTATTTCTGTTTATCAACTTCGTTACCACTTCCTTTGAAAAAGGTATGGAGACACATACAATATATACCGATTTCAGTAAAGCCTTTGATAGGGTCAATCATGCCATACTACTCTCCAAATTATCTGGTTATGGAATCTCTGGTCACTTGCTCTCATGGATGGAATCCTATTTATCTGGCCAAAAGCAACAGGTAAGGGTAGATAGACACCTTTCTGAAATTTTCAATGCAACATCTGGTGTACCTCAAGGATCCCACTTAGGGCCCCTCCTGTTTAGGTTATTTATCAACGACCTTAGTAGTTTGCTTTCTTCACTACGTATTATTATTTGCTGATGATAAGAAGTTGTTCTGCCACATATCCTCTCCTCAAGACACTATTCCTTTACAGAATGACCTCAACAGAATATTCACCTGGTGCCAACATAACGACATGTCGTTAAATATCAACAAGTGTTGTTTTATGAGATTTCATAGAACAAAGAATGTTGTTCCTACCCAATACACTATTAATGATGTAGTTTTGACTGAGGTGATCAAGGTTAAAGATCTGGGTGTTCACTTAGATTCAAAGCTTATGTTTACTGAGCACTTTGAAAATATAATAGGTAGGGCCAATAGGATGTTGGGTTTTATAAAAAGGAATAGCAGGGATTTTAAAAATATTATTGCCATAAAAACTTTGTACACTTCGCTTGTTTGGTCCATGAGTTTTCCAATAGTGTTTGGTCGCCATATTATCAGATCCACAAAAACCGTATAGAAAATGTTCAACATAAATTCATTAAATATGCAAGATATAAACTCTCCTGTAATAATATTGATCTTAATGACGCCCAAACCATGTCCTTCCTTAATTTACCAAATCTTTCCAATAGAAGGGAGTATTACGATGTCTGTTTTGTTTTTAATGTATTTAACAACTTCATCAAGAGTCCAGAGTGCACTGAGCATTTTAAAATTCATGTCCCTAATTACCATAGACGTCGTCAGACCTCTACTACTCTAGACTCTAGACTAAATATACCCAATTCTCAAACCTGGTATTCATTGTATAGCCCGGTAAACAGAATGTCGGCAAATGTAAACAAATACTATGATAATTTAGATTTTTTTAGTTTAACCCAAAGCGGGTTTAAGGCTTTAGCCAAACGGACCATCTTAGAATAGTTACTATAGCTTTAGTATATATTTACATGTAAATGTTGTATACGTAAATAAATAAATAAATAAATAAGTAAATAAACAATTTATATAAATGACATTGAAACTTCAACAGAAAATAAACTTGTTTTTGCAGATGATACAACAGCTATCTTAAAACATAAACTCTCTTATTGAACAAATGAATCATTCTTTATTAGATTTGGAAAGGTGGTTCAACACAAATAGATTATCCCTTAACATCGGTAAAACTGAACAAATTATATTCAGATTAAAAGAAATAAACAATGATACCATTCTCAATAAAATATTTCAAACCGACTGTCAAACTTCTGGGGGTTCATCCAGACAGTTCACTTGTGTTCAGCATTCACGTAGTACATCTATCACTTAAATTATCTAAAACTCTTTTTCTATTAAAGAATTTAAAAAAGACAGTTACAAAAAATGTTTTACTTATGATATATCATTCTCTATTCCAGTCAAATTGTAACTATGCCATATTGAAATTTTCTGTAGTCAATTTAAACATTACATTTAACGATTTCGAATTTATAGCAATATCTTTTAAAATAAAAACCAGACATTATTTACTACTTAATGTATACCGGCCGCCATCTGGTAATGCTAATCAATTTTTAGATAACTTAGAAGATATGCTCTCAATTATCACTTCAAGTTATGATTACATAGTTCTGGCAGGAGATTTAAATATAGATTTTTTAAGTCAAACTGCATATTCAAATAGACTAAAAAATATATTAGATACATTTAACATGTCACAACGTATTTCTGAGCCTACTCGAATAAATATTCACACAAATAATTACAGCCTCATTAACGTGATAATTGCTACTGAAAACGTTGTTTCATTGGAGTCTGGATCACTGGGCATTTCAGAATATCTATTAGATCATAATCTTATCTTTTCTGTTTTTCAGGAGCCCTCAATAACTAATTCTAAAATATGTATAACATACAGAGATGATAATAATATAAATGAAAATAAGTTTATTAGCGAAGGTTTGCTTATCCGATGGGATCAAATATATTATGAAAACAATATCGATAATAAAATAAGTATTTTTAATCAGAATATCTTAAATCATATAAATAAGCACGCTCCCGTAAAAACCAAAATTATTTCGGAACGGCCTTTTACCCCATGGATTACTAGCAACATAAAATCGCTAATTAAATTAAGAGATAAAGCCCACCGTAAATATCTAAATTCTAAAACAGCAGGACACCTACAATACTACAGACAACTTAGGAATTATACGAAACATGCTATAATAAGAGAAAAGATAACTTATTTTAATCAATCAGCACTAAAAAAAGGAAAGGACTTTTGGTCTACAGCAGATAAACTTAACTTAACGCGACAAAAAAACCACAGTAAATTGCCAGAACATTTAACTAATGCTTCAGATATTCACGATTTTTTTCAATCTTCGAATGATTTTCCAAACTCTACCTCATCCGAACTATTAAACTTTTATAAAAATAATAGAGACACTGATAGATCATTGGAATTTTATCTCATTGACGAAGTAATGTTGAATAAAATTATGTCAACCATAACATCAAATGCGATTGGTGAAGATGGAATCTACATTAAAGATTTAAAACTTTGTCTATCCTTTTGTACAAATCCACTAATTAATATTATTAATACTTGTATTTTGGAGAAAACTTATCCCGCAATATGGAAAAAATCAATTATTAAGCCAATTGCTAAAGTTTTGAAACCCACCCAGCTTAATGACCTTAGACCTATAAGTATACTCCCGGCCATGTCTAAAATATTTGAAAAGCACATTTTTAATCAACTATCATTTTTCGCAGAGAGTCAAAGTATAATTCCAGCATTCCAGTCAGGCTTCCGAAAGGATTTTAGCACTTGCACGTGCCTTGTACATATATATTAAATGACGTTCGTCTTAATGAAGAGGAAAAGAACTGTACTTGTTTGGCTTTTTGCTCTTTATAACAAAATAGAGAGTGAATCGTGGGACTATATTTCTGATATGACCATCGACATTGAACTGAAGTTCAAGAGATTTGTTGACACTATCATTGATGCGGTTGGGGTTTGTTTTCCCCTAAAGTCTAAACTAATTAATACAGCCAGCAATAAATCTAAAGTCATTTGGTTCAATAATAACTTAAGAGATATGCGTGAGCGATTGCGACTTCTTGTGGATTTGAACAGGCAAAATCCAAATTTAGTTCCCGCGGAAACAGTGAGGAAGTACAAGAAGACATACCGCAATGAGATTTCAAGATCCAAAGTAACTGCTCACGATAACTTCATTACTACCGCAGCAAATCCTCAGTCTGCCATGTGGCAGGTTATTAAAAACAATCAGCCATCCATCCCTTTTACTTCTTCAGAAAGCTTGAATGCTCAAGCAATCAACAACTATTTTTCTGATGTTGCTAATTTGCTTGTTCAGTCTTTACCAGCCTCCAATAACCATTTCTCACAATACCTTCAACAATGTAGAGAAAATTGTTCTTTTAATTTCAATCAAATTACCTATAATGAAGTTAGACAGGTAATTGGTGACTTAAGAAATACTAGAGCTACGGATTGCTACAACATAAATACTGGAATAATAAAAACCTTAAAAAATGTGATAATATATCCCTTTACCAGGCTTATAAACCAAGCCATAACACTTCAGGTTTTCCCCAAAGTACTTAAAAAAGCAAAAGTTGTCCCTATCTTTAAAAATAAGGGCTCTCCAGACGATCTCACTAATTATCGCCCCATCTCATTACTACCCATTCTATCCAAGGTGTTTGAGTCCATCTTGAAAACACAGATTACAAAACACTTCGAGTCAAATAACCTCTTTTTCCAACAGCAGTTTGGTTTCCGTAACAAAAGGACCACTGCTCATGCTATTGACTGCCTTGTAAGGCATGTAATTGAGGGTTTTGAGAATGGCCGCGATACTTATGCCTGCTGCTTAGATCTTACAAAGGCATTTGATTGTGTTTCTCACAACATCCTGCTGAAGAAACTTCCTTATTATGGTTTTCAGCCAAAGAGCATAGCTCTCCTAAAATCATATTTATATGATCGAAGCCAGTTTGTCTCTTACAATCAAGTCACATCCATGGGTAGTGCAGTCAAGTGCGGTGTGCCCCAGGGCTCTGTGCTTGGTCCTGTGCTCTTTTTGATTTACATTAACGACCTTGCCAATTTCCAATCAGGGGGAAACCTAATTTTGTTTGCTGATGATACCACCACTTTCACCTCTTATCTTCCTTCGCAGATTGAAAACTCATGCATCTCTGAAACTGCATCACACATTGAAGATTGGTTTGTCACTAATAGACTGTGTATGAATGCTGGCAAAACCCAGTCAATTAATTTCACTTTGGGTAAAGGGAGAAATGATCATGGACTTTTGGGAGATTGCTCTAAGGAGGTGAATTTTCTGGGGGTAACTCTAGATACTGTTCTGTCATGGAAAAACCATGTGATGCACCTTGGTGGGAAACTATCAAGGTCCACATACTTGATCAGGAACCTGAGTAAGTGTGTATCTACTGGGACTCTTCTGGCAGCCTACCATGGCTACTTTGGCTCTCTCATGTCTTATGCATTACTAGAGTGGGGTCATTCTCCACATGCTAAGTTAATTTTTAAACAACAAAGAAGATGTGTAAGGCTTGTAGCAGGGCTGAAGTACCGGGATGACTGTCGGCAGAGTTTTATTACATATAGGTTAATGACTCTTCCTTGCATTTACATCTTGCAGTGTCTTTTGCATGTCAGACAAAACCTCCAGTTTTTCGCCTCACATCACGATGTTCATGACTATCCGACACGGCATGGCACTAATCTCGTAATTAGCCATCTCCCTCACTAGGGCCAGGGTGGGCACTAACTATTATGGTCCAAGGTTTTTCAATTGCTTACCCTCTCGTACACCTTGAAAAAATATCTATTGGTGAACGCTTTTTATACTTTTGAGGAGTATTTCAATAGTGGCTTCCACTTTTAGTTTTTAGTTTTTGTATTCTTATTACTTTTTTTTATAAATGTCTATTTCTAATTGTAATTTATTAAGATAGGTACATTTAAAACTTTTTAACTACTGACTGCTGTACATCAGTTTTCTACTTTTTTTGTTAATTGTTAGGAAGTGTTATTGCATTTTGCCTTTAGAAAAAATTGTTTTTGTGTTGTTTGTTTTTTTTTATTTTTATTTATTTTTTTTTTTTTTCTTTTATTTTACTATATTATTTTTAAGGATGTTTTAGATAAATTTTATATAGTACTGTGTTTAAATCAATATGTTTCTTTTATAATACTTTATCCTTTATTTGTATTTTGACTTGTGTAAATGCAATTTTATTGTGTATTGACATCAATAAAGATCTATCTATCTATCTATTTATTGGATTTTAGCAAGGCCTTCGACACTTTAAACCACAAGATGTTATTGGCAAAATTGAAGTACTTTGGCTTATCTGAAAATTCTTTAACTCTTTTCAGTAATTATCTAAGCTACCGTCAGGGCCGGGTTGAGGTCTCTGGGGAGTCAAGTGCCTCTACATCGAATTTTCTACCAATTTCTCAGGGTGTTCCCCAAGGCTCTGTGCTCTCGCCTTTATTATTCGCAATTTACGTTTCTGACATGTGCAAGGATATAAAATATTCTAAACTTCAACAGTATGCCGATGATTCGCAACTGTATATCCCTATTAACAATCAAAACATAGATATTGCCCAGTCACAGCTTATTTCCGATTTAAGGAATGTTGAATAATTTGCAAAAAATCATAATTTAAAACTTAATGCAGCGAAATCAAAAATTCTGGTCCTGGGAAGAAATAAACTAAGAAATAATTTAGAGAATGAACTCCAAATTCATATTAATAATAATATAATTCACATTGTACATGAAGCAAAAAATCTAGGTGTTATTTTTGATAGTTTATTATCTTTCGAATCTCATGTAAAAACTAAATTAAAAGCAGCTTACCTTTGCCTCAGAAATATTTACAAATTAAAAACTTTTTTACCTTCCAAACAAAAATATTTTTTGTGCGAGACATTAATACTTTCATTATTTGACTATGCTGATAGCGTATATGGAGAATCTTTGTCATGGCTTACGAAAAGAATGATACCAAAAAATTCAAAATAGCTGCATGAGATTTGCATTTAATATCCCCTACAGGAACCACATTACTCCATATTTGAACGACTTAAACATTTTGAATATGCAAAATCGGAGAAGATACCATATGTACACTTTTATCTGCCGGGTAATTAAAAGAGATAGGCCACGTTATTTGAGTAGTAGATTTTCCAGATTCGGACACGTTCACGAAACCAGAAACAACCAAAATTTTGTCACCCCCCTTCACAGAACGGCGACATTTCAGCGCTCTTTTACATTTGTAGCCACTCAAATGTGGAATGGTCTCTCGGCGGAGGTCAAGGACCTACCCCTTAACAGTTTTGCCAAACATGTTAAGGCGAAATTGTTGCAAGAGCAGTGTTTATTGTGATATATATATATATATATATTTTTTTTTTCAATGTAGATGTATTTGATACTTTGGTATATGTAGTTTGGTTTGGCCCGCAGCCGCCGGTGCTGTCCGTTTGAGCTACCGCCTCGTCCGCTTACGCCCTGCCGCCCCTCGCTCTCCTCGTCGCTGTCCTGCCGTACTTTTCGCTTCTATGCAGTTCCCTGTATCAATCAATCTGATCACATATATTATATATCTTTTTTTTAAATTAAAATAGTATGTACATTTTTTTCATTCATTTTAATTTCGATGACTATATATTTTTTTCCAAGGGTCGCCTTGCATATGTACCTTTACCGTAAAGGGTGCAATGTGAACGGTTTAATAATTGAAAGGTGGTCCATTTTGCTAAGATGTAATTCTGATATTTTAATATTTCAAATTTTGTAAAATAATTTATATTTCTTTAGCAAATAAATAGTTTTGAATTTGAATTTGAATTGAATTTACTTGGGGTCATGCTCCACAAGCGAGTAGAATTTTTAAATTACAGAGAAGGGCTGTAAGAATTCTTGACAATCTAGGATACAGAGCAGATGTAAAAAACGCTTTTATTACTTTTAAGATATTTACATTATTTTCTTTGTTTATTTTATCTTGTCTTATTTACATAAAGAAGAATCTTGATAAGTATAGTCTTTGTAGTGACCAACATTCTCATAATACTAGACATAGACAAGATGTAAATATAGGTTTTTTAAGATTAAACAGATCATGTATCAGTTCAAATAACATAGGTCCAATACTTTATAATAAACTACCAGAGCATATAAGAAACTTTAATGAAACTCAGTTTATTAAGTCAATGAATTTATATTTACAGGAATTTATTGATGACAACTGTATAATCTAATTCTTAATGTAGAACAAAAGAAGTTATTTATTAGGCTTTCTACCAATAGGAAATTATTTTTTATCACGGTACGGAAAGGAATGGCCGATAGGCCGATATATCGGCCTCGGAATATCGGTATCGGACGATTATCGGTATCGTCCAAAATTTCTATATCGGTCGATCCATAGTCAACATGGCATTCCTTCCTTCTTATTTAGTCAAAATGATAAAATACTAGAATCTGTATATAAAGGCGACTCAACATTTAGAATTTATTTTGACTTGTGATGTAATGCATTCAACTATCAATACAAGAAAATTTACTGATTTGAGAAAAAGTCTAGACTGGAATACTTGGTGGCTATAAAAAATAACAAAAGAAAGTAAAGTTTACCAAAGTAAAATTCAATAAGACTTGTACAAAAAAAAAATGACTCAAGTTTTTGTAATAGGTCACATAGCAAAAAAGACATGACAATATATTATAGCAATGGTATCGTTCTCAACCCAATCCAATACAAAATAATTAAGGATAAACATGAAACATAAACAAATATAAAAATAGATGAAAACAACAATAAATATAAATATAGATACATATAACCAAATAGATAATAAAAGGGTCATCTAGCATCTCTCCTAAATTGAACATAAATAAATTATGACTAATTATACCTAAGACAAACATTTAGAATAAAGAGCAAAAACCTTCATTTATTCAGTATTGTTAGGTCTAATATTGGTTTATCTCTGATATTAGTTTTTGCTATTTAGTAAAGATTAAGCATTATATGTGTCAGGTAGCATAGAAGAATTCGCTCTGCGAATGCTACCTATTATGTAATAATGGTTGTAAGGTATTTTGTAATGATTGTTTTAAAGTATTATTACATAATATTTTTTTTTCTATTCTATTCTATTCTATATTAACAAATTATTTGTTTTGTCCTAAAGACGCCATCAGTTAAGATAAACTCTAGAACTAAAGTGCGGGACACGAAAGAAAACCGGGCGGAGTCAATCGGTTTAGGAAGGTCGGCCAAGAAATCTCTTTAAACCAGTGGTGTCCCGTCGTTCTTTAAATAATATGGCACTCCTTTTTGACTATACGCACTTCAGATAATTAAAAAATGTAACTATGCTTAATGAACCTTTACCTATATTTGTCTGTTTTCTTTGGTGTACCGCACTTCTATATCTCTTTTGTGTTGCAAAAACGGCGAACTTTCGAATTTTAAAATGATTTAATTTTGATTTTTCTTGATCGATTTACCTATAAATATATTTTTTCTTGAGTTCTGTCATTAACGGTTCCCGGGCTACTGCCTATGTCGACTATTATTGGACCACCCAGTATAGTGATACATGATAGACAAGTCCAGATTTTACAAGGGCAGCCAGCATCAGATCCAGTGAACGAGATTAATCAAAATTTTAATTTATGCAGTTTGACTTTGGGCTACTCGGGTTTGCCAAAAGTGGCCGTCTGTCTCCGTTTGTCATATGACTTTATACAGGGGCCGTCACTGTGAAGTACTATACAAGGCGTTTCCTAATTGTGTGCTGATGTTAAAGGGGGTGTTTTTATGTCCTAAAAGTCTTAACTTTTGAGATACAGGATGGTAAAGTTTTAAAAGAAAACATTTTTTTTCATCCCAATTCTGATGTGCTGATGCTATTGTAGATAACTGCATGAAATTTGATACACGTCTTCTATGAATTAAGGAGCATATGGAGTTACCCAGGTTAATTACATATGCACGCCACTGGTAGAAATTTCAAAAATTGATTGTTAATAAAAAATGCCCTTTTATGCATAAAAGACGTTTATCAAATTTCACACAGTTATTGATTTATAATAGCATCAGAATTAGGATTTAAAAAAAAAATGTTTTTTTTAAAACCCTGTATCTCCAAAGTTAAGACTTTTAGGTTTATATTAAACTTTTTTCTTAAAAAGGTCCAATAATCCCCCCCTTTAACATTAGCACGCAGTTAGGAAACGCCCTGTACAGTACTTCACAATGACGCCCCCTGTACAAAGTAATATGACAAACGGTCACTTTTGGCATACCCGAATAGCCAAAAGTCAAACTGCATAAGTTAAAATTTTGATAAATCTTGTTCACTGGAATCAGTGCCGGCTCCACTACTATAACTACATTAATTGCAATATTAGATATTTTTTGACACCCGGTATTGAACAGAAAATTAATTATTTTGAAGCAGTTTATTGACAGCTACTTTATGAACAATTTTACAAATATATGAAAAAAAAACTAAGCAATTTTTGAGGTTGATGGCTGTGATTCTAATGGTTCGATTCCTTCTAAATCGTTGTCTTCCTCTGAAAATGATGAGGTTTCGTCGTCACTACTTGAAGATCCCAGTGTGATAACTAAATCATCAATAACCATTTCAATTTTGCCATCTACTTCTCAGTATTTATCTTCAATAGAACGAACATGTTTAACATACGATCTCCAATTTTCAGCCAGTATTGAGTCAATCGCTTCTAATGTTATTTTATTTAAATCTTTAATTGAAAGTTCACCGGTGTTGCACTCTCAAATATATTTTTTTACTCCTGCCCATGCAAGTTCAATAGGGGTGAGGTCGCACATGTATGGAGGCAGCCTTAAAGGTGTATGACCGAGGTTACGTAAAAGACCGTCAATTTTATACTTTTTTTCTCCAGGCTTGTTGGCTGATCAAATCATATTTATTTGCACATATAATCTAGGTCTTTGCATCGTCAAATTGTACATTAAATAAAGTAGGTTATATCTAGATAAAATCACTTAGGTATAGTAGTAAAAGATAAAACACATTTAAGAAAAAAAAAAAGAAAAGTAGAGGACCTAAAATTGAGCCCTGGGGTACCCCAGCAGTTACACAACGAGTAGATGATTTGTTTCCAGCACACTGGACTAACTGATATCTGTTTTCTAAATAAGACACAACAAAGTCATAAGACGGCCCTCTCACACCATAACAACCAAGCTTTTCACAAAGCAAGGAGTTGGAGACACAGTCGAACGCCTTTGAGAGGTCGCAGAATGCAGCAGTCGCCTCCCCCCCCCTCTCGAAGACGTCCACTATTGAAGCAACAAGTTCCCTAATTGCCTGACCCGTGGACAAATTTTTGCGGAATCCAAACTGTGTTGGTGAAAGGAGTTTTTTTGACTCAAGAAATTTAGTAAGGCGGTTATTAATAGCCAGTTCGAAGGGTTTAGATATAGCTGGAACTATTGATACAGGTCTATAGTTGCCAGGTAAATGAGGATCACCAGACTTGTATACCGGAACAACCCTGCTAGTCTTAAGTTTTTCTGGAAACTTGCCTGATTGAAAACATTTGTTTATTATAATCGAGAGTGGAGTCAACAAACCCTCCTGAATACTTTTTAGTAACTTGTTACTCATACCATAAACATCGAGTGCCGTACTACTTGACATGGAGTTAAATATATCTTTAAGTTCCTGCACATTAGTCGGCAACAGAAAGAGACTGTTAGAAGAAGAATATGAGGCAGAGGCAATCTGTATAGGACTAACATTAGTAGTGGGAAGAGATTCAATATTACTATTCCCTACATTTGAGAAATAATCATTAAAACTGTCAGCATCAATTACAGACCTATTGACCTCCCTTAACTCACCTGGTTCATTAATAATTTTCCAAATCGTTTTAGGTTTATTTTTAGCATTCGAGATAAAATTGGAATGATATTTATACTTCTGTTTCTTAATTTTGGAACGATAATAGGATCTCAGCTTTTTAATGTCATCTTTAAGATTTAGATTGGTGTAAAATTTAGACAATTCAATCAGGAACCTAAGCTGATCTCTAATTTGTTTGAGTTCATTATTAAACCATTTTTTGTTTTTATTTTTAGAATGTATTGTTTTAGTTTTTTCGGGGAAATATTTATCAGTTAAATTGGTAAGTATGTCAAAAAAAGTGCCAAACATTGTGTCTGTGTCCATGGCGTCGGAAAGAACCAGCTGCCACTCTATATTACATAGATTCGCAATACACTGATCAACAGAGGACTCTGACAATGGTCTATATGTGATAATTGTTGTTTGGCTATTCTCCTTAATTATTTGTGCAATATTAGAGGGGATCCGTACCGAGAGACCCATATGATCTGAAATATCAGCGCAATCCTCAATTGCCATTTTTATATCCTTTTTCTTATAATTAGTTATACAATTATCTATGCAAGTTGAGCTTGTTTTAGTTAACCTAGTAGGTGAATTAAATAGAAATTCATAACCAAATGACTGCATAATGTCCAGAAAATCATTTTTAATTTTTGTATCTAGGTTTAAGTTTATGTTGAAATCTCCAAATATAAAAACATGCTTTTTTGTTGAACCTAACTTATTAAAAATGTTATTGATTATTGTAAAGAATATGTTGTGATCACCTGATGGAGGCCGATAAATTGTAATTATAATAATTTCTAAGTGAAGAATTTCTACAGCACACACTTCAGCATGAGTTTCCACAGAATAGCAATCAATATAGTTCAGCGATTTCGTCTGTAAAGTTTCATTTACATATCACATAACTCCTCCTCCATGATATTCCTGTCGGCAGAAGTGGTTGGCTTGATTAAAATTATCGATTTTTGAGTATTTAATATTATGTTCATGTAGCCAATGTTTGGAGAGGCAAACAACATCACACTTTCTGTCAGTCAGCAGATCTTCTAGGTCATTAATTTTATTTTGAAGACTTCTGATATTAATAAAAAACATACTAAATTCAGTTGTAGTTTCGTTACTGATAGGCACATTTATAAAAAATTAAGATATTACTTATATGAAGTAATTGATATTTTCTCCATGTTGGATCACATACAAGATTGTTCGATTTAAGCCACGATATCATATGAGCTTTTGTAGAGTATTTAGTTGGCACTTTAACTTCTTCGTGAGAATGTTAAGACGCATTATCCATTACCACGACTGATTTGGTTGGAGGGATGGGATGTTAGGTAGAAGCTTCTCGAGCAACCACTTTTCAAAATTATCTCTATTCATCTGCCAATAATAATCTTCAGTTATTAGTCCCGAGCGAAAAACTAAAGCAGCACCTGGAACAAATCCGGCTTCTGAACCAGCATGAACTATAATAAAGCGACTACTAGAGCGGATTCCCTGAACAACACCTGTAACACTTTCACTTTGCCAGCATTTGTTCACTGTCATAACATTATCTGCCCAGGTTTCGTCTAGATACACAATATTGCGTCCTTCTTGCCTATATTGCCTTACAGTTGATAGATATTTCACCCGCCAGTGCAAAATATTTGGTCTCTCAATGAGCAATTTTCGTTTATTTTAGCACTTGCGCCAAACAAAACCATTTGATCGTAAAAGCCGATTTAATACAGAAAATCTATTTTGTTCTTTACAGCACGAAGTAGGGGTTTGCAGGTCGGAACCTTCTTCAAGTTTATATAAAAATCCTCTATTGTTCGTCAAATTACTTGAAAATCACCATCGTCAATTTTATCTTTGTATGATAATCGGGGTCTTTTTTTACCTGGAGATTTTAAAGGTGAAGTAGAACATGAGCGATCATTATGTTCTCTTTGAATTTTTCTTACACTACTTTCCGAAACACCAGTGTAAAATGCAGCGCGTTCTGTTCGATTTTGAATTGGAATAGTCAAACTATTATTTTCAGCTTCTCTAGTACAGGCCTCTATAACGCTCGCAATAACTTCACGTGCACCGCTTCGAATTGTTTTTCCTCCTTTGCTCGCCATCGTTACTTCGAAATAATAATTCAAATGCAACGCAACGCATTTACATAGAAATGGGAACAAATGCTCAAAATGTATAGGCGCCACTGGAAATATGTAGAACCTTCTAGCGGCAAGTGCATGGAGACTCATGGCCCGGTTTTCTTTCGTGTCCCGCACTATATAATGTTGCTTGTGTTACTTGTAACCTAAAAGTTGAGCTTCAGAAAGAAGACTAAGAAGTTATTTGGTTACAACTAACAAAAATTAAGTCCCAGCACAGCTGCAATCTCAAGAATTGAGTCTTGTTGAGAACCTCTATAAAACAAACATCAGATTTCTTCATACAAATATTCAATCTTTAAGATCTAAGACGGATAGTTTTGAAGCCTTCATATGTGATAAAAATGTACAAATCATATGCTTAACAGAGCACTGGTTAAAGCAGTTTCGTTAGGTGGGATCCATTCCTTATTAGAACTTTGAATATGTTTTATTCATTGTTGTGGTTTGTGGTTAACTAAACTATTTTGTAAGTAGTGTTTTTGTTATAACATGGTTCCTGTCTTCTTTTTCAGGATAAGCTGTTGCTTATTTACATCTTGAGATTTACAAGTTTGTTGATAGAGCACTCATTTTCACGGCACCTTTACAACTCCATGGAACACCTACTGGTATTGCTGCAATCTAATGAGATGAATGTTGTATTGGAAGTCCTAAATTTACTGTACATGTTTTCCAAAAGAAGTAACTTCATTACACGTCTCAAGACTGAAGAGAAACAATGCCTTCTATCTAGGCTACAATATCTTGCAGAGGTAGTTACAAGCATAAATTAATAAAATAAAATGTTTTAAAATTTGTTTTTTTTTGTTTTAGAATTGGGGAGGCAAAGAAAATGGATTTGGCCTAGCAGACTGTTGTGATGAAGGAAAAGAAATTCCTAGTTCGGCTACGACTTTACATATAGAATTTCATCGAGAAGACTCAACAATTTCACAAAAAAAGGAAATTGAAGCAAATGTTAAAGGAGGCAAGCCAAACCTTTATATCATTCATATAGAGCATATAGACAAGCTCAACAAAACACCTGCAGAAATAATGAAATCCCTCATGGCAATGTATTACGTACCTCTCGAAAAAGAGGTAAGTTTCAAGCAACAAATAATGTTCTAGTTTTTATTAATATTGGAAATATCATACCTATTTTAAAATAATAATAATCCGCTGAGACCCGAATGTTTAATAATTTTTCAATTCAACATAGTTGAATAGTTGTGTCAATTGGTTCACATATTAGACAAAATAAATCATGCTGCATAATTTACAGTTCTTCCTCTTTACAAATAACTTTTCTAATCCAAAATTACATATCAATATAACTGAGAACAAATTCAATGGTTATGTCTCAAATATGTTTAGAAGAAATATAATTTGTTATACTGATGAAACAGATAATCAACATTTTTGTGATATTAAGATATGCTTTTCACAGACATTTTGGAGATTTTATTGGGACTAAAATATTTTTTAACGAAGATTTAAGACAAGAACTCTATAATTGCACAGATTGTAAAACCAGACCCTGCGATTTTTTAAAATTTGAGTTGCTCCGCCAATGTAAAAAACCGGTAAATTTTCTTTACCCGGAACTCCCTTCATTATGAATCTTTCCTTTTATTAGGAATAGTAAATGTGGTCTAGTTCAGTTCAGTACAGGGTGATCAGTTGAGGGTAGCGAGCGGCCATATCTCATAAGATATTGGTCATATAGATTTGAGAAAAAAAATCGTAATAAAAGTCGCCAAGAGAAATTGCTGAAAATTATTTTCGAGTTTGTCAAACGTCCGCTAGAGGGCGTAACAACCAACACCAAGTAGAAAAATGGGGTTTTTATAGAATTTTGCCTAATGAAAATATATCGATGATATCATTTTCATATTTAGTGACCATTTCCCTGCACTTTTTGTCTAAAATGTTTTGTTCTATATATCAAAATAAAGCGGTGGGGGAAGTTCAGTTGTTTTTTCAAACAAACCAAGATGTCTCCCGTTTCTTTTGACCGAGCATAATTTGCACTACAAAACGCTTATTTGGTTTTGAATTTTTGACTTTTGCTGGCGTCGCTAGATGGCGTTTACTGAATTAGTAGCATATTTTTTAGTTTTTTTTCAAAAAAATCACCTGTAATGGTATATTCATTTTTACATATTTTAAAAAAGGGTAAATTTCTCTATAATTTAATGAAAATAATTTATCATCTTACCTTTTTTTGAACCGTTATATTGACCAAAATATTATTTTATTTTATTAAAAAATGGCACGCCACTGCTTTTTGTCAAAATAAAAATCATTTTCGTAATCACTTATTAGTTGCTAACAAAAAGAACCTCTTGACTTTTTTTCGTTAGATGAACGGTTTTGGATTGAAAAAATAAGATGTTGTTGTTGGACAGTTTTATTAAGATTTTTCATTGTTAAACATCTTATTTTTTCAATCCAAAACCGTTCGTCTAACGAAAAAAAGTCAAGAGGTTCTTTTTGTTAGCAACTAATAAGTGATTACGAAAATGATTTTTATTTTGACAAAAAGCAGTAACGTGCCATTTTTTAATAAAATAAAATAATATTTTGGTCAATATCAACGGTTCAAAAAAAGGTAGATGATAAATTATTTTCATTAAATTATAGAGAAATTTATCCCCTTTTAAAATATGTAAAAATGAATATACCATTACATTTGATTTTTTTGAAAAAAACTAAAAAATATGCTACTAATTCAGTTAACGCCATCTAGCGCCGCCAGCAAAAGTCAAAAATTCAAAACCAAATAAGCGTTTTGTAGTGCAAATTATGCTCTTTCATATGAGCCTAAGTTTGCTAAAATCAGTCAAAAGAAACGGGAGACATCTTGGTTTGTTTGAAAAAACAATTGAACTTCCCCCACCGCTTTATTTTGATACATAGAACAAAACATTTTAGACAAAAAGTGTAGGGAAATGGTCACTAAATATGAAAATGATATCATCGATATATTTTCAATAAGCAAAATTCTATAAAAACCCCATTTTTCTACTTGGTGTTGGTTGTTACGCCCTCTAGCGGACGTTTGACAAACTCGAAAATAATTTTCAGCAATTTCTCTTGGCGACTTTTATTACGATTTTTTTTTCTCAAATCTATACGACCAATATGTTATGAGATATGGCCGCTCGCTACCCTTAACTGATCACCCTGTACATGGTCATTACTGTGTTTACAAACATTTTTATTGGACACCATTTTGTTCCATCATAATGGATTCCTACCTCTGCCATATATATATGTATATATATATAATTACTTCGAAAATATTTCTTGGGTCTAGGTTTATGCATTGAAACAATAGTGGTTATATTTCGCTCGACGTTTCGCTTTTGATTAAAAGCATTTTCAAGAGCATTTATTTTAACTAAAACGAGAAAGAAAAAAAAACAATATCAGTTCGATACAAACTGGTTTGTTAAAATTGCCGTTCTGTCAATTATAAAAACACTGATAAAGTAAAATTTCTTCAATTAATCCTAAAACATTTAGCAGTCGAACACTTTTCTAAAATGACTTTCACAATTTTACACATTAAAAAATATTAAAAAACTTGTTTACATTATTGACGAAAAAAAAAACACAAAAACATTTGTACAATTTGGTTTAAAGCCGTTAATTAAAAATAGGTAACCTACCTTGGAAAACAGAGCTTCATTTTTAAATCTATTATATTTAAGGCACCTATAGTATCAGTATCATAATGTCTAGGTTGGTTTTGGGTGACATTACTTGATCTTAATAATTGTAAAATGATACTGATATACAAGAAACGGTACAAAGTGATGGCGATAAGACAAGAAATTTTTATTATTTTGTTAGTTTTTTTTAAGGATTGGAAGCTAATGTTATTATTTATACCAGGGTTACTATTTTCTACTTATGGTTAGAATATACGGGTGATGTTGATTGAGTACTATAGTTACGTTATTAAATTAAATTATGATAGATTTGACTTAAATTATTTATGTCTTGCTTATCGTTGACAGCGTTTGGTTCTTTCTTTATGTGGAACATCTCTTTTATAGCTGATTTATGATAGTTTGACTCCTGGCATAGAATTTCAGTCTCTACAAATCCAAACTCATGTTTTTCATTTTTTTCGTGCTTGTGCAGAGCAGTCGAAGCATTTTTTGTGTATTTGTGACCATTGAGACGGTTTTCTAAATATTGCGTTGTCATACCAATGTATTTTTTTGGACAGTTTATACACGGCACAGAATAAACAACATTAGATTTCTTTTTCTTGGGTATTTCGCTTTTTAATGAGGTGTATAGGGGTGTTAATAAATTTTGTGCCTTGTGGCTTACGATTATGTTATGTTTAAGCAATATATGTTTAATTTTATTTATACATATATATATATATATATATATATATATATATATATATATATATATATATATATATATATATATATATATATATATATATATATATATATATATATATATATATATAATATATATATATATATATATATATATATATATATATAATATGTATTTAAATATATAATATGTATATGTATATGTATATGTATATTTATATTTATATTTATATATATATATATATATATATATATATATATATATATATATATATATATATATATATATATATATATATATATATGCTATCTCCTGGTACCATTTTGATATGAATCTAAGATAGCAAAACAAAATAGCGGCCTAATAAAATATTTAAAAAATCTGCCTGAAAATATTTACTAAATTCATTGTAATTTTTGTGCAGGAATTAAGTGTTATATAGAGATAAATTGGTAAAATTGTGGTACGAATTTAAGATGGCGAAACACAATGGCGGCCAAATAAAACTTTTAAAAAATCAACGTCAAAAAATCTTGTTAATTGACTTAAAATTTTGCAGAAAAATTAAATGTGAAAATAAACTGGTACAAATTCTACATTATGTAACAAAATGGCAATATGTGTCAACGTAAATCTACTTATTGAATTTATTTTAAATTATGCCCAAAAGTCAAGTGTGGCATAGGTAGAAAGAAACCGATAAAATATTGATAAGAATCCAATATGATGGAACAAAGTGGCGCCCAATAAAAATGTTTGAAAAGACAGTATATCTAACACATATATACTTTGACTATGTAGTGAACTAAAGGAAAGGAAATTTACCGGTTTTGAATATTATTTTACTGTGTTTGTTTTATTCTTGGCGCTATTTTATCAGTAGTTATTGCCACATTTGAATTTTGTCTTGAATCTTGTTTTTTTTTTTAATTTGTAATGTTTCTTTTAATTATTCAGTCAGGTAGATTATGTATTCCATCTTTTAATTTTAATGATTAGCCTAGGATAAATTGAGCTACCATTAGAGGAGGTTATATGTAAGAGTATCTGTTAATGCTAAATATTAACTCTATTAAGAATTTTTATTATATTTTATGTATTTCTGTTACATCGTGATAAATAAAAGATGATTTATTATGGTGACAGAATTATTACAACAAAAAATGAAAGCATTTTTGTAATAACGATGGTGTTCTTATAATGGTTCTCTTTGACCTGTTAAACTTTTCAAAACTAAAAAAAACTACTAAAAAATAGATTTTAATCTCTCTTAAATAGAAATACTACTACAATTTATGTCAGTCTACTACTACAATTTATGTCCGTCTTT
Organism: Kuschelorhynchus macadamiae; assembly: GCA_030620095.1. Lineage (NCBI taxonomy): Eukaryota > Metazoa > Arthropoda > Insecta > Coleoptera > Curculionidae > Kuschelorhynchus > Kuschelorhynchus macadamiae. The sequence continues at coordinate 149,121 of JAUTXW010002898.1, read as the reverse complement.
TAAAACGAAGGTGGTATGCCAAAGCACCAGCAAACTTTTATTACTCCAGGTTTCTCCTGATAAAATTCTTGTCCTATCTGCAAATACTGGCTTGTTCGTCTGTCTCAATATGATTAATAGAAATAGCGTTTATATTTTATAGTGAATATATAGAAGCAAAAATCGGTAAATTCGCCTTTACCCATGATGCAGTGTATATATGCATATGTTTATTTAAGTTTTTAATTAATTTTTTATTATTATTTATTTATTTTTCATATCTTTATAAAATGTGGGGGCGGAGTATTACAGTTAAGCACTTTGATTGGTTATATCCGTAATTCAATTGGATAGATTTTAGTAGACGTTGATTTAACAAAAATTGCACAAAAAAGGTCGCCTGCACTTGTTCAGAGATCTCGGCTCAGTGTCAATGCCGTAGAATAAAAATTTCTTTTTATTCTATTCATTCAATGTTTTTACTTACCTTGTAAAAGGAAAGTATTGTAATCGTGAAAAAATTAGTCTTCGAGATTTTTTCTGATCTTTATGTTTCAGGGGCCCTACATAAACATTTTTTCTCAAATGCGTCGGTCTGTCTGTCGAACTGTCTGTTCGCGGCATAGCTAAAAAACTACGTAACCGATTGACTTCAAATTTTAGTGAAAAATTAAGAACCATAACGGGATGACTGGTAACATATTGGTAAAAATCGAATATGGCAAAACAAAATGGCGGCGTAGTGAAATGTTAAAAAAATATATTACTAAAAATCTACTTACCCAATTTGCCTAAAATTTTGCACAAAAACCAAGTATTATATAGAAAACAACTGATAATATTTTGGTATGAATCCTAGATGGCGGAACAAAATGGCGGCTTAATAAAATATTTAAAAATTCAGCATGAAAAAAATACTTAATTTAATTTTCAAATTGTGTGCCATAACTAATTGTGGTATATAGAAGAACTCCCAAAATTGTGTTACTAATTCAAAATGGAGGAACAAAATGGTAGCCAACTAAAATATTTGTAATCGTGAAAAAAATCAATTTCTCAGGTTTTTAGATATTTTCAGGTTTGAGCGTCTCTAGATGCCCAAAAATATGTTTTATCAATTCTGTCAGTCGATCTGTCAGTTTGTCTATCTGTCTGACAGTTCGCGATATTGCTTAGAAAGTACTCATCACATCGACTTGAGATTTTACTCAAAAATTAAAGGTCCTATGGGGATGATCTGGTAATATTTTGGTAAAAATCCAATATGTCAAAACAAAATGGCAGCCTGGTGAATTATTACTAAAAAACTACTTATCCAGCTTATCTCAAATTTTGTACAAAAATCAAGTAGTAATATGTAGAAATCAACTGGTAAAGTTTTGGTACGAATCCAAGATGGCGGAACGAATTGGCGGGTTAATAAAATATTTAAAAATTCAGCCTGAAAAACAACTTCTTCTTCTTCGGATGCGTATCCACTAATGGATGTTCGCGATCACATTTTCCATCTCCTCTCTATTCCTTGCAGTGTGTACCAAGGTCTGTATGTTGGTTAATCCAGTCCACTGTCGTATGTTGCGAAGCCAGGACATTTTTTTTCTGCCAATACCTCTACGGCCCTCGATTTTTCCCTCGATTATTAGTTGTAAAAGGTGGTATTTGTCGTTTCTCATGATATGTCCCAAGTATGCGGTCTTCCTTTTCTTAATAACAGTAAACAGTTCGCGTTCTCTGTTAACTCGAGCTAGAACCTCCTCATTCGTGACCCTCGCTGTCCAAGGTATTTTTAATAATCTGCGGTATGTCCACATCTCAAAGGCCTCCAATCTGTTAATTGCGCTTGCTTTTAAGGTCCAACTCTCCACCCCATACAGTAATACCGACCACACATAGCATTTTATGAATCTCAGTCGCAATTCCAAGTCAAAGTCCGAGCAGGTGAACACGTGTCTAAGTTTTTGAAATGCCTGTCTAGCTTGTTCTATGCGACATTTTATTTCGTTATCCGATGTCCAGTCTTCATATAGCCAAGTGCCCAAATACTTGAATCTATTTACTTTTTCTATAGGTATTGTGTTAAAAGTCAGTTCTGCATCGTCAACGGCTTCTGGATTTCTCGTTATGATCATGAATTTTGTCTTCCTTACATTTAGATTCATGCCCATTGATGCGCTATGTTCCCCACTAAATTGACCAGTCGTTGTAAGTCTTCCAACTTATCGGCGATTAAGACCGTGTCATCGGTGTATCTAATGTTGTTAATCCATACTCCATTGACTTTAATGCCCATATTGACATCATCCAGTGCTTCTCGGCAGATGGCTTCCGAGTACAGGTTAAATAAGAGTGGAGACAAGACGCATCCCTGTCTTACTCCTCTTCGGATCCAGATGTTGTTTGAAAGACCATTTTCCCATTCAACACGTGCGGTCTGATGCCAGTATAAATTTTCAATACAAGTAATATCTTTCTGATCTATGTCAAGAGTCCTTAGTATTTGCATGAGCTTGTGGTGTTCTACTCGGTCAAATGCCTTTTCATAATCAATAAAGCATAAGAATATGTCTTTTCTTTGGTCGTAGCAATTCTGGACTAGTATATGTGTAGCTGTTATTGCTTCTCTTGTGCCCATCCCCTGCCTGAAACCAAACTGGGAGTCAGCCATGTCTCTTTCACATTTTTTATATATTCGTTGGTGGATTATTTTAAGAAAGATCTTCAGGGTGTGGCTCATGAGACTTATTAGTCGATAGTCGCCGCATGCTTTGGCCCTATTTACTTTAGGCAGAGGGATAAAAATCGATTCCAACCACTGCTGAGGAAAGCGACTGGTCTCGTATAGATGATATTAAATATATGATGTAAGGTGTTAATGCCTCTATCGTCGAAAAGCTTCAGTATTTCCTATGGGATTTCATCCGGACCGGGTGACTTGTGGTTTTTTGAGCTCTGAATTGCTTTCTGTATCTCCTCCTTAGATATGGATGGACCTGATGCATCGTCGGGATCTCTTAACTCGGGTGGCGGTCTGTTTCCCTCAAAGAGCTTCTCGATATATCTCTCCCAGACCTGTATTTTCCCATCACTTTCAGAAATCATTTGGTTGTCCTCCTTGACCAATATGCCCCTATTCCTTGACCTATATATTCCAGCTGTCAGCTTCAGTTTTTTATGTAATCCAAGAGAATCATTCTGTCTTTGTAAGCGTTCCATTTCCACGCACTCTCTCTTGAGCCATTCATTTTTTGCTATACGAATTTTTGATCTTATTGTTTTTTGTGTATCTTTGTATTTGGTCTCGTCTTTGTTTTTATAAGATCTACGTTCGTTCATCAAACCCAGTATTTCATCAGTCATCCATTTTTGCTTTCTATCTGCGACTTTGAAACCCAGCCTACTTTTTGCTACATCTGTCACAATTTGTGTTATTTGTGTCCAGGAATTTGTTAAGTCATTTTCGTTGGTGGGTCTAATGTTTTGTATTCGTGCGTTAATATCATTGCCGAGTTCGTCTCTTGTTGCAGCATCTTTGATCTTTTCATATGCTATTCTGTTGCATGATTGGCTTACCGCTCTTGGCTAAGGACACTTTTATGATTGCTGCTAATAAAACATGGTCAGAAGGTACATCTGCCCCGGGATATGTACATGCTCTCTTGACGGATGATCTGAATCTCCCATTGACAAGAATGAAATCTATTTGATTGCGTACCGGGTTGGCCGTAGTGTCTGTGGGCGACTTCCAAGTGTAAAGACGACGGGGGGGGGGAGCTTAAACCAGGTGTTCGTGATAGTCATACTTTCTTCTTGGCAGAACTGCAGAAGGCGATCGCCCCTGTCATTTCTAGTTCCAAGCCCCCAGGGTCCGACGATATTTTCAAACTTTCCTTTGCCCAGCTTGGCGTTAAAGTCTCCCATGACTATATTGACATCGTGTTTTTGCTTGAGAAGTTCTTTAATTTCGTTGTATAGCTGTTTCACGTCTCGGTCCGGTGAGTCACCTGTGGGTGCGTAGACTTGTATTATATTGAGGTTGGACGGCTTAGCTCTTAGTCTCAATAAAGAAGTGCGATCGGAGTATGGAATAAAGTCGGTAACTGATTCTCTTAGGGCTTTTGTTATTAGGATTCCTACGCCCTTCCTGTGATTTCTATCTTCGTTTCCGGAATAGAAGAGAGTTCCGCTCTCTGTGTCACATTTTCCCGTGCCTGGCCACCAGGTTTCCGCGACCCCCAGAATGTCTATCTTAAGTCTGTTCATTTCCTGTTCCAGGTTCGCTAGTTTCCCTGCTTGAAATAAGCTTCTGGTATTCCACGTTCCGATATGCAGTGGTTTCCGTAAGTTTGCTCTCTCGTCGAAGACATTCAAAGCTGCTCCCCCCGGAGATCCGATCGGGGAAATATTTAAACCTCCGGAAAATTTCGAGTTGAATGTATCCATGTGATTGTCTTGGGAAAGTAATGAAGGTGGTTTCCCGTTGCCTTCCTTCATGGGGAAAAAAAAAATTGTCAGGTAGAATCCCCTAGCTTCCTGACTGTATTCTCAGCCGCCCCTAACATGGAGAACCGTCGCTGTTTGCAGCCGCCCATTCTGGAACCGACGCTGCGATGCTTTTCACCATATCTGGCTATCCTCACTTGGTTTTGCCTGTGGGTCAACACAGTTTCCCGGGATGTGGCGCTTGGAGCCAGCAAGTGAGAATTGGGCGTCTCGTGAGGACCAGTTATCCGAAACCTCCTCCAGCCTATGGCTCTTGGATTGACCGTTTCGAACAAAAGGTACTACCTCTCCGACACAACCCCTACACCCCCCTTAACCCCCCAACAACTTAACGGACTGATTTCAAATTGTCTGCCATAACTAATTGTGGTATAAAGATGAACTAGTAAAACTGTGGTTCGAATTCAAGATGGCGGAACAAAATGGCAGCAAAATAAAATATTTGTAATCGTGAAAAAACCAATCTCTCAGGTTTTGCATATTTTTAGGTTTTAGCGCTCTTAGATGTCAAAAAAATACGTTTTATCAATTACGTCGGTTTGTCTGTCGGTCTGCCTGTCAGTTCGCGGCATAGCATAAAAACTACTCATCAGATCAACCTCAAATTTTAGTCAAAAATTAAGAGTCATATGGGTATGACCTGGTAATATTTTGGTGAAAATCCAATATGGCAAAACAAAATGGCGTCCTAGTAAAGTGTTAAAAAAAATATTAAAAAAATCAGCTTATCTCAAATTTTGAGATTGCTATGTTTTTAACTAACCTTACCACATTTTTTCACACCCTGTATATTTTCTGGGTAGTGAAGACCGTGCAGATTACAAAAAAAATATGATTTAAGGGTCCTCTAGCAAGAAAATTTTACATCAAATGGCTAATAAAAAGTTACAGCGTATTATGTAGAAAAATTAAATTTTTTGACAAAAAAAATCTGAAAAAATATTACAATTTTTTAAAAAAGTTTGAAATTGTTTTTTATAATTTCATCAAGGATAACACTAATCTAACAATTAGAACTAAAATATTGCTTTTGTCGATTTTTGGAACAAATAAAAAATCGAAAAATTTGCAGTCTTGTTTAACACCCTGCATAAATAACTTTTTAGCTTAGGTAAGTTTTACGCCTAACATCGGTTATGTGTAATAAAATTTGCCAAATACAGCTGAAAACCGCACCTCAGTATCTCGTCTCGTTTTAAAAATATTCGAACTTAAATTTTACCAAAAAATGCAGGTGAACTGTTTCAAGTAGCCAGCAGTTTAGTTTTTTTGCAATGCCGCGAACAGTCAGAGAGACCGACGCATTGATAAAATACGTTTTCCGGCATCTAGCGGCCCCGAAACATGCAGATCTGACAACATTATTACAACAAAAAAATTAAGGACTTTTTTGTATAACGAAGGTGTTCTTATAGTGCTTCTTTTTGACCTGTTATCCTTTTCAAAACTTAAAAAAGCTAACTTTAAGATTTCAATCGCTCTTAAATAGAAATAATCTACCAAGACTAAGTAATACTCAACATGGATTTACTTCTAATAAGTCGATGATCACGGCAGCTCTTGACTTTACTCAGTTTGTTAATTAAAATCATTTTACAATCACCCTACTTTTTTATTTCTTTCCCGAATTTCGTTGCTTAGACGATAAAGTATGAATTATAAAACTCTTTTGCCTTGGTTTAACGCCAGTATTTGCAGATAAGACAGGCCTTTTATCAGAAGAAACCTTGAGTAATTCGTTTTAAAAGACGGACATTTGGATAAAAATTATTTTAAAAGTTGATTTATATCATAATCAACTTTTAAAATAATTTTTATCCAAATGTCTGTCTTTTAAACCGAATTACTCAAGGTTTCTTTTGATAAAATGCCTGTCTTATCTGCAAATACTGGCATGTTTCTCTGTCTTTTAGCCATATAATTAATATTTTTTCATGTACAGTATATACCTAATAAAATAGTTGTGTTTTATTGTTAAGAATTTTTAATATCTATGTCCATATCAACTCCATTCTTGACTTTGAATGTATTAACTAGTGAGAAGCGCCGATTGATAATTGCAGATTATCATTTAAAAAAAAACCTTATGCATTTCGTATGTTAAATGCCATAAACCATTATCATATTTTACATATCTGTTTTCAATTAATAATTTAATATAATGGCATATCAGTTCATTGGGGCATAATTTATTTTATTTTGTATCTTTGGCTACTATTTATTTTAATTGGAATTTGTTAAGATGCAAGGTGATCCCTATACAAGTGTTTTTAAAGGGCGTGCAAAAAGGTGATTAATTACAACCGTCCTAGAGTTTTTCTACATTGAATGTCTGTAATAATTGTTTTTAATTACCTGATATCCCAGATGTATTTTTAATTTTGTTGTTAGTTGTTATCTTTATTATCAAAGGACGCATACAGGGTTTTTTGAGAACTTGATGATGACTTTACCTTTATTTCATGCCTAGACCGAAACGAAATTTTGTAAATAACCTTTAACTACCCCATAAGCAGGTGGTCCTAGACTAAAAAAATTATGCACAAATAATTATAAAGCCTATACAGAGACAGTTTTACGGCGCAAACATTTATTTCTATTTTACCAAATTGATGGGATTATCCCATTTTTACTGTTAACAAAATACGAAAAAAATGGCGGAAAACTTAACGGAATATTGACAAACTGTCCAATAAAATATATAGGGAAACAAAACCAAAAAAAAGGTGGAATGTTTTGTGGTTGATTTGTCTATTTTTTTTTAAGTGGGTATTCTAGCTCTCAAACTTTTTCAGTAATGTTCATATTCATTCCATTATTTTGATGAGCACAAAATCCTGGAAACAAAATTACGCAAAAGGCACAACGGTAGCTAAAATGTACCTGTTTCTTGACTTGTGGTCATTATGCACAACACCCTCCATACACGCTTTTTGATGTACCCTGTATATATTTGTTTAAGGTTTGCGCCCGTGAAATCCTTTTTGTATAGCCCTTTTAATTCTTTGTGCATTTTAGTCTAGGATCACGTATAAATTTTAAGGAATAAATTTTCATTTTTACTACCCTTGTAAAAGGAATCTAGGGTCCCTAGATGACGAAAAACATGCTTTCTCAATTCCGTCGGTCTGTCTGTCTGTCTGTTCGCGGCATAGCTAAAAAACTACTTGCCCGATTGACTTCAAATTTTGGTCAAAAATTAAGGTCCATATGGGGATGACCTGGTAAAAATTCAATATAGCGAAACAAAATGGCGGCTTAGCGAAATGTTAAAAAAAATATTATTAAAAAACTACTCATTTATCTCAAATTTTGCAAAAACATCAAGTATTATGTTTGAATCCACTGATAATATTTTGGTACGAATCCAAGATGGCGGAACTAAATGGCGGCTTAATAAAATATTTATAAACTGATGAACTAGTAAAATAGTGGTACTAATTCAGGATGGCCTAATAAAATGGCCGCCTAATAATAAAAATAAAAAAAATCATCCTCTTAGGTTTTACACATCTTTACATTTTAGCGTCGCTAGATGCCAAAAAATATGGTTTATGAATTCTGTCGGCTCGTCTGTCTGTCTGTCAGTTCGCGGTATAGCTTAAAAACTAACTCGATTGACTTCAAATTTTGACCAAAAATTAAGAGTCATATGGGGATGATCTGGTAATATTTTGGTAAAAATTTAGAACGCAAAACAAAATGGCGGCCTTGTGAAAAGTTAAAAAAATTATTATTATGTAAAAGCTACTTTTCCAATTTCTTTCAAATTGTGTGTATCAACTATTCTACTTTTGGTACGAATCCAAGATGGCAGAACAAAATGGCGTTATAATAAAATATTTAAAAACTCCTCCTAAAAGAACTACTTAATGGATTGCTTTTAAGTTGTGTGTCATAACTAATTGTGGAATAGGGCTCACGACATAGTTTAAATACTACTTACCCGATTGATTTCAAATTTTGAGCAAAAATTAAGGGTCATATGGGGATGACCTGGTAATATTTAAAACAATTGTTTTAATAAACTCTAACAAAATTGTTTTATTGTTGTGGTATATTATTTGGGATTAAGATCCAGTAAAAAAAATAAGAAGTGTTTTTTAAATTTTCAGCGTTTCGCAACTTAATTGTTGCATCCTCAGGACACATATATAAATCCTATATCCTGCATGAAACCCATATGATGAGACTTGACTTATTCCGTTCGTCCGCATATATTTCGTAGATATTATATTCCTAAATGGTTTTCGTTAACAATACTCTTGTTGTTATCTTAGAGGGGTGTGTTATTTGTGATTAGGATCCAGTAAAAAAAAACAAAAGTCTATTTTTAAATAGTCGACGTTTCGCAACTTTATTGTTGCATTCTCAGGACACATATATAAATTCTATATCCTGCATGAACCCTATATTATCAGTCTTTACCTACTCCGTTGATCCGCAGATATTTCCCAGATATTAAGTTTCTACAGTTTCCGTTAACGATCCTTTTGTTGTTATGTTAGAGTGGTGTATAATTTGAGGTTAGGATCCAGCAAAAAAAAAACAAAGTCTTTTGTTTAAATTGTCGACACATATATAGATTTTATATCCTGCATGAAACCTATATTAGCAATCTTTACCTACTCCGTTGGTTCGCAGATATTTCCCAGTTAATTTTCTAAATGGTTTTTATTAACGATCTTCTTGTTGTTAGGGTGGTGTATTATTTGGGGTTAGGAAATATCTACAGACTAATTCAACATGACGTAGCAAAATGGCGGTATGTGTCAATGTAACAACTACTTATTGAATTTATTTTAAATTATGCCCAAAAGTCAAGTGTGGTTTAGGTGGAAAGAAAATGATAATATTGTCAAGATCGGAGATCGGTAATGATGGTAACACCAAAAGCAAAAATACGTCTGGAAATATCAGTATAAGGCATTTTAAAAATAAATATTACAGAAATTATTGTAGAAAAACAGTAGGTCAGTTGTAATTATTCACCTTTTTGCACGCCTTTTAAAAACACACTGTAGACGGATCACCTTAAAAAATTAGTAACCAAATATACCTTCTATCACCTTCCAAACAGATTTTTACTATTTTTAAGAAATAAAAATATGCTTCATTAAATTTAGCTACAATTATTGAATGTCCATTTCGAGCGTTCCTTAGTTTTAAAAATGTAAGTTTTGTCTGTAATAAATAAACTTTCTAACAAATATTTTAAAATTTATGTTATGTATTTTCTTTCTAATTTTGTCAACTTCAGCGCATGGGTTTTTGTTTCTTTTTTGTTTTATGTATTTAGGAAATATAAAGAATTAGCAGCAATGGCTTTAACAATTTGACACACTCCGCCGCATACTGTTTTTTTAAATTGGAACATCTATGTTTAAGATCAGAGTTGAGATAATTTAAATCATCTGATAAAAATCATGATTGTAATCAAAGGATTTTTAATACAAAAATCATGATTTTTTAAAAAATTTCCAATTGACTAAATGTCTTCACTAAAATCAAATTCATATATAGCATCTTTCTAATGAACTCTTATATGTATAACATTTAAAACTAATAACTAAAACGTTATAAAAGTTCAAAAAGCTAAATGCTTTGTATAATATTACATAATATTAAACACAAAAATAAGTATGCTTTCAAACAGAACTATTAAGTATTAAATTTTGAAAGAGAATTGATAATTTAGAGGTTTTTTCATTGCCAAATCTATTTCTAATATCAAAATGAAAAAATCTACATGTAGAAAATATTGTTTCCAAGTAGGAAGGGAATGCACAGGCACATATAATGGGAACAATTATGTGTAGTCTTATTGATTTTTAGAATGGCGTCTTAAGATCTCCACCACTGTAGTAGAATAGTCGATTTTGAAGAAAAAATTAAATTACTTGTTGATACACGTTCATGCAGGGTATTAATTTATTCTAATTATATTTTTCTTCATCACTGCAAATCGAAATTAAACATTGCCGGGTGTATTATGTTATAGGTTAATAAAATTACTACTCTTGATATTTAATTGTCTATTATTAATTTTTTAGATGTGGTTATTTACTCATGTGAGACTGGCTACTAATTTTGCTGATTATGAAAAAAGACTTAAATGTATACAGGCAAGACTTCAAGCGCTTAGTGTGTTGGTCTACTCGAATGCCATCCAAGATTCTCCATCCAATTTGTTATATAATGGCATTTTAGAGGAACTGGTGGAAGTTGTTGAGCTTCAAGATCCTCAGTTGACTGACATAAGATGTGCAGCTTTGAGAACTTTAACCGCTATTATTCATTTAGACAGAAATCCTCAATTTCCTAAGTAAGTATGTTTCTAAAAATGAGTATTTTAATTTAGTATTTATTTTTGTCTCAATATGTTAGATATAAAGTCTTAGCCCGAGAACAGGGAGAGAAGCGGCAAAAAAGCCTTTTTTGTGATTTTATTATGCACTTGCGCCAAATTAGTTTATTCAGAACACAACGTGCAGCAGGGGCGTGCGTGAAATTTTAAGAAAGGGAAGCAATTTTTAGAAACTTACCTATTTGTAATGTAATTCGATTCTTTGATCATTTTTCGTCTGTTTTAACGTAGCGTATTACTATAGATAATTGGCTAAAATTAGTGGTATCAGTTGTTTCGTCCAGAACAATAGCAATGAACCGCGCCTCGCCAATCTCCTGCCTAATTCTTTTTAGAATAATGGTTGCAACAGCGGAAATTAAATCATTCTGGATTCGATTCGACTTTCCGTGAAATACGCTAGACTGCTCTAAATTATTTTTAAGCAATCATATTTAGCCATTAAACTAAGTAAATTTTGAAAATTTCCTCTATTTCAAGAAACCCTTGTTTTGTCATGACCTCTAGATCCCAATTCGTGCTGTCCGAGAAAACAAACCACATCGATAAGTCTTATTAATATTTGCCTATCTTTATCGACAAGTTGTTCAATTCTGGTTTTGACGAAGACTTTTTCTTTTATGACGGTCTGCAATTGCGCTTTGGACATAATGTGTTTTTTTACAGCTTTATGGAAATTGTTTAAATCGGAAAAACCAGTTTTATTCCAGAGACCTTTTTCATTTTCAAGAAGCAAACATGGCCAACAAAATAATTTACTTATATTTTCACACCTTGTTAGCCATTTAAATTGTTCGTATTGTTATTCCGGATAAAAATGTCTAATACAGTTTTTCATTTTTGTGGTTAAATTTTTTATAGGCGGTTTTGCCCTTCCTTTGAAAATTATTTGAAGCTTATCAGCGAAGTTTAATGTTGAAAATTCCTTTATTATTAAGACACACACCACACATTCACACACACTCTTCTTACTAAATTCTCCAACATTTTCAACGTTATTACCGACAGCCGAAGTTGACGGTATTTGCGTATCTACGTCCGTATTGTCTTCCATATCGCTCCATGCACGACGCGACGTACGTATCACACAACACACAGATAGCCGTTCAAACAAAGAACCTACTTTAACTATAGCTTCGGCCCCCCACTTAAAGCACGCGACTGAAATGCAAAAATTGCAAACAGCCGGTGTAAAGTTCAATAACCTCTGGCTCGATTCACAGGAAGTCAAGCATACAGGACTTGGCTGCAGAGAAGCTAGCGCCCCGCATAGGTTGTATTCGATTTTCTATTGTGGCTCGCTCGGAGTCAAGGCTGCATTTATTATAGGATTGATAATTAAGATAATATTTTAGCATCTTTAATATAAACTAAATTAATGATTTCCTATTTCAAAAATGACATTTTAGAAGATGTTTTGTAATTTTTATGCGGAAGCACTGCTTCCCTTGCTTTCATGGACTGCACGCCCCTGACTTGCAGGTAGCAAAGGTAAATACTGGTTATAGGTCGTAATCCTAATTAAGGTAACCTAAAACTTATCAGTGTCAAGTTGTTTATACTTTGAAATCTTTATTACAACTAATCAAAATCACATTCATCTTAATACAAGCAATACTTAAATAATTAAACAAAAATTCACTTAGAAATGTAACCATATAAAAACAGAATATCTAAAAATCCTATTTAGTTTCTTTTTCGTCTGAATACATGATTCGAATCATAAATGATCTGAATCCTTCCCAGCTCTTTTTGCCAGTATAGTTCGTTTTAAAATTCCACACTGACAATAATGTCGCTTCTTTGCGGTTGTCTGTTCTCGGGTCCTCAAAAATATTCAGGCCTTTTCACTATACAATTCATTTCAGTAGAAGACCGGGCTCAAGGTTAAACAGCATAATTGATGTAACTGGAGCCAGCCAGTATCACGGTTTCTTACCAGTTTTGGTAAGAAATTGTATTGCATCATTAACTAGTCAGCAAGATTTTGGGCAGACGGCTTTTAGAAACATGAAACTTCAAGATGAACCGGCCGCATTGGGAGCGTGTGGTGATATAGATATGCCAAATGATTCTTCATCAGCTGATTCCAGATCCTCTTCAGCACCCTCTGAAATGGAAGTCAGTGAAGGTAACCCATCTGCAGAAGCCAGTAAATTTCCAGTAAGCTTAACGACTGCGTTGTTCTCCTTTTTATACCATTTGGCAAGCTATGATGTAGGAGGTGAAGCTTTGGTTTCATGCGGAATGATGGAATCATTATTACAAGTGATAAATTGGCAAGGATATGAGCTGGATCATATTACTGTAAGTTTTATTTGTAAGATTTTTGATAATCTTGTATTAATTTTACATGATCTGCATTAACCAATATACCGAATGTAAATTAATTCATGTCCAAAACTTTGAAAGGAAATTTACCTTGTAAATATAAGAAAAAAAGGCATATAAACAGGGGTGTTACAATGCTTTGTTTTCGAGATATAGGATATTAAAATTTTTCTTTTTTTTATATACAACGTAAACTGCTGGCCACTTGAAACAGTTCACCTACATTTTTTGGTTAAATTTAAATGCCCATTTTGGTAAAACCGGACGAGATATTGAGGTGCAGTTTTCAGCTATGTTTTGAGAATCTTATTACATTTGACCGATGTTAAGCGTAAGACCGTAAGCTAAAAAGTTATTATACTTGGTCTTAAACAATACTCTGTAAAATTTTCAATTTTTTATTTGTTCCGAAATTCTTTAAAATCCATTTTAAGGTCTATTTGTTTTTCAAAAAATAATTTTTTTTTCTTCCTAATTTAATTTCATTTTGTTCACATTCTGTATATTTTCTGCCTAGTGCAGACCGTACACATTATAAAAAAAATTGATTAAAGGACCCTCTAGCAAGAAAACTTTACGGCAAATGGCTAATAAAAAGTTACAGCTTATTATGTAGAAAAGAAAAATCATATCTCAAAAAATATTAAAATTAAAAAAAAAGTTTCAAATTGTTTTTTACAATTTCACCAAGGATTAGGAAAATTTAATAACTAGAACTTAAAAATGGAACAAATAAATAAATGAAAAATTTGCAGAGTTTTGTTTAAGACCCTATATAAATAACTTTTTAGTTCTTAGTGGAAGTCTAACGCTTATCATAGGTCATATGTAATAAAATTTGCAAAACATAGCTGAAAACCGCACTTCAGTATCTTGTCTCGTTTTAAAAATATCTGCATTTAAATTTTACTAAAACATGAACTGTCTAAAGTGACTAGCAGTTTACTTTAGAAACTTGTGTGGCACTGACTCCAACCTATTTACATACACTTGGTCTTGTGGGTTCCAAACTACTGATGCAAAACAAAGTTTGCTATATATGTATGCATAATAAAGGCTAATCAAGACTTTTAGATTATTGAAATGTTTAGTATTTCTTTTTATAATCGATTCAAATCTCAGTTGCAAGCAGGTTTTGAATTGTATAAAAAACTTTTAAATTGTCTGCACAACAGGAATGAAAAATGCTTAAAACCGTGAGGTAAATTATTTAAATACAGGATAAAAAAGAGCGGTTTATTTATTTATTTAACAGGTATTACCCAATCATACAAAATATTACATTATACAAACAATGTCAAGTATATTGAAAAAGGTTTAAGATGAAACCATTAAATGTAACCAACTGACTCTGGTCCTTCAGATATAACCATATCCACTTACGCAGGAAGCCCGAAACACCATCTTTAGCAAGAGAATCAACAAGTACTCTATGATTTATTTTATCGAATGCCTTACGAAAGTCAGTATAAATAGCATGTACCCGGACTTTGTACATCTTGCTTTTATACAAAAATGTATCTACCCCTATCAGTTTAAAAAAAAAAATATGTATAATAATTCAATATGTGTTTGTGTTTTTAATAGACACAGTTAGCAACTGCAAAACGATACGTTTTGCTTAACTATACATATAGTAATAAATAATACACAACTGTGGGAGAAAAAAACATAATAAACGGCATTTATTACAAAAAAAGTTCCAGCGAAACTTCAATGAACAAAATCCAAGAATACAAACTATAAACTAAAATAACATAGAGTTCTGCTGCATCAAAATTTTCGAAACCCTTTCGTTATCACTGCTCTGAATTGCAGTTGTTGTGGCTGCCTTATAATCCTTATTGTTTCTAATCCCATGCGAACTGATCTTTTTAACAGTGATAATTCCAACTCCCAGAGCATCAGATACCATGGATACGGATAACAAATCTAGAAAAAGACTTAACTCTAAAACTTGCCGTAATTGGTAACAGGGGTTTTCCTGCATCCCTCTTTGTCATCTCTTGATATCATATTTTGTTTACCTTCTGAATACCGTCGAGGCATTTTACACAATAAAAATAAGAAAATTAAATTAAACCTGACACGTGTCTTTTGACAAAACAACTTTTTCCACAAATTTGATAAATGACTTAATATCATAACCAAGTTTTATGATGTCACTAATTTGTTTCATTTTATTTTTTAACTTTTTTTTTTTGTTAAAAAAGGTAAGGCAATTGATGTCAGTGCAAGCCCTTGTGAAACGAACTTTACTTAGGAACATACTGCTTGATGGCATCATGTAATATTGTATAAAAAGAGTCGACATCATCGTCACAAAAAGGCCCAATCAGTCAACCTGCAACAGTTTAGTGTTAATAGCATCAAAAGTGGCTTTATTAAAGTTGAATAGTGTAAAAGCTTTTTGATTGAGCTTTCTTAAGGCAGATTTTTTGAAAGTTGTATCTAATGGTGGATGGTGAGTATCTACACTATTGTGCAATTGAAGTGCAATTTTTTAAAATTTAACCAAAATTTAAATGGCTATAACTTGTAAACAAAATGGTTTGTTTACAAACGGTTTTTAATATTTTTTAGGCTTTTGTTTTGCTAATTTTTTTGTGGTATGTGTGTTTTAAGGCTTTCGTCTGGTATATACGAGGGATAAGACAAAAGTAGTTTTTTACAAGAACTTTGTCAAGACCGCTAGATTTTGCAAATCCAAAAGTATTTTGATTTTATATGTATGTACTTAATAAATGAGTTCTTAGGAAAAAACTAATTTCTCAAAATTTGGATATCTGATTTATTTCTTTTTTAATTAATTTTTTTCTTATGATACTCGTTTTTTCAACATTTTTTACAATTTTCCTTCAGGGGTGTGCGGTACTTTCTTTTTAAATGAATCTCCCAGGATATGTGCAGATCAGATAGAGTTACAATTCTAAGTTATTCTCAGGTATACAGGGTGCGTCAAAAATACGTGGAATATTAAAGTTACATTTTTTTAATGGATGACACTGTATTTTATTGTATATTTCAATTCCCCAAATAAAAGTAATGTTAAATTTTAATTAATTAAAGGTTGCTTGTACCTATTGACGGCATAACTACACTTACTAAAAAATACGGAAATTATTAAAAAACTATTGGATTTGGATATAACTACACAACCCCAAATTACAATTGGAAGTGTAATATCAGATAGAGCTACAATTATAGGTATACAGGGTGTGTCAAAATTACGTGACTGGCTTTTTAAAGTCACATTTTTTTAATGGATTACACTGTATTTTATTTTATATTTGAATTCTTCAATCAAAGGTCGGTTAAATTTTGATGTTTACACGTAATTAACCAAGGTTTGCATATATCTAATGTCGACATAACTACACTTACCAAAAAATACGAAAATTATTAAAAAATTATTGCATTTAGATATTGAAGACCCTAAATTGCAATTTTTTAAAATTCAACTTTAATTTAAGTGCTTTGTTTGCGAACGCGTTTTTATATTGTACGTTATGTTTTATTTTAAGTACATATGACGGATAGAACAAAAGTTTGTCAGTAGCATCAGCTTGTCATTTTTTGATCCTGTTTCTTAATTCTCTGAAATTACACACTTATCTTGAGTTTTGCAAATTGCATTTTTACTATTCTTTGTATATTGAAAAACAGCGGTTAATAACTTTAAATTTCATGTAAATATTAACCATATTTAATAATAATTTTTCAATATTTTATTAAACTCGGTTTTGTTAATGCATACATTTTTTTTTAATTTAAAATTTTAGAGCATTTTTTAATTATGTATGGTTATCACTAGTTTTTTGATACCGGTTGTATAAAAATTATATAAGTAACATAAACTGAATACAGGTTGTTGCAAACACCATGCTCATGCTGATTGGGATCTCGCAGAAAAGTAAGAGTTAAAAAAGATTTAATAGCGATATAGTTACGTATTGTAAAACTTACCTTTCTAAGACTGTCGAAAACAAAACTGAAATATTTTAATTGATTTTGACACATTAGATCCCACAAAAAATGTAATAAAACATAAGCCTACAAAGTATAAAAAAGCGTTTGCAAGCAAATCATTTAAATTAAAGTAAGTTTAAGAAAATACCCTTTAAATTGTAATTTAGGGTTCTGTAGTTATATCTAAATCCAATAGTTTTTAACAATTTGCGCATTTTTTAGTAAGTGTACGTATTTTTGACGCACTCTGTATACCTGAGAACAATTTAGAATTATAGCTCCATCTGATCTAATATCCTGGAAGCTTCAGTTAAAAAGAAAGTAAAAAGTTGTGACCCACCCTGTATAAAGGTTTTAATAATTATATATTTCTTGGACACTCGGTATACGAAGACTTACTAATAAAGAAGAAAACATACTCATTTAGGTATATCTTTAATTAAAAAGTGCCTAGAATTGGTAATTTGAAGGAAAGTAGTCTTTACGTTAAAAAAATTAAGTTTAAAAAATAATCAAAATTACTCAGTCTGCGGGTAATAATTCTATGAAACTTAAAAACCGTCCCGAGGTTTGAAGTCACTTTTATCAAAAATAATAAGAAAAAGTAAAAATACCCTTTAAGGAATTCAGGAGATAAAGTCTAATTTAAGAAAAAAACATAAGCTTACAAAATGTAAAAAATTTGTAATTTGTGTTTTGTTTACAAGTTATAGCCGTTTAAATTTAGGTTAAATTTTAAAAAATTGCACTTCAATTGCACAATAGTGTATATTAATAATTGAATTAACAGAACTTGAAACCTGACTGATACAACTTCTGTTACGAAAAAACTAAGTCTAAAATGTTATTGTTTGCATTTAGAGTATTATTAAATTGTACCCAACCCCTAAGATTTTCGTTTTGTTGTGATTTACTCATCCTGTATCTCGAAAACGAAGTGTTTGCAGGCTTTTTATATGAATTTTCTTTCTTATGTTTATGAGATTTTTGGACATTAATTAATTTACACCATGTATATTTTTTAGTTGACACATTTTAAGACAAATTCATTAGTCATCAGCATAAATAATATTCATTCAAATAATGTGCAAAAAGGCATTATGATCTTCTGTTTTGAAAATTGTGAAAAAAACTTAGTTGTGATATGGTCTTCTTAAATTTTAGTTTGTAACACGCGCAGTGAGAGTTGTAGACCTCATAACAAATATTGATATGCAAGCCTTTCAAGTCCATGGAGGTTTGAACAGTTTCATAAACAGATTAGATGTTGAAGTTAACTTCTGTAAAGATTATCAATTATTTAAAATCAAAGCACGCTCTGTGGAACAAAATTTCGACGAAAACACTCCAAGACCACTCGCACAAGATATACCATCAAAGGAACTGGAATATGTGCGTGCAAATCGAGAGAACATCTGTCTCCCACAGAGAGCAGCCTTGCTTAAATCGTTGCTAAATTTCTTAAAGAAAGCTTTCCAGGTAAGTCAATAATTGATTAGATAATGAGAATATTTATATATTTGTTTACTTTTGTATTTGACAAACTGTCCTTAATTGAACCTTAAGGAAGTGTTTCTTACGGCATTTGTTGACACTGTTTGACGTTTTGTCTACTAGTGTGTATAAAGAATATCATATTTAGCATTGTTTGTGTGAAGAAGTGTTTTAGTCTAGTAACAGGACTATGAATTTGAATAGAATTTTAATAGAATCATTTAGGACATTGCAAAAAGCATTATATAGGTGTCTAAAATAAGACGCCCCTTTGTGGGCAAGTAACTAGATGTTCAGCATAGAAAATTTTTACATACTCAGATTTTGATATGTATTTTTTAAAATTAAAGTTGTTTACCTAAAGTAACACTATACTAATAACACTAGGTAACACTACATTAAGTTAAAGAGGAATGGCGAAAAATGGAAAAACACAATCAGCCTATTTTTACCTCCTGGGGTGAAATTTCAAAAATTCAGATATTAGTTTTTAGAAAATAATTTTCAAACGCCTCTGAGGAACGAACTAATTTGGTTAAAAAGATATTGTAAAAAATAGAAAAAAACATCCGAAAATATCATAAAAATATTTGTGGCTGTTATTAGTGTTTTTATTAAACCAAATGTTAATATATATATATATATATATATATATATATATATATATATATATATATATATATATATATAAATATATATATTATATGTATATATATAAATATATATATTATATGTATATATATAAGTATATATATATATTAAAAGTATGTGAAGTTTCGTTTATATGTTTTGTGATAGCAATTTTATTTTTTTATTGTATTTATGGCAGTTTTTGCGAAAATATCCATATTTTAATGTATTACCTTTTATTAAGATACCTGCACACAAAAGGTTACCTGATATTTTGACAATGTCAGTTTTGTTGATTTACAGAAATAGATCGTTTAACTGCAACCCAAAGAATTGAAATTTGAATTATACTGGGTTATGGGGATAGAATGCGAATCTTATTATCTTATCTCAGAATCTGTTAAATATGCACACAAATGTGAAATACAATTTTTTTCTTGGTTTCAGTTGAATCTATTACCATGTGTACATGGTATTTTTCTTGCCCTGATCTTTCTTATGTTAAATAGGAAACTCTGTATATTCGTAGAGATTTCAGTAGATTTTATAAAGACCACTCCATCAATAGTTATAGTATGGGTTTGAGGTGTTTCTGTGTTTCTGATATATTGGTATACATGTTTAGTATTTTAACTATGTATATTTAAAGTGATGTAAAAAATATCCATTTTTTGTATGTTGTAAACATTCTGAGATAAGATAGTACGACATCTTGTGTGGGACACTTTGCTGACTATTGTTTCTTTTTTAGGATTCAGCTTTTTCGAATAGCATTCGGCATTTAACTGAAGGGCCATTACCTTCTGCGTTAAAAAATATAATTGCCAATGCAGAATATTACGGACCATCCTTATTTTTATTGGCGACTGATGTAGTAACTGTGTATGTGTACCAAGAACCAGCTTTACTATCTGCGCTGCAAGATACTGGTTTGACAAACGTCTTATTGTATGCTTTGCTGCTTAAGGAGGTATTTTAAAAACGTTTATACATATTTGCTTTTTATAAAAATCTGCTATAATGCAGGATGTCACTAAGTAAATGTCCTGAATTAATAAAAAAAAATACAGTGAATTAATAAAAAAAACAGAGATCTTTATTATAAAAATAAAAATGAGAAATGGTATAGTCCAATACACGATAAATGGTCATGACTAAGTAATACCTTTATGCTTTATGTCTGCTTGTGCATCTGTTTTGGCTAAAAAATCATTCCGACCCAGGGTGGTAGTAGGAAGATTGAAACAATGTTTATATATGTACGTACAAAAATATATTGCGTATTGCTTACTTTGACATAAATTATTGGTATGCGGAAAAGTAATAAGCTATATTTTCTTCAAAATAGAGGTCATGTTGGCTAAGGAACTCTCGCAGCGCCTCTTTTTTGCTACTTATGGTTGGTACTTTATAACATTTTCAAATTTATGTATAATCAGTTAGTTTATAGTAACAGTGAGGCAATTACAAAATTTGGCTAGTTATATAGTTACTGATTTTCACACAGTGTTCCATCACCATCCTGTCGAATAACTCTACGAGTTGAATTTTTTCAAATTTACATATCATTCACTTCATAAAAGAAAGCTAATAGAATCTTTATTAATAGGGTGATACTATTGAAGGTGACATAGTTTGATTATATAATCAGTTTTAGTTACTAAGATACTGGCCTTCTTTATTAATGAAAATATCAATTTTTTCATTTATAATAAAATATTCTGTTTTTTTGGTTTCTTCTTTCAGTCCATTTCACTCACATGAATTATGATAAACATATTTACTCTCTTCTTTCTTGTAAATATCAGTTTTTAACACTTTGAGAACACTTGAACCATTAGAAAGTTTCAGTTTACAGAACTTTTTGTTTTCATATATCCAAGCTGCTTTTCTTTATGTTTGCTTGGTATGGAATGTTAAACAGACATTTTGCTGATGGTTTTTCATTATTTTAAGCCCATTAGTAATCTGAAACAAAATTGAACATTATAACTTTGCAGTTAAATATAACCTTTAAAATATCGAGACTTATGTAAATTACTTTTTACATACCTCAATATGTTTTATTCATAATTCATTGGATTAAATTTTGTAAAGTATTTTCAACTTCTCTAAATTAAGACATAAGAAATTTGTTTTTATTTACAAATATTCGGAATTTGCCTGCCTTTCTCTTCTGTCACTATGGTTTCATTGGTTTCTTATTTTTCGGCATCCAGCCAGCTTTGAGAGTGTCTGATTTTTCATTTAAGTTATAATTTTGGTTTTGCTCAGGAGCAATTCGCCAGCTCTATTCGGGGGACACCGAATATAATCGGGTTCTTACTCCCTTATACTAGTGGCGCCGGCAGTGGACTTCGCTGTAAATATTATTTCATTTTATGGCATTAGGTTGGCATAAGTCTGAAGTAAGGAAGAATGATGGAGGGGAATGTCAAACTTCTTCGAATTTTCTGGAGCTGATTTTCTCGCCCCTCCTTAGAAGTGCAACATGTGTCCGGCTTTATAAAAGTGCCTTAATGGACCAATTTTTTAAAGTACTGAAAGTATGTCATAAGTAATTTCTTTTAAAGTACAGTCCTGTTGAAAGCCTAAAGCCTATTTATGGACATCATCTGGTCCTAAATTTTGGTCCCGTTTTGTTTGGTTCCACATTTGATCAACCACGTGGTAAGTCGATTTTCAAATTAGTTTCCTGCTGTGAGCTAATTCGCAATTATCTTTTATAAACAGAATGGCGCCCTGAATTTTGTTTTGGCTGTCGGTCCTCGAGAAGCCTTTCTAGATGTCTGGAAATTCCCTTTGTTGGTGACCGTTGACGTCGAAGGAGCCCTCTAGATGACTAGAGGTAAGGCAATGTCTTTGAATAGTTTTGTTGTAAATAATTTGTTTTTGCACATTCCGTGTCGATTTTATTTTAAGTCAAACAATCGTTTGTGGGGTTTCAGGTTAAGAATTCAAGATATGGTTTTGGGATATAGTTACAAGTTTATGGTGTAATTTTTGGGGTACATAAACCAAGAGTTCTACAATGGTTTTGGAGTGCCTTCCTGTAAGAGTACGAGGAATTAATTCTTAATTTTTATATTTATAAATTTTATATAAGGTAGCAGAAAGGAAGTAAGTAACCTATTTTTTGTAAAACTTTGGCGAAATACTTTATATTTTTATAACTTTTTCCTTGCGACAGTGTGGTAAAAGAAAATTCATGAATGTTCGATTCCATGTGCGCTATTTAACTTCATTTTCATATTTGTGTCATAACATTTCGCCAGATGTTCATAGGTTGTTATAATGGTAATAACGTTCTATCACATTTCACATATTTGATATATTTTATATATATTTTACATTTTCTTGATTTTTTTTTATATCTTAATGTCAATTGAATTTTTGAATGTAAGCTAAATTTCACATGTCAAAAATTATTTTATAAAACAACTCTTAAAAAAAAAAGAAACAAAAGATCAAGGTGATCATTAAAATTTGACAGTCTGCACTTTATATAGTGTTTTATTAAAAAGCCCTCCAAATCTTTATTTTGTCTGCATTTAAATATCAATATAGATTTCTTCCTAATTGAGTCACAGTCAATTAGGTGGCGCCCATTTTAATTTCGAAAGGTGTACCCGAGAACCTGCAACGTACAGCTCTCCGAAAAGATGACTGACTGCCGTTCGCATGTATTGGTAAGTTCATAAGGACTTTACGCCATAACTTTTTCAGCTAAGGTGCTTTGAGAACTAGCTTTATCATAAATGACTACACTGCCTGGCGGAATATTCGGAAGAACAGAATTTTTCATCTAATTTTCAAAAAGCTCGCTTGTCATGTCCTGAAGGTAGTCGAATAGTCCTTAATGTTTTTTGCTGAAAGTAGAAAAGCGTTCGGCATCCAGCCATCCCTCGAGCCACAGTGTAAGATGGATATTCTCTTTCCTCGAGAAGCAGGTCCCTCTAAAATGCACTTTGGTGAAGAATCTGCCAACCTTTAATTGTAGTGTCATCATGGGTGTCAAACCAAGTCTCATCTAAATAATAAATATTTCGATTTTCTGCGCGGAAATGATGAATTTGGATTAAATATTTTTGTCTCCATTCCACTAGCCGTTGGGTCTCTCTAATGTAAATGCGCTTGTCAATTTTTTAAAATCGAAATCCAATTTTATGCAGGAATCGGCGCAACATTTCGCGACTAGCAGTGAATTGACCGTTTGCTGATAACTTTTCTCGCAAAGAATCAAGTGACGGAATCTGCTTAAGCTCATACATCTCATACATCTCATACATTTCCCTGCGAATTAATTCTGCATCATCATTCCCAAACGCTTTCATTGTGGCTTTGTCAGATCTGTTCTTCCTCTCCAGTGAATTGTCTTGGTCAAGGAATCGACGCAAGGTAGACCTTGGAATGCCGGTTAACTCCACTGTCCTTTTAATGGTAGGTTTAGGTGAAGATTACTGAACGTTTCTTGATTTACTGCATATACGTATTAGTGAATGCGGTTTAAAGCTTTGCATTAGTATGTGAGTGAGAAGGCACTGTAAGGAGTCGCAAAAAACATCACCGTATGAATACAATTGAAGAAAACAAGAGATAACAAAAATATTTTAAAAATAATCAAAAGCCTATAGCCGATCTCCAAACATAAAAAAAATGGGTTAGGTATATTTTGGAGTACATTCCAAAACTGAATGGTTTAATAATAAAAATAATTGATGTTGCTATAGCGTAAAAATCATTTTTAAGTAGTTTATCGATAGAACCGTTTTACCACTTCATGCTGCAGATAAAATGTTAAAAAAATTTTTAGCTTCTATTCAAATAACAGTAATTTGAGTATTTAGACAAAATAATAATTTTTTATTTGGAGAATAATAATAATAATAATTAAGAAATCATGGTTGTTGGGATTAGGCCGTGTCAAATTGGAATTACTATCCGACGTTTCGCCTTCGATTGCACGAGGCATCTTCAGGGATCTTTACTCCACGAGATCTGAACACTGAATGAGCTCGAAGAGATTCAGGCAGGCTTTTATACCCGACTTGTGCTCGCCGAAACGTGACACTGTTTTAAGATCGGTTTCCACGTGTGATGTAGACCGTAACCCGTATCTCTATTGAAATTTTTTGTATGTTTAAATATTTCAATAGATTCTCTAACTTTTCGTTTATAAAAACCTGGAACCGATGCTAGAACCTTGGTTTCCTTTACATTTATGAAATGGCCAGTGTTATGATGATGTTCAGCTACAGCAGATTGAACAATTTGTTTCTTTTTAATACATCGTTCATGTTCCTTAAGTCTAGTTGATATTGAGCGTCCTGTTTCTCCAACATACACTTCTCCATAGGAGCAAGGAATTTTATATACTCCTTCTGTTTGGAAAGGTACAAGATCTTTTGGGGATCGCAAGCATTGTCCAATCTTATGTGTATTGAAGATTGTACGTATGTTGGACCGCCGAAGTAATCGTCCTATTTTATCTGTAGTGCCATGTATGTAGGGAAGAACCACACTACCTAATGGTGGCTCTTTATTATTCTTCTTTGGCGGAGTTGGTTTGCTATGTCTTTTAATTGAATGCGTAATATCTTCAGTGCAATAACCATTCCCTCTGAGTGTTTCGGTCAGTTTCGATGTTTCCGATGTTAAAGAATCTTGATCAGAAATTGAAATAGCTCTTAATACTAGTGAGTTAATAACCGATTTCTTTTGTGCTGGCTGGTGATGAGAATTTGCATTTAAGTATCTATTTGTATGCGTCGGTTTTCTTTACACAGAATGTCCTAATGTTCCGTTTTCCTTCCTTTGAACACATACATCTAGAAAGGGAATTGTTCCATTAGATTCAGTTTCCATCGTGAATTTGATATTATGATGTTGCTGATTAAGGTGGTCCAGAAATATGAGGAGATTATCCTGTCCATGAGGCCAAACAACAAAAGTATCATCTACATATCTAAACCAGTGCTTCGGTTTTAGTGGAGCGGATGTTAGAGCAATATCCTCAAAGGCTTCCATAAAGATATTCGCTACCACAGGTGATAGTGGAGATCCCATAGCTGCCCCTGAAGTTTATTCATAAAAAGTTTTTTGAAAAATGAAATAAGTAGATGTAGGACAAGCTTCCACTAGGTCTATTAAGTTCTTATCAAGATTATTATTATCCAGTATATCTGATATAATTGAAATTGAGTCGTTGACAGGAACTTTTGTGTAAAGTGATTTTACATCGAAACTGACCAAAATATCTTCAGGATCCAACTGGATTGTCTTAAGTTTTTCCATGAAATGTGCAGAGTTTTTAATAAATGAATCTGTTTTTCCAGTAAATGGATTAAGAAAATTTGAAGGATATTTACCTAGTTTGTATGTGGGCGAGTCTATTGCACTGACGATCGGTCGAAGTGGTACGTTGTCCTTGTGTATCTTCGGGAGACCGTAGAACCTGGGAATCTTGGAACTGCTTGGTTTTAATGATTTTTTTCCGCTGGTGGTAGACTGGATGTGTTGATCAAATTGGTAATGCGTCTTTCTATTCTACTTGTGGGGTCTGCCTTCATAACCTTATAGGTGTTGTTGTCCAAAAGTTGAGTAACCTTTTCCACATATTCTGTTCTGTCCATGACGACTGTGGCGTTGCCTTTATCTGCTGGAAGTACCAGAATGTTTGCGTCTTCGTTTGTTGCGACTTCATCGGCTTGTTCCACTGGTAATCTTCTGATTGCTGCTTCAACAGAAGATACTATGTCTTCTACGGGAATGCTACTCGTGTCTATTGCGAAGTTTTGGTCCTTGGAAAGGACGGAAAGTTCTGCTTCGGATAACGGCTTCGATGACAGGTTGATAACTGTGTTCTGCGGAAGTTTCACTGGATTTTTTCTGTTCAGGAGGGCTTCAAACTTCTTTTGTTGCTTAAATGTAACTTCTTGATGGATTTTTTCTGCCTGTGCGTTGGTAATGTTGTCCAAAGTTGTAAATGTAGTGTTTTCTAGTCTAGAAGCTAATTTCAGATGAATTTCTAATAGTTTCCGGGCATTTGTATCTAAATCACGACGTGTTGCCTTAATCCTTTCTCTATCTAATGCATTGCTAGCATACTTATACATATTCTTAGCAGTTCTAGAAGTAATGTGATGTCTCACCTGTAGCGATTTCGGTACATCCTCATTTCGGCATCTAAGGAGAAAGGCCAACTGGCAGAGTAACTTCTTCTTGCTGTTCCGGAGATCGCCAAAAGTTTTGGCATCCTTCTTGGTTTCCTCCCTATAGAGGTTAGCTAACATAGAACGGAAGCTTTCACGGCTTTGGTCAATTAAGAAATCATGGTTCTTGGGATTAGACCGTGTCAAATTGGAATTACTATCCGACGTTTCGCCTTCGATTGCACGAGGCATCTTCAGGGATCTTTACTCCACGAGATCTGAACACTGAATGAGCTCGAAGAGATCCAGGCGGACTTTTCGTCGGATAGTAATTCCAATTTGACACGGTCTAATCCCAAGAACCATGATTTCTTAATTGACCAAAGCCGAGAAAGCTTCCTTTCTATAATAATAATAATCTTTATTAATAGCCCTTGGCTAGCAAAAATACATATACAAATATCTTTGATACTTAAGTCTAGGAGAATCACAGCAATCACAATATAACCTACCTTTCCTACATACTAAATTCGTACAGTTTGTTTAATATGTAATTTACAAACATTCTTAAACATAGCTAAGTTTTGAGAAGCTTTTATACGCTCAGGTAATTCATTATAGTGTTTCAATCCTTTATAATATAAACTATTCTGACTAGAATTTGTATTTACTCTATATAAATAAAATTTGTTATTTGTCCTCTTACGAAAATGATGTTTATGTATATCACTTACAAATATACATTTGTTCAATAGATGTTGCGGCAGTAAATTATTTAACATTTTAAAAATAAATATCATACTATTGTAAATTACTGTTTGTTTTACACTCAAGAGGTTAGTACAATTTAACATTTCAGTTCTACTTGTATATATGTTACATCACAAAATCATTCTCAATGCTTTGTTTTGTTTTTTTTGTAACCTCAGAATTGTTCATTAAGGACAACAATGTAGAGAAAAAATATAAATGGGGTGCAATAATTGTTTTATAGACAGTCAATATAGCATAACAACTCATGTTTTTTGATATACGCCCTAACATATGAACTTTTTTGGTAATATATGTATAATGTTCTGAGAAACTTAAGCAATCTTCTATTATACAGCCCAAATATTTGAAAGTAACTACCCTTTCAATTACCCCATTATTGATCTTAACATCTCCAACTTGATCGATATTAAATTTACAATATTCGCTCTTTATAATCATCATTTTTGTTTTCTTTACATTTATTTTGAGATAATTGTTATTTAGCCATTCTAATAAGTTATTAAGTTCTTCATTCAGTGTTTTTATTATTTCATCAACATTTTCACCCACTATATATATCACAGTATCATCAGCAAATAGTTGGATATCATATTTTTTACAGCCTTAACAATATCATTAATATACAGTATAAATAGGGTAGGCCCCAATACAGTGGGAGTTGAGATATCACCATATTTTATCACTTGCGATCTATCAGTTAAGTATTCTTTGAACCATCTAAGAACCACAGGTCCAATTCCGTACTGGTTCATTTTACACAGTAATAAGTCCCTGTTAATTGTCTCGAAGGCACGCCTGAAATCCAAGAAAACCACACCAACCATCTTCCCTTCTTCCAAAGCTCCTTTCCAGTTGAATAAAATAGCCTGTAATGCCGTTTCACATGAATTTTTTGTTCGAAATCGCGCCTGGTACTCATTGAGAATTCTATTATTCTCAAGATATGACGCTAACTGATAATTTTCACACATTTCCAGGAGTTTTTCGTATGGTGGAACCATATTGATAGGTCTAAATTCTTCAGCTTGTATTGTGCCGTTCACCTTCTCAACTGGAACAACTGTGCTTCTCTTCCATTTTTTTGGAAACATTCCACTCTTCAAACTGCTATTGATAAGGTTGAGAATTTTGTCCCCAATGGTTTCAAATGAGCTTTTTATTATTTTGACAGTAATGCCGTCCGTGTTGCTTTCTTTGATTTTCATTTTCTTTAAGGTTTTTCTCAACTCTGCCATTTCCACTTTATTGAAAAATTCCATTTTACTGTCTACCTTGTATGTAATATGTGCCATTTCATCATGTGTCTTTGTTAAAATCATATTCTCAGATATTTCTTTGACACTATCTAAAAAATATATGTTAAATTGTTCGCTTGTTGCCTTTCCTGTTGTTCTTTTTTGATCGAATATTATTTCCTTTTTAGTTTCTTCATTTCCTATTACATTTATGAGTTTTTTTAGTGTTTTCCACATCTCTGTTGGGTTGTCTTTGACGTCATCTATTTTTCTATTAAAGTAGTCACGTTTTGAGTTTCTGATTAAAGCTACAACTCTATTCCTTTGTTTCTTAAAATATATCCAATCAGGTTCATTTTTAGTACGAATGGCTGTCTGATATAGCTGATCTCTTCGTTTTATTTTATTTTCAATTTGTTTAGTTCACCACTTTTTATCTCCCCATTTTTCATTGAGGGTTATTGTTTGTTCAGGAGCAAATTCATCTAGTACAGCATTCAGAAATTCTTAAAACTACCTATTTAATGTGATTGACCGAATGAATTAGAGTGATTGTTTTATTAGATACATCTAAGAAACAAAAAAATATATACCGGGTGTAAACGAGATCACTTTCGGTCTGCCATTTCTTTATTTCTTAGCTGATTATTTTGTAACTGGCCCGAGGTATTAAACTACCAAAATGCCATTTTATGGAGATGACTTCAGATTTTTGTGACTTCCGGTTTGACCGGAAATGACCCTAACTTTCGATTTTTAAATGAGACACTCTATATATTTTTCAATACTTCAAATTTATGGATCGTTTTACGTCCGATAGTACCAGTTTTGTTGCGATTTTGGTAACGAAACAGAATTTATCACGATATTTAATTTTTAGTCTAGAGGACCATGACCAATTCAGAATCATTCTAGTGAATGTGTACATTGTTAAATACATTTTTATTTTTTTCACCACTTTCTTGCTTTTCAGAAATGTTTTAAGTCGGAAAAATCAATTTTTGGTTAATAACTTAGTTATGTCAAATACAATCATCCAATTTTCTAAGGACGGTTAAATGGAGTTTTTCATAACGCATAGAATGACATAACACAATCATACATGTTGTTTGAATTTTTTTCTAATTTATTTTGTCTCCAAACACAAGAAATGACATGATACAAGATAATGGTCTATGCAAAACAAAAAACTACCAAGCAGGCCATAGAAAAAAGAACATTTTTTATTTTGACAGTTTATTATTTGACATCCGAATTTTATTGTGCTTGTTTTATACCAAGTAATTTTTCTTTCGCGACTTTTAAATAAAAATGTTATTCAGTAGAAGTGAGCAAGTCGATATTTTAATAATATACGGTCAGTGCGGCAAAAGTGCCTATGAAGCTGAACGTGTGTATCGAATGGAATATCCTGATCGACATGGCCATCCGTTAAGGCAGTACATTAATTATTTAGTTAGAAAAATTAGAGAAGTGCCTGATGAACAAAGAAATAGATTTATTGATTTTATTGACGAGGAGACAGAAATAAATGTATTAGGTTTTGTGGAACAAAATTCAGCAGAGAAATTGCTCAAGAACTAAACATTAGTTACCAATCAGTTTGGAAAATATTAAAAAAAGTATAAGCATTTCTGTTTCAAGTATCAACTACACCAGTATTTGTACGAGAGTGATTTCGAAAGAAGGTTTCAATACGCTAATTGGTTTTTGGAAAATAATGGCCCAAATAATTTTTCATTAACGATATTATACACAGATGAGTCAAGATTTACAAACAATGGTATATTCAATCGACAAAATACAAGATATTGGTCTATGCAAAATAAGCATAGATTAAATGTTGGAAATTTTCAAGAAAGATTTGGAGTAAATGTTTGGGCTGGGATATTGGGAACCAGGATAATTCGGCCAATTTTCTTTCAAGGACCTTTAACAGGAGAGAGATACCTACAGTTTTTGCAAAACGAAATTGAGGGGTTTTTAGAAGACATTCCGTTGGCTTTAAATCAGGACATTTACTTCCAACAAGATGGGGCTCCACCCCATAATGCCCAAGTTGTGATTGCTTATTTGGAGCAAAGATTTGGACAGCGTTATATAGCCACAAGTGGAGCGATCCAGTGGCCACCAAGGTCGCCAGACCTCACTCCGCTGGACTTTTTTTATGGGGGTACATAAAAAATCGTTTATACCAGACACCAACAGCAACACTTGAAGTATTGGAACATAGAATACGAGAAGCATTTCAAAGCATTACTCCGCAAATGCTACAAAATGTTGTAGAAGAAAATGGGTTCCGTATTAGGCAATGTAGAGCTGCTCAGGGAGGACATTTTGAAAATCTTATTGGTGGTTAGTTAAAAATATTTTATAGTTAAAAACTAGTTTTAGGGTAGTTTAGGTCATAAATAAACATTAACCAAATTTCTTTTTTATCTATTTTGTAAGGGCATACTTACTTAGGTGGGTGTATGTTAAGCAATGTCCTTTATGGTTATTGGAGACAAAAATAAATAAATTACAAAAAAACTCAAACAACATGTATGATTGTGTTATGTCATTCTATGCGTTTTGAAAAACTCCATTTAACCGTGATTAGAAAATGGGGTAGTTGTATTTGACATAACTAAGTTATTAACCAAAAATTGATTTTTCCGACTTAAAACATTTCCGAAAAGCAAGAAAGTAGTGAAAAAAATAAAAATGTATTTTTCTAACAATGTACACATTCACTAGAATGATTCTGAGTTGGTCATGGCCCTCTAGACTAAAAATTAAATATCGTGATAAATTCTTTTTCGTTACCAAAATCGCAATAAAACTAGTACTATCGGACGTAAAATGATCCATAAATTCGAAATATTGAAAAATATATAGAGTGTCTCATTTTAAAATCGAAAGTTAGGGTCATTTCAGGTCAAACCTGAAGTAACAAAAATCTGAGGTAATCGTCATAAAATGGCATTTTGGTAGTTTAACACCTCGGGCCAGTTTCAAAATAATCAGCTAATATATAAAGAAATGGCAGACTGAAAGTGATCTTTACACCCATTATATAAAAATTTTACCATGATCGTAAAACAATTCTCTTGCTGCACATCGGTAAATGCATTTTGCTTTTTTCTCTCTTCAATTCCGTCTTTGGATTCACAGTTTTCAACCCACGGGCTAAGCATTTTAAAAATTACCTTAATTAAAAACACTTTACGAAAAGATTGTTACTCTAAAAAAAAATAAGACTGTTGAATACCGCTAATGCGACAGTTCAAATGGTTTAATAATAAAAATAAAATACCGACCTGTACTGAGAAACACTTGCAAACCAGACCTTAATTGGGGGTAAAATACCACCTGATCGTTATGCGCCCGGCTACTTCATGACCATTTATCGTCTGTCGGACTATTTAGTCACATATTTTTCTTATACAAAAAAAATTACTGAATTAGCAAACTACAAAGTTTTTGCCCTATATTCATATTATTCCCCACTGAATTTGGGAGATCCATTTAGTGACACCCTGTGTAATTAAGGATTTCATAAAGAGTTTAGAATAAGCTATATATTAAAATTCTTTTAAAGGTGCCGCCTACTCGTGAAGTCTTAGGCTCTCTCCCCAACGTATTTAGTGCACTCTGTCTGAACCCTCTCGGTTTGCATTGCTTTGCCAGGCATAGCCCTTTTGAGAGGCTGTTCCATATTTTGCTATCGCCCGAGTATTTACCTGCTATGCGAAGACGACGTACTTCCGAACCAGCTGCAGATACCGCTTCCAATCTTGGCAACGCCATGGACGAATTAATGAGGCACCAACCTTGTTTAAGGCAGGATGCTACACTAGCCATTATTAGTCTCCTTGAAGAACTTGTTTATTTGGGCACGGACCCCAAATACGTGTGTTGGCGACCGCACGGGCGTACGGAATCAACTACCACCACTACAGGAAGGACTCCTCCTACAGAAGGTTCTTCTGATGAAGAAGAGGAAGATGAAGATGAAACCTCGACAAGTTCACAGAGTGCTCAGGCGCAAGATCAGTTGAAGCAAGGTAGTTCTTCCCAACAACCTATCGGAACTGAGCGACAACCGGTTGCATTGATTGATTATATTCTAAACGCTATGAAGTTTATTGACGCCATTTTAAGTAATAATTCCACAGATGATCATTGCCGTGAGTTTATACAAAAGGTAAGTCGATATTCACACTTAACTATAATATGAACTTCAAAGTTCTTAGGAGAAAACTTTAATTACGTAATAATCTTTTATTTTAGGGTGGTCTTAAGCCATTGCTTCGACTCTTAGGCTTACCCAATTTGCCTGCCGATTGCCCCGTGACTAACCCAGCTCAAGCTGTAGCTACAGTGTGCAAAAGTATATTAAATCTAGCTCACGAGTCTTTTCTTTTTCAAGAGGGTTTGCAGCAACTCAGTGAAGTCTTGGATCGTTTGAAACCACTCTGCGCTCCTGTCGATGAAGCTAAGGCCGCTATGGGCGGTTCTAGGCTTTTAATGGAGTTAGCCAGCGCGTCAGATGCGTCTGCTGCCTTTAGTTCTGCGCAGGCCACGCCTCTTTTGCATGCCATGGGAGCAGCACATGGATATGTACTCATGTTCGTCCACGTTTGTCGTACAGGGCAAACGGAAATTCGTAGCCTGTCTTTACAGCACTGGGGAAAAAAAGAAGGAGCAAAAGTCTTGAAGGGTATGATTTGTTTGCATATTAAAACTAAAGCGTACATGAAAATATGGACTACAAATATCTGTAAATATATATAGTCTAAAATATGGTATAAAAAGGGACATATTTCTATTTGTAATATACTCGAACTAAATAGAAATAGAACCGGATTAAATATCGTCGTATTTCGCAATATTGTTCGCACTTTTATATAACTTTTTAGGTCAACATCGAACGACATGAAGCGGAAATTGTAATTATTTTTTCTTTTTTAATGCGCTGCGATCTCTTATTTAAAAATATTTTTATTGTGGCAATGTGGCTAGATCTATTTGTAATTGGTAGTAACTTTGGAGTTTGAAGTAGAATACTCTGAATATAACTATATTTTTTGGTCCCACGTTAAATTTTGAGTAAGTAAGGCCGTTCTATACCTATCTGTTAACATTTTTTAGATATTAAAATATTTTTATATGTTTTTTTGACCGAAACATCAAGTATATAATTAAATTATGCATGAATGCATCAAGCTGAATTTTTGACATCCACATAAGGTACGCTACTTTTAATTATACATAAGACACATTTTATGGAGAGTGCCCGAAAAACGGTCAGTCGATTTTTTTTAATGGAACACTCTGTATGGTTTTAAGTTATGTTATTGCGCATTGTTTGACATGCGATTAAGAATTTTATATTCATCATTGGCTCGCATACGGGCAATGATCTCAATTTTTTTAAAGAAACGCCACTAATACATTTCAAATTAAAAATCCTTTTTGAATTCCTCGTTCAATTTGTGACAAAAAAATCTCTCTTGCCTTTTTTTCGTATGAGGCGCGGTTTTTATGCAAAAAAATAAAACATCTTAAAGCGTATTTTTCGTTTCTTTAAAACATTATTAAGAACTATCTAATAAAATAATATTAAACCAGAACAATAACAGAAAAT
This sequence comes from Kuschelorhynchus macadamiae, assembly GCA_030620095.1. Lineage (NCBI taxonomy): Eukaryota > Metazoa > Arthropoda > Insecta > Coleoptera > Curculionidae > Kuschelorhynchus > Kuschelorhynchus macadamiae. Next base: position 115,059 of record JAUTXW010002898.1, on the reverse strand, counting down.
AACACTAATAAAATATGCGTAAAGGTACAACAAATGTTGAGAATGACCTCCCTCAGACGTGTCACAAGATTCAACTCTTCGCCTCATTGATTGTCGTATTCGCGCAAGTATTCCTGGCGTATTTGTTTTTGTCTCGCAGCCGGCTATAATTCGATTCCTCAGGTCGATCAACATTTTCGACGGGAGTGAAATAAACTAATGACTTAAGCAAACCCCAAATGCAAAAATCTAGAGGATTTAAATCCGGCGATCGAGCAGGCCAATTTTTCGTACCTCCTCTTCCTATCCAACGATTTGGATACACTGTATCTAAGTGATTACGTAGATTAATGCTAAAATCGACTGGTGCACCGTCATGCTTAAACCGTAAGTATTGTCTCAGCTGTAGAGGAATTTCTTCAAGAAGAACATTTAACTCTTCCTGTAGGAAATTAAAGTAAGATTCGCCTGGTAGTCGTACATTTATTGAAAACTGATGCTGAAAATGAGCTTCAAAGAGTCCATGTGGATTTTCCATAAGTGATTGTTATGGAAATTTCATATACACTGTCGTCCAAAAGTAGCATCGTCAGTAAAGAAAACGCCATTTAAAAAATCAAGTGTGACCCAATTTTGTTCAGTACATAGTCACAGTATATACACTCACAGGCAAAATAATCGATCCACACAAATTTTTGACGAATTTCAATTGCAAATAACTTTTTTATTTAATGCAGGATTTTAATGAATTCTGAAGAATTCTCTCCTACAAATGGAGCAAAGGGGACAGCATGTGGTTCTAAAATATCTTGTATATATCTGTCTGCTGGCATTGCTCCGCCATCGACGATTACCAATTCCGTTCTTGCGTCGAACTGAACACCACCCCACACCATAATGGAGCCTCCGCCATAGCTTACCCTAGGCGAAAAATGGCTCTGCTCAAAATATTCTCCCGTTCTTGTGTAGATTCTTTCACGACCATCCGGTGATTTTAAACAAAATCTGGATTCGTCGGTGAATAGGACATTTCCCTAGCAAATCTAAGCCGTTCAACCCTATGATTTCTCAGCAACTCGGGAGCAGTTGCAGGTCTCCTTGCATGTGATCTATTATCAGACAACCTCCTTCTTATCGTTCTTTCACTTACTTGGACCTGCTGTACGTACTCCAATCTGTTTTTAACCTCTACAGAAGTTACTCTTCGGTCATGTAAAACACTTAGGTAATAAAACGATCATCTCGTTCATTCGTACATCTCTTCCTACCACAGTGAGTTCTTCTGCTGTACTCTCCGTGCTGATTAAACCGATTTACAGCCCTTTGTACTTTACTTCTTGTGACATTTAAAACTCTTGCCACCACGTAATACTGTGATCGTCCATCTTGGATTAAAGCAATTGCTTTGGCAGCATCAGTCGGAGAAATATCCATTTTAAAAATTAAGAAGTAGCCTTACGAAAAAACACACACTTATTTAAAAAAAATAATTGGATTACTTTTGAAAGGCATAAATGACATTTCCAGGTATGGCGTTATTTCACGAAACTGTCACAGCCACCTTGATTTATACCTTAGTTCACTTTAGTTGTTCGCACAAAAAGATTAATAAAAATTGCAACATTTTTTTTTTAATTTCATATATTCCGGAAAAATAAAGATATCGACGTGAACCAAAAACAGAAATGGTGAGAATAGATGCTACTTTAAAACCAAAACTTCATTTAGACCAATTTACTATTACTCCACTCCATAGAGCCTCTTAAACTTATTAAAAAAAACGTCTTTTTGTTTAGTCCTGTATATTATATACGTTGGTCAATTTTTTTAAAAATGTTTAACGTGTGGGCGATTCTCAATAAGTCCATCTAAAATATTCTTCAAAATTCATTAAAATCCTGCATTAAATAAAAAAGTTATTCGCAATTGAAATTCGTCAAAAATTTGCGTGGATCGATTATTTTGCCTGTGAGTGTATGTGTTATACTGTCTTTTCATTTTTATTTGTTCCATCATATTGGATTCCTACCAATTTTTTTACCATTTTCTTTCTACCTATGCCACACTTGATTTTTGGACATAATAAAATAAGTTCAATAAGTAGTTTTTACATTGATACATACCGACATTTTGCTACGTCATGTTGAATTCATACCAGCTTATCCCATTTTCACATCTAATTTTTCTGCAAAATCAATTGAACAAGATTTTTTACGTCGATTTTTTAAAAATTTTATTGGGCCGCCATTTCGTTTCGCAGGCCTGAATTAAAACTCATATTATCAGTCTTCACCTACTCCGTTGGTCCGTAGATACTTCCCAGGTATTAAGTTTCTAAATGCTTTACGTTAACGATCTTCTTGTTAAAGTAGTGTATTATTTGGGGCTATGGTCCAGTAAAAAAACTTTTTTAAAATGTCGATATTTGGCAATTTTATCGTTGCATTCTTAGGACACATATAATTCCTATATGAAACGCATATTATTAGTCTTTACCTACTCCGTTGGTCTGCAGATATTTCCTAACCCCACGTAATACACCACTCTAACAACAGGAAGATCGTGAACGAAAACCATCTAGAAACTTAATATCTGGGAAATATCTGCTAACCAACGGAGTAGGTAAAGACTGATAATATGGGGTTCATGCAGGATACAAAATCTATATATGTGGCCTGAGAATGCAACAATAAAGTTGCGAAACGTCGACAATTGAAACAAAAGACTAGTTTTTTTACTGGATCCTAACCCCAAATAATACACCACTCTTACATAAAAACAAGAGGATCGTTGACGAAAACCATTTAGAAGTTTAATATCTGGAAAATAAACTGACACACAAAAAAAGTGGGGAGCCTAAAATTTGTATCAATTTCAACCCTTAATAATTTTTGAATGGATTCTTAGATTCTGTTAATTTTCTTTGCAATTTATTTCCATACCTTTTCACAATGGTTTTGTGATATAAATTTAAACTTAATAATAATACGGATACGGAATAATACTGGATAATATACAGGGTCAAACGCAAACTTGTGTTTTTTCACCAATTTTTGAGACGCTCTATAGAATGATCTGGCTTAAATATCACTATCGTCTATGAGTCATTTTGTTGCCTGTTTCTTTAGAATCATTTTGTTTTTTAAATGATCCTTTTATCCTTTTTTTAGAGAAAGTGCAGTCCTATATGTAAAGTGCTGTTTTACTAAATAAAAACATAAAAAGACTGCGTATCTATAGACAACATTTATTATAAGCAATAATCAAACTTTTAATTTAAATTTTATAAACAAGAACTTAAATTAATAACTAGTGTTTCCCCCTCTGGCCCTTATTACACTTTGTAAACGCCTTGGCATGCTTTCAATCAGTCGTACAGTTGAATTTTGTGCTTCTCCAAGTTCCTCTAAATTCGCGGGTACATGTGGACGACTACGAACACGCTTACCAAGCTGATCCCAAACATGCTCAATCGGATTTAAATCCGGGCTCCTAGCTGGCCATGGCAAAAGATGTATGCCCACTTCGTCCAAATATTGCCTCACAATACGAGTAGTGTGAGGTCGGGCATTATCATGCATAAAAAGGAACTCCTGTCCTATGAAATGAGCCAACGGTACGACGTGTTCAGCCAGTACATCAATATAACGCTCGCCATTGAGCGAATTTCTTGGTAATATGCAAAGTTCTGTGCGCGCTGCCTGGGAAATCTCAGCCCATACCATCACAGAACCACCTCCAAAAGGTTGCTTTTCTACAAACATACCCTCAGCGTACCTTTGGCCTTCCTGCCTCCAAAGTCGTTGACGTCCATCGGAAGAATGTAAGCAAAACCATGACTCGTCGGAAAATAATACTTGGGACCACTGTCGTACGTTCCACTGATTTTTTTCACGTGCAAAATTAATTCGAGATAAACGATGTTCTGGACTTTAATCCTCTCTTTAATCCGATGACGCACTGTCTCATCACATACATTTTTATTACGAACCTCAAGTAAATGTCTCTTTACAATCACGGCATTTTGAAAAGGCCTTCTTAAGGTTTGCAGGGTAACAAACCTGTCGTCTAAGTTTGATGTAACTCTGGGACGACCCGATCCTATTCTATTCTTCTCACAAACTGCCCAGTTTCTAGAAACCTGTTCCTTGCCCTTCTAGCCGTGGTTTCTGGAACACCCACTATTCGTGCGGCGTGCGCAACGCTCCTTCCATCATTTACTAATGCTACAATCTGAGCAACTTGCTCTGGACTAATTTGTCGTGCCATTACTAATGAAAACAACGCTTCGAAACTGACAGAAAGTCTTTTCAAGGCTTGTCATTTTAAAGACAATTTAAATTTCAAAGCACTCTACGCTTTTAAAATTCCATTTTTATTGAGTGTAAGGGAAATTATAGTAAAACATCACTTTACTTACACTGCTCTATATTTTCTAAAAGGAAAGATACGAAGGTCATTCAAAAAACAAAATGTTGCTAAAGAAACAGGCAACAAAATGACTCATAGACGATAGTGATATTTAAGCCAGGTCATTCTATAGAGCGTCTCAAAAATTGGTGAAAAAACAATTTTGCGTTTGACCCTGTATATTATCCAGTATTATTCCGAATTTTAAATTTATATCACAAAATCATTGTGAAAAGGTATCGAAATAAATTGCAAAAAAAATTACCAAAATCTAAGAGTCCATTCAAAAATTATTAAGGGTTGAAATTGGTACAAATTTTAGGCTCGCCACTTTTTTGTGGGCCAGCGTAGCTGCGGACCAGGTAATAGGTAAAGACTGATAATATGGGTTTCATGCAGGATATAGAATTTGTATAAGTGTCCTGAGGATGCAACAATAAAGTTGCGAAACGTCGACAATTTAAAAAAGTCTTCTTCTTTCTGAACCCTAACTGCAAATAATACACCACTCTAACATAATAACAAGAGGGTCATTAACGAAAACCATAGACACATAATATCTGGGAAATATCTGCGGACCAACGGAATAGGTAAAGACTAATAATATGATGTTCATGCAGGATCTAGAAACTATATGTATCCTGAGGATGCAACAATAAAATTCCGAAACGTTGACTATTTTTTTTACTGGACTCTAACGCCAAATAATACACCACTGTAACATAACAGCAAGAGGTTTGTTAACGAAAACCATTCAGAAACCTAATATCCAGGAATCTGCGGTCCAATGGAATAAGTAATGACTCAAAATACAAGAGTTCTAACCACACTACACCACAACTTGTTACGTTCTGGACGCGCGTTTCGCTAACCAAGTTAGCATCATCAGCAGATGATATAAACTAAAGTAACTTATCCTAACCGAGACTATTTATAGGTAAATGTGGTCACACTTGGTTGCACCCGACTGCACCGTCAAGTAAACAATAGAGGGGACTATAGGGAATAGGCCCTCTGTCTTTATTTAGTGCTTTCTTACCACATTTAACTATTTCTATACTCTCAAATGCATCCAATAATCTATTATTAGATACATTTTTAATCAACTTAAGATTATTTATTCCTATTCGGTGATTGTTTTCCAAAGCATGTTGGGCAACGCTTGACTTTTCTGTTCTTCCGTATCTTAAATGTGCCATGTGTTCTTTAAAACGAATGTTTATGGAGCGTTTAGTTTGCCCAACATATTTTAAATCACAATCATTACAGGTAATTTCATAGATGCCGCTCCGCTCCCTCAAGTCGACTTTGTCTTTGGGGTTTCCAAGGAGATTTTTTAAACTATTCTCCGTTTTGTAGGCTACTCTAAAACCTACGTTTTTAAATACTTTTTCTAGACCTCTCGTATGTCTGGGATCATATGGGATTACTATGAATTTATTGGAAGCCTCAGGTATTTGAAGAGTAGTGGCATCTTTTAACATTTTCTTATGCTTATGTCTATTTACTAGTTTATGTACAAAATTATCATTATATCCATTACTTTTAGCTATATTTTTAATCCGATTCATTTCATTGTTAAAACGTTCTTTACTTAGTGGAAAATTGACTAACCTGTGAGTTAAGAAATGGAATGCTGCCATTTTGTGTTGACGGCAATGAAATGAGTCAGATGTTATATATCTATCAGTATTAGTAAATTTCCTATAAATATCAAATTCTAATTTATCGTTATTTCTAATAACTAACGTGTCGAGAAAAGGTAATTGCCCATTGTTTAGATAACTGTGGGTTACTATGTGTTACTATGTGTAAACTGTATTGCCTTCCCAAAATTCATAAACCTGGGAAGTCCATGAGACCTATTGTTTCAGCTGTTGGATCACCAACGTACAATATTTCAAAATGGTTAGTAGAAGAATTCGGCAAATTAAATATCTCGTATGATAACTTTGAGGTTACTAACTCGTTAGAATTCTTAGATAAAATTAAGAATGTTCACTTAAAAGAAGGTGAAATTTTAATATCTTTTGATGTAAGCTCATTGTTTCCTAGTGTACCCATACCACTAGCTTTAGAGTACCTAAAGGAACTACTTGAAATCAATAATTTGAAGAAAGAAATTATTGATGAGTATTTACTTCTCACAAAATTATGTATGAATCAAAATTTTTTTCAGTACAACAATAAATATTATAAACAACTAGAGGGAACTGCGATGGGCAATTGCTTATCTCCGTTCCTTGCAAATTTGTTTATGGGCAGATTAGAAACCCAATTCAAAAAAGAACTCAAGTATTTCCCAAGGGTGTGGTATAGATACGTAGACGATATATTTGCTATTTTTGATACTAAAACAGAAAATTTGGACACTTTCTTAAAAACATTAAACAATAAATATCCTTCCATTAATTTTACGTACGAAAAGGAGAACAATGGGCAATTACCTTTTCTCGACACGTTAGTTATTAGAAATAACGATAAATTAGAATTTGATATTTATAGGAAATTTACTAATACTGATAGATATATAACATCTGACTCATTTCATTGCCGTCAACACAAAATGGCAGCATTCCATTTCTTAACTCACAGGTTAGTCAATTTTCCACTAAGTAAAGAACGTTTTAACAATGAAATGAATCGGATTAAAAATATAGTTAAAAGTAATGGATATAATGATAATTTTGTACATAAACTAGTAAATAGACATAAGCATAAGAAAATGTTAAAAGATGCCACTACTCTTCAAATACCTGAAGCTTCCAATAAATTCATAGTAATCCCATATGATCCCAGACATACGAGAGGTCTAGAAAAAGTATTTAAAAACGTAGGTTTTAGAGTAGCCTACAAAACGGAGAATAGTTTAAAAAATCTCCTTGGAAACCCCAAAGACAAAGTCGACTTGAGGGAGCGGAGTGGCATCTATGAAATTAGCTGTAATGATTGTGATTTAAAATATGTTGGGCAAACTAAACGCTCCATAAACATTCGTTTTAAAGAACACATGGCACATTTAAGATACGGAAGAACAGAAAAGTCAAGCGTTGCCCAACATGCTTTGGAAAACAATCACCGAATAGGAATAAATAATCTTAAGTTGATTAAAAATGTATCTAATAATAGATTATTGGATGCATTTGAGAGTATAGAAATAGTTAAATGTGGTAAGAAAGCACTAAATAAAGACAGAGGGCCTATTCCCTATAGTTTAATATTGTATTGTTTACTTGACAACGGTGCAGTCGGGTGCAACCAAGTGTGACCACATTTACCTATAAATAGTCTCGGTTAGGATAAGTTACTTTAGTTTATATCATCTGCTGATGATGCTAACTTGGTTAGCGAAACGCGCGTCCAGAACGTAACAAGTTGTGGTGTAGTGTGGTTAGAACTCTTGTATTTTGATCTATCTTCCACCACAGGTTCCAGTGTTAGAACCTAAGTAATGACTGTTAATATGGGTTTCATGCAGGATAGAGGAACTATATATCTGTCCTGAGGATGCACACATTACGTTCCGAAACGTCGACAATTTTAAAAAAGACTTGTTTTTTTTACTGGATCTTAAACCCAAATAATACATTACTCTAACAATTTTTTTTAAACATTGTTCAGCCATATTGGATTTTTACCAAAATATTACCAGGTCATCCCCATATGACAATCGGGTAAGTAGTATTTCAGCCATGTCGCGAACTGACAAACAGCCCGACAGATGGACCGACGGAATTGATAAAACATGTTTTTTGGCACAATTTGAGATCATTGAGTAGTTTTTTGTTTTTTGTTTGGTTCCGCCATCTTGGCTTCGTACCAAACTTTTAGCAGTTGATTTCAACATAATACTTAATGTTTATGCAAAATTTGAAATAAATTCGACAAGTAGATTTTTCATAATATTTTTTAACATTTCGCTAGGCCGCCATTTTGTTTTTGTCATACTCGAGTTTTACCAAAATATTACCAGATCATCCCCATATGGCTCCTAATTTTTGTCAAAATTGAAGTTTTTAAGCTATGCCGCGAACTGACAGACAGACCGACAGACGGGCCGACGGAATTGATGAAACATATTTTTTGGCATTTAGGAACGCTAAAACGTGAAAGATATGTAAAACCTGAGAGGATGATTTTTTTTACATTACAAACATTTTATTTGGCCGCCATTTTGTTTCGCCATCTTGAATTAGTACCACTATTTTACAAATTGATCCCTATATTACAATTACTTATGGCACACAATTTGAAATCAAACCATTAACCAGTTTTTTCAGGCTGAATTTTTAAATATTTTATTCCTCCATTTTGTCCCGCTATCTTGGATTCGTACCAAAATATTTCCAGTTGGTTCCAATATAATACCTACTTGATGTTTTTGCAAAATTTTAGATAAATTGGATGAGTAGTTTTGTAATAATAATTTTTTTAACATTTCACTAAGCCACCATTTTGTTTCGCCATATTGGATTTTTATCAAAATATTACCAAGTTATTCCAATATGACCCCTAATTTTTGACAACATTTTCAAGTCAATCGGGTAAGTAGTTTTTTTAGCTACGCCGCGAAAAGACAGACAGACAGACCGACGGAATTGAGAAAACGTGTTTTTCGTTATCTAGGGACCCTGAAACGTGAAGATCTGAAAAAATCACGATTACAATACTTCCCTTTTACGAGGGAAGTAAAAATAGGCGCGGAAAAAAATCTCTAGGAAGTAGAGCTTGCACACGTTGAATATGAAACGGATACAATTGCTGTTCTTTATAAATTTGAAATACAGTGAAGTTGCTTACATTTAATATGTTGGCAATTTTTCGAGTACTTGTTTCAGGTGACTCCGCAATTAACTCGAGAACTGCCTTCTCTAGTTGCACAGTTCATACTTCTCGAGGGCCCTGCGGTCACCCGTTTGTTTCTTAAATGTACCATTTTTGCGCAAACGTTGGTGAAGGTGATACAACTCAGCATACAATCGTCGAGCTTGCTGACCATTTCTATTACTTCGACCATAAACAAATTGCATATCTGACAATTTCGCATTTGTAAAATTTTCCATACTTTATTTTTTTATTATTTATCAACAATAATGTTATTGCAAACTAAAAAGCTTAAGAATGAAGCATCGCTAACTTGACATTTCGTTAAAATATTCGTATTTAACAGATACATGTTGACAGTACCCCTGCAGCACATATTTATTAGCCCAATATTGGCTAGTTCATATGGGACCAAGAAAGTTTTCGTCAGATTATTTAAATATTATCCCATTATTGTAAGCCAATATTGGCATCCTGTTTAGAACCAATGTTGTTCCACAATATACCTCCAATATATGAAATGTATCTGGGTCCAATAATAAGAACTGATCCTGGACCAATACTGACTCTCAACCTGTTTTTTTTTATTGCCAATATATATATAAATATATATAGGCCCTTTTTTCTAATAGTGCTCGATTGTTAAATTGTCATAATGTAATTAGTATGTCTGTTGTCCGAAAAAACGGATTTTTAACAATAAAAGAAATTGAGAGGGTGTAAAAAAAATAATTTTTAAACATGGTTTTAAATTTTGCTATATATAGTATAATTTAAAACCATCTTTGAAAATGTGTTTACAATTTATTGTAAAAACCGTTTTTCGGCCACCGGACACACACTTATTATACATTATATTAATTTAACAATCGAGCTCTATTACTATAAAGCTTAGCACTAGGTAACTTGAAAAATTCAATCAGATTTTTTATAGTAGCACCGTGTAATTGAATCAACAAAACATGAAAATGAAAACGAGATTCCATCAGTTACTAGACCCTTGAACTGCCAGATCGTTTTCTACTAATTCTTCTTCCTCTCGGTAGGTGCTGAATGGTGTATTTGGTACATTGCGATAATTTTGCGCCCTCTATCACGGTTCTTTACACCTGCCTAAAGAACGAAACTGTCTTTTTTATATCTTTATCGTAACATCTTTGAATCGTCTTCGCACTGCCCCTTAAATAAATGAAAACAAATAAATCTAACAACAAAAAAATGAAAATTTCAAATTGGCATTTGAATGTCCAAGAGCATATAAAACTACATATTACTCGATTGTTTAAATACATTTTCACTTTCGTCCCCTCCCCTTTTTACCCTTACTCCTTATTTTTCAATTTTGCATACCCAAAATCCATTAAAAGACAATATTAATTAACGAATTAATTATTAACAAAGAATTGTTATTTTTACCAATTAACCCCCCATTTCCCCTCAACATATTTCTAATATACCCGGCAGAGTTAGAACTTTGGCGCAATTATAAAAAATTCTTCTTTTGACATGAATTAAAACATAGATATCAATTTTCAGAAATGTTGACAAAGGGTCAAATTACATTTAAAACCTGCCATATGCTTTAAGTTGGAATAAAGTGTAAACCTGAATTTTATATTGGCCCAAAGAGGGTATAATATTGGGTATAATAAATATCAAAATCAATTTTATAGCAGAAATAAATCCTGTACCCAATGTGAGTTTAATCAAGTGATATATGTTTTTATACAAGTTGTTTATAACTGAAGGAAACACTAATTAATTTAAAGCTTAAGAACTTAAGTCATTAACAAATCCGATCTCGTCCTTTCTTTACTGGCAATATTCAGCTTGGCGTGAATATTTTGAAAACAATCTAGTGTGTACCTAGTTCTAGAGCTGCAAATGCAAAATATAGACGTAAATAAAACTTACCAAAATGCAACAAATATTAGCACTTTATTTCACATCAATTTTCTTCGAAAAACGTGAATTTATGGCTACATTGCCGTCTTCCGTGTATACATACACTGACCGGCCATTTGCATTTTGTATTTGAAGCAGAGTTGCCACAGTTAATTAAAAATACTCTCCGAGATTTTTTTCAGATCTTTACGTTTCAGGGTCCTTAGATATTCTTAATAAAAACTAGACCTATACCATTCATCCAAAATTTTGCAGAAAAATTAGCTGTGAGATGGGAATGAACTGGTAAAATATTAGTACACCCATCTTTCTATTCCTGATAACAAGGATGCAGATTTGTGTGTCTGAGCCTTATTATTCTGGAAAAATATGTTATGTCCATATTGGCCCAACGAAGGTACTAAGTTGATTAAAAAACATCGAACGGATAGAAATTTATAAGGGGTTATATATTATATTGGTCCTATATTGGCCCAAAAGTGATATTATATATCGAAACATATATTTTTTACCTATATAATACCTATATAGGATAAAAAACTTTTATATTTGCCCCACTTATAAATATTGGGCCTATATGGGCCGAAAGGTGGCATTATATATCGAAGCGTATATTTGTTACCAATATAACACCTACGTAGGCTAAAAAACTTCTATATTGGGCCAACAGTGCACTAGGCTAGGACCAATATATTGTGCTGCAGGGGTAGTCTACTAGATAATGTATTAAAGAAATACAAAATCCCCGTTAAGATGTTTTATTTTTTTGCATAAAAATTTTTCATTTTTGGTTGTTTTATGTTTATTTATGTTTCGCTTAGACAATATTTTAATATTTAATTCTATTCAAGTGTATTTTGTGTATTGAAGGTCTTATTGTGCTAGTGAAATATATCTCCTTTACTAATAAATTGCAGATTGTAGATTTATAGAATTTGTGTGATCCGGTACATTTGATAGTCTCTTTGGGTAAAAATATCTTTTTTTTTATTCTTGCATAGGATTAGCCGAATTGTATACAGCTTTAGTATGGGAAAGTACCCTTCTACTAGCTTACTGCAGTGACGATCTGATTCCATCGGAATGTGACTTCACTCGGGAAAGTATAGAAAAGCTCAATCAATTTTTTGACAGAGTAAGTTTCATTCATCGATGTTTTTCGCAGTAATATTTACGATTTATTTTTATAGTGCGAATCAACACAAAATGTGGCAGTGGAAGCTTCTAGCCACGCAGCAGCAATTGAAGCCTTATCCACGGGTAGTGCGATGGATGTTGATGGAAGTGAACAATCTAAACCAGACAGCAGGAATTTAAAATACATAAAGCCTCTGTTGGGTGCTTCTTCAAGATTAGGCCGAGCTCTTGCAGAGTTATTTGGACTTTTAGTAAAGCTGTGTGTTGGATCTCCTGTCAGGCAACGTAGAGGTCAGAATATTGTAGCTGCACCACCCAGTCCTTCTGTGCATGCCAAAAAGGTAAATATCGCATTTAGTTTTAACACGATTAAACTAAATAAGAAATTGAATTATAGCTGCAATTATTGAAACTGTAATAATGATAATATACAAAGTTTCACAAAATATCCGGAACGGTGAAATACCTGGGTAACCGATTGACGGAACGTTATGAAATTTGGAATTGGGAGTTTATCAATGGTGCCGAACCTGAAAATTATATTTACAACGTTGCCAGTTTTATAGTTTTTCCGATAGACCTCTTAACTTTATTTTTTTAAATGCAATACTATGTTTTTCACTTATAATGTTATCCAAACCAAAGTGTTTTCGATCCTAGAATATCAAATTTTTCGTCTGGTAATTTTATAAGATGTGGCAAGTCTGCATTTTCATTCAAAAGAACCGAAACGGTCAAATATCTCGATAACAGATTAACATATCGTTATAAAATTTGCCATAGGCAGGTTATCAATAGTGCCGGATCTAAAAATAATATTTACAACGTTGCCAGTTTTATAGTTTTTCCAATAGAGCTCTTAACTTTATTTTTTTAAATCCAATACTTTGATTGTTTTTCGCTTATAATGTTGACCAAACCAAAATGTTTTCAATCCTAGAATATTAAATTTTTCTTCTGGAAATTTTAAAAGATATGACAAGTCCGAATTTTCATTCAAAAGAATCGGCACGGCCAAATATTTCGGTAACGGATTAGCCTATCGTTATGAAAGTTGGTATAGAGGGATTATCAATAGTGTCAGATCTAAAAATAACATTCACAGGGTTGCCAGTTTTATAGTTTTTCGATAAACTTCTCAACTAACTTTCTTTAAATATAATGTTGTTTTAGTTTTTTGCTCATACTGTTGACCAAACCTAAGCGCTTTCAGTCCTAGAATAACAAATTTTTCTTCTGAAATTTTTAAAAGATAAGGTAAGACCGTATTTTCATCGAAAAGAACCCCGGAACGGTTAGATATCTCACTAACGGATTAATATAACGTTATGAAAGTTGGTATAGGGGGATTATCAATTATACCAGATCTAAAAATAACTTTCAAAATGTTATGACATTTGGTTGACAACAATAATAATTGTTGATTAGCTATTTCCAAAAAGCCATGTGATATGTTATACCACATGGTTCTAACAAAGTTGAGAGTTAATTCTATCGGAAAAACTATAAAACTGGCAACGTCGCAAATGTTATTCCATTCGGCATTATTGATAACTATAGCAAATTTCATAACGATATGTTAATCCGATGCCGACATATTTTGGATGTTCGACGTATTTTACTGTTCCGGTTCTTGTGAATAAAAATGCGGTCTTGCATATCTTTTAAAAAATTTAGAGGAAAAATTTGATTTTCTAGAATTGAAAGCTCTTGGGTTTAATCGACAGTATAAGTAAAAAACTATCATAGCATTGCTTGAAAAAAAAAATTTGTGAGTTCCATCTACGATAAAACTGGCAACGCTGTAAATATTATTTTTAGATCCGGCACTATTATTAATTCCCCGATTGCAAATTTCATTTCCATCTTAATCCTTTTCTGAAATATTTAGATTGCGGTTTTGCCATATCTTTTAAAATTTCCAGAAGAAAAAATTGTTATTCTAGGATTAAAAACACTTTGATTTGGTCAACAATATAAGCGAAAAACAATCATAATATTGCATTTAAAAAATTAAAGTTAAGAGCGCTATCGGAAAAACTATAAAACCGGCAACGCTGTAAATATTATTTTTAGATCCGGCACTGTTGATAACCTCCCAATTCCATATTTCATAAGGTTCCGGTTCTTTTGGGAAACCCTGTATGTGTAAATGGTAGACTACAAATCTGACTTCTTACAGGTTTTAGTTTAATAATTAATCGAAAGTGGGTTATTGGATTGCATATATCACACACTTGGATTTTTTTTTAATTAACCAAGTGACTTTATTTTTGACATTCTGTTTTTGCCCTGTATTTGTATATGTCCGCGATTTTCTTTGAAACTACTGAACGGATTTGAATGGGATTGTCACCATGTTGGGTCGTTTTAGTAGATAAAACAAATTAAAAACAAGTAAAAAAAATTAAATAAGTTTAAAAACAAAAATAAAAAAAAGCAAAAATAAAAAGATAATAACAAAACCGACCTCAATTGAAAAGTATGAAATAATGAAGAAATTCTTATATTTTATGCGAAAAACTATATCAAAGCGCTTTCGGCTTATGCCATCCTCAGTGCCACCTGCGAGAAAGGAAATAACGTTTTCTTAAAGGAAAAATCCGAAAGGGTAAATAATTGTTGTGACAGGATTCTAACTATGTTCTATTTTAATTTGGTTTTTTAAATTGTTCAAAAGCCATTTTCAAATGGTTAAAAGTTTATTTGGAAAAGAAATATCCAGTTTATTGCCAAGTTATATTTGAATTAAGAGAATAAACAAATTATATTATAGTACGAACAAACTTTTTATTTAGAGTGGAAAACATTTTTTTATATGTCATTTGCTTAATCGTTCAGGTCAAATTTATTAAAATAGAACATCACGAGGACGCTAGCGGGACAAATATAAACATCAAAGCACACCCTGTATTGGAGGGTTTTGAACGCTTTTGTCTACTTTGATTTCTAATGAAATGCACATGCTGTCTTTCAGATATTTTTTTGTACTGAGCGGAAAAGGAATTGCTCGAATAAAATGCGGCAGGAAAGTTGATTATGTTAAGTTGGTATAATTTTTTATTTAATTAGTTATTTTTATCGAAAACCAAATAGCTAAATTGACTGAAAATAATTTGAAAGAGGAAAAATATGTTATATTTAAGAAATCGGGTTTAGAAAGGGGGATACATATTCGAGAATGACATTTGGGTGGAGTAATTAGGTTAAGGGAGGTTGGTATCTTTAGTGATATCAAATTCAGTGACGGCTCGTGGTCAACTTTCTAGGGGGGTCAATACATATAAACCTTCTTCTTCTTCTTCTTCGCAACCGCATGTCCAGGCACATAAATCGTACGTATTTCTACGAAAATAACGATTTACTTCTTCAGTATACAAAATAAACACGTTTAGTTTATTAATTTCCACTTATTTATTTCTGCTGTTTCGATACACTGTGTCTTTGTCAAAAGCTAACTTAAAACTAACACTAAAATCTGTACCAAATATAAAAAAAATTATATTAATCTTAATGGTATCAATAAAACAATATCGGTGTTTACCCACTCCGTCTATTCTTTAGATATAAAGATTTAACAGAGGGGATCCATTTAAGTCCAACTGGTCATTCAATAAAATATTTCGGAACACAAATCCTCATATAATAAAGAAAAAACAGACTCCAATTACGCTAAAAATTTGAGCCAATCATACAAACGAATATAAAATTTTGCATACGACTAATAAAAGCTACAAATTAAACCATTTGGAAAGTTTAGAAATTAACCAGAGGAAAACCCGAAATATTTTATTGAATGACCAGTTGGACTTAAATGGATCCCCTCTGTTAAATCTTTATATCTAAAGAATAGACGGAGTGGGTAAACACCGATATTGTTTTATTGATACCATTAAGATTTTTACATATATATTTTTTATATTTGGTACAGATTTTAGTGTTAGTTTTAAGTTAGCTTTTAACAAAGACACAGTGTGTCGAAACAGCTGTCAAGCAGAGATAAATAAGTGGAAATTAATTTTTAGTTACGTGTTTATTTTGTATACTAGTGTATAATGAATTTCCATCAAGTAACGGCAATATCGATAAGAAATTTACTTCTATGTTTTTGTCCTTAATTGTTTGCTGAATTTTAAATTTCGGCAAAGGTCGACTACTGGTTTTAAATTTGAGTCATTTCTCGAAGTTCAGCTCGCCATAATAATTGAAAACGGATTATAAAGTCTTAATATTCTAAAACACTGTGGCTACCTTTCTTTAAAACATTAATTTAAACCACAAAATCAACAAACAAAATGTAAAGTCTTCAAAATAAAATCTATAAAAATACGCAATCGTAACCTATCACACGATCCACATTAAACACATCAACTGACAAAAATATTTAAGTTTCCTCGGCGCGGCTGTTGTCCCAAACTTTGCCAACGTAAGCCGTATATTACCTGCGCCCTTATGCGAATTTGATCGGGAACACTCGGTAAAAACTCGCCTTCGTTTATAACCACGAGGTCAACGCGGGCCGCCAAGGGTGCTTTACTAAAACTTTTGAATAAAGGTTTTTGCCCAAATCACAAGCGTTTCCCCATTCTTACATAATCATTTCTACGTGTCACTACCACGTTTTTCAGTAAAATAAGTCTCTTATTCGTCTTATTTTTGTGACATTTCAAATTTTGTGGATTTGTTAAGGTAATGTTTTTTTAGAATTTTGTTTTTCCTGTAAGCATGTAAGCTCCTAAATATATTTGCATGACTGAGAATAGGCTTTACATTTGATTCACATTAGTTATATGCAGTGGCGGCTCGTGGTGAATTATATTGGTAGGTCAGTAACAAATTTGAAAATAGACATACTTAAAATAAAAATAAATATCTTATCTTTAAATTGAGCTTTAAATTCTCTTGAAGTTCTGGTCTACTCTTCGTTGTTTAGAATTGGAAAAATACTGAATGACACGTTCGTTAAAATTGCACGCACATTCCTTTTATAAAAGATTTCTCGATACTTAACATTGCTAAAGCGGATAGTCTATCTTGGCCCAATTCCTCAACAAAATTTATAAGCCCTCGAAAAAGCACTGGATTTTCAGACAAAGCCGTTTCATCATGGCCACGTAGTGCCAGCTCGAATGCCCCACAAAATTTTACACAATCTATAATTTTTTTTAAAACATAACGATTTTTGGATACATTTTCATTAAAATATCTAAGGGTTTTTCTATAAGCTGTGCCTAGCTGAGTGCGAATATCAACACTTCCGACCGTAGCATAGTTCACCGAACATTTCATGTGATCAGCAGAAAACGCATATATTTTTTATTTTTTGTTTTAAGTGTTTTAAGTCTTCATCTGCAAATGGACGGTTTGGCACCATAATGAGTCCGACAAGTCCTTAGAAAACAACAAACCAACATAACAGTAAAATGAGTTAAACACTTTACAACCACATATCGTAAATCGTACATGCTTTTGCGAAAGTTTCGATGAACCTCTTTATTTTTGTCTTTACTAGTTTGTCGTATACTAAGTTCTGGCAAATTGCGACCACTTACCTTGAATTCGGTTATTTTCTCAAAATTAAGTTCGTTAGCACTCTTTAGTTGTTTAATTTTTTGCACTACCGACATTTTATTTCAACTACATTCACAACTCAAACGTAGACCACCTTGAAATTGGTTATTTTTGCAAAATTAAGTTCGTAAGCACTTTTTAGTTGTTTATTTTTTTGCGCTAGTCACTACCAACATTTTATTTCTTGTATATTTCCAACTCACACATGAATCATAAAAATAAAAAATATATATTATAATAAAAATGCCGACGTGATGCCGCAACCGATCGATCGAATTATGAGAAGAGACCGCTTGAGGACCCAAATCGCGATTTCATAGGCATTTGCTATCACGTTCAGCTGCCGCTCGGTAGCTCTGAAAGCTTCGGGTACTTTCGTCAGGCTTTAAGGCAATGAGGGCAATTCGGACTGCCCAGCCTAGCTTAGTATAGGGTGTTTTATTATGCCTAAAGAACGCAATGAGACCATTCGAACCGCCCACACTGGTCGATTTTGCCAAAAATATGGCATAAATTAATCTAAAATATTTTGTTTGTTTTTATTGAGTAAAATATGTCCGCTTTGGTGAAATTAGATGTCAAAACTATATATTTTTATTATACAGGGTGTTAAAATAAAAATAATTGCTTTTATAGTAGATCAGAATGTCTTTTATCTATAGGGTGTCTGTAAAATCTAGATATGTATACCTGGTGCTTCTAGAGATAACTAGGCCGGAGAGTGGGTTCAATGTCTGCAATACCCCCATAATAATTTTTAGAAAAATCTAAATAGTGTTATTTTTTTCGGGACAATGTTAAATACTACTGAATGTTTCAATTTTATTAAATTCCCTCGACGTTGCACCACATAAAAGCATTTTTGGGTTGAATTGTTTTCCGTTGTAGCATTCCCAACCTTACTGTCTCTCCATTGTAAAAAATAGTGTATACTTTACTTGGGCAACAATACCACCCAGGATATAATGATGATGATATCAGGTTTGTTATTTTGCTCTAAACTGAGTCTGATGGCTACTAGAGAAGTAAAAAAAAATCTGAAATCTGAATTACTAATATTAAAACTTTGTTTGTGTTCTAAGAACCATCGAAACCCCATTTACAAATTAAAGTTGAATCGTTCAAGTTTTCAATGAGATTTCGAAGTTTCAGCAGGGAATCTCCCGTGTTTGAAGTATTCTTAGGCATGTATGGTTAAGTAGATTTTGAAGTGGAAGTTCAGCCTGAGATTCACTCACAACAATTCCAGCAGGGTAACATTTTTTTTCCTCTAAGACCTGATCATATGAAGGATATATGGAACAATTAAGGTTTATAGCCTGTATTCATGTGAATTTATACTGGAATTTTGGTAGCTTCGGTTCAGCCACCAACCTCCAGTAAGTCGGGAATACAAGCATTGCTTTTTCCGACTCTTGATTTATGGTTTTTAATAATTTTGCCGCATTTATATTATTTTCGCTCCTATACTGTCCGGTCTCAAGTCATACACTCGATTGTTCAAAAATTCGTTGTTTTCTTCTGTTTGTAGAATTCCATTTATTCTTAAATTTATAATAAAAGTTATTTATCATTTTTTTAGCCTCAATGGTCAATGACGTATAGCCAGTCAGTACCAAAATTCTACCCTTTAGTCTTAGGAATTTTGTATTTAGAATTTTTTTCGGGAAACTTATAATAATTTCACTTAATTGTCGGAAGCTTAATGTTAAAACTCCATGTTCGCCTGTGAGTGAAATAAAAAAAACAATAGATAGCATACTATTTTTGGTGAAATTAAGCAGATCCTGAACAAAAAGACATTAGCCGTATTTATTGGGTAAACGCGCGATAATAAATATTACCTATGAAAACTTTCTTCAGTAAAAAAAAATATGTATAATTGGTTAAGAATTGTACATTTGAAATAAATTTTAACAGGCAAAATTTACAAGAAAATCTACAATTAGACAATAATACACTGCTATTATAACCCATTCAAAATTGTCCGAAGTTTAAATATAACGTTATGACATACAATATTTCTAAACAACACACCTTGCTTGTTGTTTTCCATGATAAATCAACCTTACCTATTAATTATAAAGAGTTT
Organism: Kuschelorhynchus macadamiae; assembly: GCA_030620095.1. Lineage (NCBI taxonomy): Eukaryota > Metazoa > Arthropoda > Insecta > Coleoptera > Curculionidae > Kuschelorhynchus > Kuschelorhynchus macadamiae. The sequence continues at coordinate 95,141 of JAUTXW010002898.1, read as the reverse complement.
ATTTTATTCACTAAGAAATCAATTTTGTAACGAAAAGAAAGGTATGAAAATCACCTCCGAATTGTTTGACTTTGACCTTTCTTAAAACAACAACATGCACTTTCTATAACGTCAGTTTCAAAGGCAACTAGATATTTCATATATTAGAGTCTCTACAAGTTTGGTTTAAAGTAAAATATATTCAAAAAAATATTTTTTATTTCTGCCATGTTTTCTGGCAAAATCGGCCAGTCTGCGCCGCGCGCGGCTAATAGTGTAGCTTATTTAACTTTTCCCAAGATTCGCGTTTTATTACAACTATTAGGAGTGACGGTCAAACGAATAATTTATGTTCTGAAATATTTTTGGGGGATCATTGACCAACTTTTATAATAAATAGCAAATAATAATTTGGAAAAAAGAACATTCTGTTCAAATGTCAAAAAAAGCAATACAACATTTTAAAAGTCAGATATCGGATCAAATCCATACCAATACTCTCTCGTCAAATTTAAACTCTAGGGATATTGTCTACTTTAATTTCAGGTGGCGCTTGCACTAAATGCACTTCTAGCAAAAGGTTTAGACTGCGACGCTCTCCCTCCTTGTCCTACACCGAAATGTCGACTCACCTTCCTAATATGCAGTGTTGGATTCACTAGTCCCATGTTATTCGATGAACGTCGTTATCCTTACTATTTGATGCTTAAGAAGTTTGTTAGTATGGGTGGTCAGGCTACCTTTTTCAAAACATTCAGATGGGCTTTGCAGGGAGATGGTGACGGACCAACTGATGTGAATAGTTTACCAGAAGGGACTTTAGGCTTTCTGGACGCCTGGCTTACTCTATTAGAAAAAATGGTAAATCCCAAAACTATTTTGGAGAGTCCTCATGTTATTTCAAACAGGCCCAACGCAGCCTATAATTTTGATCCCTTGAAGTATCTTATACAAATACACAGACTTGCATTCGATAGCATAGAAAGGCTTTGGAAACACACTCCTATTACCTCGTATGGCAGCCGAATTACTGAAACAATCTTGACTATCTTGAGGCATATTTATTGGGGCGAAAAAATTATTAAGGAAAAGCTGAAGCAGGAAGACGCTAAGACTGATCAGTCTTCTTCGAGCAGCGGACCTGTAACCATCCGTGACAATGATGATAATCTTCGCCAGTTAATTGACATGGGATTTTCGCGAGAGCATGCTCTTGAAGCCCTGTTACATTCCAGCACTCTAGAACAAGCCACTGATTACTTGTTATCGAATCCTCCACATTCTAGAGCATCTACATCGACTATGGATGTGGAAGCGGCAGAAGACGATCAAGTTATGCAAGCCATCGCTATATCTTTAGGTTGTAATAGTACTCTGGATAATCCCCATGCAACAGTTGAAGAACTAAAAACTTTGTTAGACAAATTTACAGAAACTGCACTTTCTATGTGCTTAGAACTGCTTAATAAAATGCCTGAACTGGTTCATAAAACGTGTGAACTTCTAGTAACTATTATGAAACGAAATGGAAAATTGTATAGAGACAATCTTTTACAAGCCATTGTTAAATACATTCTTGCAAATGCCAATGCTATAGCAGTTCGCACATTTAAGAAAACTCCTAGTAAAAAAGTTTATGATGCAATGATTGAAGCCGATGCCTCCAAACGTTTAGCTAATTATACGCATTTGTTTATCTTGTTTTATGAAGTTGCCTCGTACTATGAGATGAAACTTCCATTCATGGCAATATATGGCACTCCTCTAGTGGATTTAGTTATAAGGCTCATCAGGCGAGCAGAATTTTTGATGAGTGAACTTTTTAAGGAGCCTCAAGACATTCCAGAACCCAGATGGCTAGCGCCTTCTTTGTTACTTATTGACGCATATTCAAAAATGGCTAATCGCACTGACCGCATGTGTAAAATGCATATAAGCACTAACAGAGTATGGCGGTGGTATGATTTAGTTACCGGCAGATGGACTCATTATTCCGCCACAAATAACAGAATTATTAGTGAAGCTTATTGGTCTGGGGAGCAGAGTGTTAGAGTTACCTGTGGAAGAAAACGGTATACTATTACTTTCCCGAATATGTTACAGATGAATGATGAAACCGGAAATAATAGACCAATCGCTATGACTCTGCTGTCTTTGACTCATCCTAGTTGTACTAACGTAAACGAAGAGCCTCCAGAGGAACCTTTGTTTGCGGAACTTACGGCCAAAGAGAGAAAACGATGTATGCCTATTCCACCGTTGTCCAAAACTCAAATAAAAATTGTTTTACAAGCCTGCGTAAATTTATTGCATATGCCGTTGGAACGGGAGTTAATGCACTCCATATTACAAGTTTGTGTAAGATTTACTAGGGATTTTGAGATGGCTAAAGTCTTCGTGGCCGCTGGAGGTATAAAATGTCTTCTTCGGATAAAACATATCCCCGACTTCGGAGGTTTTGGAGTTTTGGCAACTATTTTGATCAGACACGCTTTAGAGGAACCCAACACATTAAGTTATGCAATGGAAAAAGTTATCAGAGGGAGAGCCTTAGGTACTATTCCACCACCTTACAGAGATTTAGTTTATTTGTTCAGACAGCTAGGAGCTGCAGCAACACGAGATCCAGATATTTTCTTCCAAGTTGCAAGAAACATTTTAAGATTGGATATTTCTGCTTCTAAATCCGGCGATGCACTTGATGCCGCATTTACATTAAAAGTAGAACCTTCGACACGAAGTAAAGCGCCTCCCCTGGAAGACGTAGTCTCTATTCAAGTTGTTTACGATTTGCTCGATGCATTGTTAAAGCCTTTGGTAGAAAAAGGTAAAGAAGACAACGATAGTGACAAAAAAGATGTAAAAAAAGCTAAACCTACTCCCAGTAGAGCTATTGGACTTACTTCTTCAGTCTCAAGCTTAGCTGGTCCCTCTACATCTACAAATGTAAATACCTCTGTTGACAAGAAAAAAGATGGCACAAAAAATGCTTCCACTGCAAACGATAAGAAGGATGATAATAATGGAAGCGTGAAACCAATGCTTCCTAAATCTGTTATTTTAAAGATCTTAGCAGATGCAGTAGTTTCATATGGACCTATCGCTAAATTAGTGACTGAGTACACCTATAAAGCAAATTGTGCCGAAATAATTAAGGAAGATACCTCTGCTTTGGCTTTCGTTTTTGACAATATCCTTCCTGAAAAGGAAAATATATCCGACTCCGATTGTTCTACGATGTGTCGTATGTTAATAGCTGCCCTTGCATCGGCAAACCATTCCCCAGATGCCCAGCTTACACTTGTTTCTGAGGTAAAAACAGCTCTAAATAGGGCTCTTGTTTTGTCAGAATCTTCAGAGAAACATAGCCAGATCCAACATATTTGTGGAATCATTTCAACCATGATAGATAACTGTCCCATGCCACCCCGAGGAATGAATAATGTGGTTCCTGTAAATAATATTATCAAGGTATTTATTTATTTTTATTTATATGTACATTGTATTACTTAAACGACATATTTTAGATGATGATTCGTCGTGGTCTGTTTCATGATTTAGCAAAAATTACGCATTTTTTGGATCTATCTTCGCCGCATACTTCGTTTACTGCTAATGCTGCCTTAAAACCTCTAGAATCGCTTTCAAGAACTATTAACCAGCCTGGTCCACATACCACTACAGCTAAGGGAAGAAAGGTACTTCAGTAATATATTAAGTTATCGACTCGGTGATTACTGTGTTTGTTGCCACTTAAATTACAAGCATAACATTTCATTAAAATATATTTGTAGTCGAGCGGTATTGGTACAGAAGATGCATCTACAGAGACAAGCACACAAGCAGAGGCTTCTTCCAGGTTAGAAGAAGAGGATACTGAAAATGCTGAAGATGCGCAGTCGGAAACCACTACCGAACGGAATGAAACTGAAGGCGATCGAGATAGGCTAGAAGAGATTATGGAGCAAATTTTAGATGGTGCTACAGAAAGAGTACGTAACCCTACTATGGAAATTGATGTTGGTCCTTTAGGTTATGACCCTGAAAGAGATCCTACGGTACAGTATTGTTCTGAAATAATAGGCTATTAAACACAATCGTATGACTTTCATTTGTTTGCATATTAATCTAGGATTTAGTAAGGTTTCTTATATAACAAACAGAAAAAATATTTAAAACTAGTGTTAAGAAGATTTTAATTGATAATGCATTTTACAGTTTTGAAGATTTTATTAATTTTAATTTTAATCTGTTGTAACTTCATTTACAGTAATTCACATATGTATTCTTATTGACGTGTGTAAGTACTAACTATGTATTATTATGATAATAAACTGTTTTGATTTGATTTGATTATTTTAGGAAGAACTAATGAGTACCGATTCAGGGGAATCCGATTCAAATCCATCAGACGACAATGATGAAGACGGGAATAACGACGACGATGATGGAGTCGATGTTACTATGGATGACAATGATGAAAACGATGATAATAACTATGAGGACGATGATAATAATGATGGTGAACGAAGAGGTAGAGGTAGGTTGTTTTATTTTTAATTCATTTTGATTTCATATTAATTTATGTTTTAAATATGTTGTTTGGGATATAGGATCCTTCAAAGGCGAGGTAAAATGCGTTAAAAAAAATCTATCAAAAAGAAATACAGGGTGTTAGGGCTTTGACTACAAATATTTTAACATAGTATAGTATGAAGGATTTTAAACAAAATATTCTTATAAACCATCGGCAAATTCGTATTTTCGAGATATTTAATTTTAAAATGTTTAATTTTGGAGAAGGTTTCAACTAATTCCAAGACAACATGGCAACATTGCTATTTGCTTGGACATCAATGTGATGGCAATCTCATCACCTGCATTTTGTCAACACAGAAGCCCAGATAAACCTACACCAGATGCGAAATATTAGTTTATTAAAGTTTATTAAAGTTACTATTAGTAGCGAGTCAATTTTCTTTGGCCTCGGCGCGAGAGACATGTATGGCCCGCACCAAAAATTTTGTCGGATATTAAAAATTATTAATAAATTAAAAATAGCATTACCCGCACCAATTCAAATTTTTTTGGAAACAAAATGTTATGAATATTTGGGTATTATAATATGTGAATTACCGGTTTTGTAAGGTCCTTATTTTTGCTTTTACTGCGATATAAATTTGATTTAATCTTATTTCATTAAAATGAAAAACTAATTATAATGGTGTTTTAAAAAAATGTCAAATGCTCATTTTCCTGCACTATTCAGAAAATGGTGTTTAAATTAGGAAAAAAATACGTTTTTAACTTTCACAAATATATTTATTTATACACAAAATTATAAAAAATCTTTAAACATTAATTATGTAACTAGTTGATTAAGAATATCCTGTATTTAATTAACCCTTAAGTGGTAACACACTAAATCAGTTACGATTACACTAACAGACCGTCTGAGAGACGTTTTCAAAAAAAAATATTTTTTTATATCTCTCATATTTTTTTTGGCTTGTTATGATTCATTAGCCATAAAACTATACAAAAAAACCTACTTAATATGTATTTGTTCGAAATTATTTTTAAAGTTTGAATTGAAAACTTTATTTTATGTTTTTTGACACATTGGTACTTGTCAATGGCGTTAAAATAATATTAAGAGGATCGGAAAAAAATACATTTATTTTCCTATTAAGGATATAAAAATACAAATGTTTAGCACAAAACAACAAAAAACAAGCAAATGGTAAATAAAATTGCAAAGCCTAAAGTTGGGCTTGTTCGGCGCACTCTCTACACACTTTTTTTGGACACTCCAAGCAGATTGGTCTTTGGCAATGGTAGAAAACATAAGCCGTTCTTCTTTTCTTTTTGTAGTGACAAAGTGTGCAGTCTTTTCTTTTTTTTGTAATTTTTCAACTAGCATTTCCAAGGGTTGGTTTACTTCATTAACGCCCAAGATTTCACATATGCTCAATTTCAATTGCCTCGGTAAAAATTTGCTTTCCAGTCTTCTTTTGAGATGGGGTTCCACAAGCTGAAATGTTTATTTTTCGATAAATTTTGAGCGTTCTAGGTGGTTAGTGTTTCTGTAAGATTCATAAAGTAAACTGTGCTAATGTCAAACAGTCTAAAAAAACACTGCCATAGGCCAGCGGCGTGTTCGACGACTACAACTAAACTTGCTACATTTTTAATCTTAAGTGTCGACACCACCTTTAGTGCAGTTGTAATCAGCAATAATAACAGGTTTGTTGGTTAGTGGGTCAACACTGGCATGGTGGTGGGAAGACGATAGCAAAAGGACAGCCTTATTGTTTTTTGTTGTGTGCGAAATCAAAGTGTAGCCATATAGAGTTGTTCTTACTTCGCGATTTCTTGTTGGTAGGAAAGCAGCAGGTATTTCTTTTTTGTTCTCCTTCAGAGTTCCTATACAAGTTAATCCTCTTTGTTTCATGGCTTGCACCAACTCAATCGATGTGAACCAGTTGTCAAAAGTTATTGACCTATTTGAACCAAAAAGTGGTTTTGTAAGTCGTAATACAGCCTGTGTAGGTTTATTGAATTTTTTTTCTTGGTGTGATAGTCCATTTCCATCAGAATTTTTACCCGTATAAATATATGCGTTCAAAAGAAAGTTGGTTCTGGCATCAGTGCAAGACATTTACCTCATATTTCACAGGCTTATTTGGGATGTACATCGTAAAATGACATCGACCTCTAAATCCTACAAGCATTTCATCGATGCAAGCTGATTTGCCTATGGAATAAGATGTGTGACAGTTTTTAATAAAAATATCGAAAAGTTCTGATCCTGGAGCGGCTGGATTTACTGCTTTTCTCACATCCCTGGTTTTTGGGCCATCAAACCTCAAACATGTTAGAAGAAAAGCACATCTTTTTTCAGACATAATACACCTGATAATTTCCCTACCAGTTCTATTGGTGGCAAATATTGTATCTAAATTTTCATTATTAGATTTGAATATGGATGTCAATGCTAAGAATCCCATGAAAGCGTAAAATTCAGCCATGTCGAGATCCCTAAGCGTTGGTGAATTTTGATTCTTATATTTAGCCCTCTCTCTCTATTCTAACATTTGTCCACTTTTTCACATGTCATCACTGAACAAGAGCTTCCAAACTAAAAAGGGATCAACAGCATCTCCAATATTTTTAGCTGCTTCTCGTAAACCAGGTAACTGTAAAACTATGTTGTGCTGTGGCCGCCGCCTTCTATTTGACGTGGCAGGTTCTTTGAACTATTTAAATCGGTTTTTTCCATAGTAATATTTTGAATTTCCTACACGTTGTTCCCTACTATTTTCCATACTTTCTCCACTGTCACTCCCTATGGTCTCAGTTTCTTCTCCGATCTCCGAAGCTTTTACTTATAAACTATTTAACTGAAAAGTAAAAATAAATAAAATTAAACATAAATACAGAGCTTTCAAAAATTTGAATATTTTTTTAAAAGCTTGAGGCTTTGTATCAAGTGGGATGATGTCTCATGCCTCAAACTTTTTAGAAAATATTCAAATTTTTAAAAGCTCTATATTAATTTTTACTTTTCAGTTCTATAGTTTATAAAAAACAGCTTTTTTTAAATATTTTTTCATTTATTTTATGTTGTATTTTTTTAGCATAATTTTTTAAGCACTGTATACGAAATTCACGACTGGACACCATACTATTGTATTGTCATCGGGTTTATGTACGTATATCAAATTACAGTCAATTCAAATAACCGGAAATGCTTCAAGAGTTACTGCAAGATTTGACCCAAACATACTAACTAACTAACTAACCAACTGTCTATCATAGAAGCGATGTTAAAAGTTTTAAAAATAATAGTTACCTTCAACTTCAGATTCCGAGTCATGATCGCTCTGTATAGCAAAATTCTCATTACATTCTGCCTCTGTGTCACTGTTATCGCTTGCTGCCTCTTTATACCACTGTAGAACGGTATCCTCGTAATTTGGATCGTCGTATCTTACTCGCTTTGAGCTACTGGATCCTTGATTCATTTTTCACAATTCGAGAAAAAACTAACGTTAACGTTAACACTCCGTCTGCCAGACAGCGTCGACAGTTTGACTCACAATATTTGGAAACCTACGCACTTCCGCAAAATGCTGTGCTCACCTCTAATGTATATACGTACTAAAATTACCAAATCGGTCGACGTTTAGAAGTGCGGTGGTAGGGAGATTTCGCATGTCCAGCCATGCGGTAGCGTCTGTGAGACGGTGTGTTACCACTTAAGGGTTAAGGAATTACCATTTACTGCAAAAATCAAGGGGGTTTAGGTCTGGTGACCTCGGAGGCCATTTTCTAGGTTCTGGGGCATTTCGATCTTTCCACCTATCATCATATCATCAGTCGTATTATCCAGATGTTGTGACACATTCCTCTGAATGTGGACAGGAGCTCCATCATGAAGAAACCAGGCACTGGCTCGCTGAGCTAAAGGAATATCTTCTAAAAGAATGGGCAAGTCTTTAGTTAAAAACTGGAGGTATGCCTCTCCTGTTAAAGGCCTTGGTAGGTCAAGGTCGGATTAACCGATTGTGGATTATTCCAGCCCAAATATTTATTGAAAACCGGTATTGAAATCGGCCTTGTTGAATCGCGTGTGGATTTTCTTGAGCTCAGGTATGAGTGTTATGAAAATTTAAAATTCCATCTCTCGTAAAACAACATTCGTCAGTTATCAGTATGTTTAAAGTGAAAAATTCCTTTTTTTTCGGAGAAACCAGTCAAAGCCTGTACTCGCTGCACATGATAAGGGTACAGAAGGTTTTCAAAAAGGGTACCGTGAATGGTCCAATTAGAAAATCCAATTTGTCGCGATATTTCCCGAGTGCTCAAACCAGGGTTGTCTCCACTAGGGCTAAAATATGTTTCTCGTTTTCGGGTGTTATTTGCCTTTCAGGCTTCTGATTAGTTTAACGGACGTTTACACTTCCCGTATCGCGAACTCTTTGTAAAACCGCCACAAATGTTCTGTCATTAGGACACCTCCCGTTAGGATATCTTTCCCGGTATGTTTGGGACGCCAAATTAGCATTCTGTCTACACTCTCCATAAATAAGTAACATGTCTGCATATTCAATATTCGTATACATTTTCAAAGATTTTAAATCCCGACTATGTATTAAAGAAAGTGAAAGAATCAAAAAACAAGACAACTGCAACTGATATGTTTGCGAATTATTATGTTCGTTGAAGCCTGGTCGTTTCTCTACGATGGGCAGTGTTGCCGTTTTCAAATAAACATTCTATGGCAAAATAAAACAATTTATTCGTTTTATATTTTTTAAATTTAGGTCGTTCAGAAATTTTACTAAGAAAAAATTTGTAGGCATTTTGTAGACAATCATATACTTAATTGTTTTACGTATTAAAATTAATAAACGTGTTAACGATATGCTTAAAAATTAATAAAACAAAATACAACTTTAAGACCGTTTTTCTCAAAAATGGTAAGGAATTGACGCTATGTTATTTAGGCATTTTTTAATCAAAGTGGTCCATACTATCACGTGTTAATATATTTGTAGTCAAACCCCTAACACCCTGTATTTCCAAAAATGCTTCTCTTCAGTTAAAATTCAGTGTAATACCTAAGGCCAAAGAGGATTTTTAGGCATAATCACGTTGAGGTATAATTAGATTTTGTTTATTTTCATCAGTGAAATATAGAAAAACATCTCTTAAACAATACTATGATTATTATTATTATTATTAATTGCACAAATTACATCTCAAACGTTTATTCTCTTTCCCCCTTTGGCAAAATTCAATCGTATCGACAGATGGAAACATTTCGTTGTTTTTTTGCCGACGGCTAACTAATAAGAATAGAAATACAGGGACAAGAAAAATATCATTTTCTTAATTTTGAATACTCCTTAAATACGCTCCTGTTTAATAATAATTGTAATTTAAAAACACTTATTGTAATATGGGTATAAAGTAAGACAAAGTTAGAAGCAACAAGGGCGAAGTTGCAAAAATGTATAATTTCGACTAAATTAGGTTAAGGTAGGTTAGGTCGTTGAAATGGTAAAAAAAACTTATAATTGCGAAAAACATCTGAAAATATCATTTTATTTAGGAAAATAATTAGTTGATCGGGTGGTTGAGCTATTATTTCTTGCCGATCTTTGACTATTAAGCAAAATTCAATTTTCTTACGTTGAAACACGTTAATTAAGCCACTGGCTAATAATGGATGAAAAAATTAAACCACAATAAAGGTAAAAATCCTTTTTTAATCAAATTTTCGAAAGGTTGCAGTTTAAAACTTATTAGGCTTACAAAGTATGAAGACACGATAGTAAAATGGATGGACCATTTCTATAAAATTAGGTTTTTTAACAGGGTGACAAGACAAAAAATTAGTCGACTGTAAGTCGAGAAAAAAAACTGCTAATAAAAATTCGATTAGTTTTGAAATCCAAATTAACAAATTATATAAATAATAGTCGGTAGAATCTGAATTACGACTAAAGTTATTGAGGCCCTAGAAACATAATGTTGTGTAGCAAATTTTATATTTTAACAGTTTAACTGTCATGTTTAAATTTTAAAAATATATTACAGAAGTGCTATCTCGTACTGGCCTAAATCAAAACTCTAAACTATTTAAAAAGACATCTGTCATTATCGAAAACATCAAAGTTTTTATAAAAATCACACTAAAATAATTTTGAGAGCTGTCACTAGATTTTTTCTTTTAAATTTTCAAACATCCTATCGGTTACCGAAAACCCCAATATTTTAAACCTTTTAAAAGTTACACTAGAACCGATTTTGACTGGTGTCAAATTATAATTTTTCAATAAAAGTCATTAATAATCCTTTCTATTCGCTAATACCATAAATCTTTATTTTAAATTGTTAAAAAGATACACTTTTTAACAGTTTAACCAATTTTGACAGCTGATTAATTATAATAAAAAAAAAGATCTTATCTATAACCAAAACACTAATAGATAACTTAAACAATTTAAAAGTTTCGGTAGAAGAAAATTTTGACAGCTGCAAAATTATTTCTTTTTAATCATCAAATCCCAAATCGATATTTTAAACTTTGTAAATTTCCACTAGGAAAATATCCAACAGCACTCAAACCAGGATTTTTAAGGAATTGTAAACTGTTTTCTATACTCTCCTTATATTACACACAAGTTTTTATCACCATATGACTTTTGGTCAAAATTTTTTATTTCTTACCTATCCAATATACAAACAATTCCCTATTTAATACTATGACACACCCCTGTGCAGAATATGTGAAATCCTTAATGGTCCCTGTAAAGCATAAAAGCCTGCAAGTATTTAATAAAATGTGCCAAAATTAGCAACACTACTAAGTACTACGATTTTTCGAAAAAAAGCAAGAAAATATCGCAATAATTTTTTTCTCCAGAATTTTTTTATATGGGGATTATTTTTTTACGATTTACCCAAATTTTGTGTACTAAATCAATTCTCCTATCCTTCATAGCAGTAAATTTATTTATAACATCCTCATAAAATGGATGAGTTGACCTAATCTCCTCCAGAAATTCCTTTTGAATTGAAATATTGCCTAGAGAAATAAATTTTTCTTGAGATATTGTATTTCTTAAATAAGTTTTTACACGTTTGAGGCAAGAAAAACTTCTTTCCACTGAAGCACTTGTCGACGGTATTGTTAAAATAAGGGAACAGTTTATATGCTTCGGTAAAAATATCTTTAGTTTCATTCATTTTTTTCACTTGCTCTTGCAGCGATATATTCCAATTACTCTCATTGGCAAAAATAGGACCTAGCTCATTTTTAAGTCGTTGACTTTTTGAAAATATTTCCCAATATAACTGTAACTAACAAATGTTTAGACGGGCCAGTCGGAAAATTTAAACTATATTCGGAAAATTTAGCAGAATCTGCCAAACATAAATATGTTAGTTTTTCACAGTCTTGAAATCCATTCCATTAAAATATGGTCCAATGTTTCATAAAAAAGGGTTCTATGCTTAGCCCCAATTTCTTCAGGTGAAAACTTAGCCAGCTCACGTTTGTAATGATTTATTTCTGTAATAGAATTTGCTTTATCAAACATGGTACTAAAAAGCGTTCATTTCTTTTTTTACAGAGCGCCTCACGACAGCGTTTTATATTTGATATGCAAAAATGAATGTCAAGCGATTTTTTTTTTAAGAACGTCAAATAGTATGTCCGTGATTGAGAAAATGTCATTAAACACTAATGCCAGAAACGTGAATTCAAAATCGTTCATCTCACCTAAAAATCCTTTCGCAAGTCGGGTTGATTTTCTATCATATTTGTCACAGTTTGTATAAATTCAAAGACGTCTTTTAATTTATTCCACTCTTGAACAATCACATTTACTAACTTCGAATTTGAAGACCAACGAATTTCTGTAATTTTTGGTAGACGCCTCGTAGACGCAGATGTAAGAGCATACGTTCGTTTGGCTAAGTGATGAAAAAATGAGGGAATACCACTAAGGCTTGCGAAAAAAATTCGACATTTAGAAATATTTTTAGACTTTGCTGCTTCACAAGGTTAAGACGAAGCGCAAGACAATGGACAAATACAGCCTGCGGGGCTTTTTCTTTTATTTTTTTTTTTGAAGTCCATTTAGATGCCCAGACATCACAGTTGCGCCATCGTAACATTGCCCTATTAATTTATGTTTATAGTCAAATTGGTCCAAAATTTGATCCAATAGAAAATATAAATTCTCCGATGTTCTATCGGAGCTGACATTATAAAATCCTAAGAATCTCTCGACTACTGAACCTTCTGAATTAACGTATCTTAAAATTATGGAGCACTGGGAGGTTTGCGTAACATCAGTGGTGTTATCCACTTGCACAGAAAAAAACTGTGTTCATTATTTCATTTTTTACATGATCATTGTAATAATCAGTAATGCATTCAATTATTTCGTTTTGAATAGCTTTCGAGTCACCAGTAAAAACATTTTTAATTTTTTCGTGATGATCTTTTAGTTCTTGGGAACTTCTCGATATTGATAAACCTAAAAGCTCTTTAAAATTCCCCATGTTTATTGACTCGCTGCTCTCATCATGGCCGCGAAAATCTAACTCTTGTTTTGTAAGGTACAAAACTGCGTCAATTACCAAGCATATAAATAGTCTATTTGATCGGACGTTTTCGTTAAAATGTATTTTATATAGGTTAGCATTTTCTTTTAAAGCGTCAGCTATAGTGCTTTGATTTTTTACAAATGTTTTTAGCATTAATTTACATTTTATATGCTCCGCCGAGTCTTCATGTTGATGTAAAGACCTTGAAATATTTAACATACTTGCAAATCCTTCCTTATTCCACACTGAATATTTATTGCAAAATAGTAAACAAGGCCAGCAAAACAATTTTTGTAATATTTGGCTACTACATAACCATTTGTACGCCGAACACCAGGATGACTTAAAACTTACGTTCCATGTTCTGCCGCTTTTTTTATTTCTCTTTTTGCGGAAATTGACAAGTCAAACCTTGGCTGCCCTACATTTAATACATTCCTCTGATCTTGTTCCTTCCATCGATTAAATGGAGTTTCCAACAAAATGCAAACCACATCCGTGATCGGATTTATTTTAAAGCGTAAATATTATAGTCAACTAATAATGTACATTAATAAACCCGACACCAAATAAAGTTGTAACAACACCATAAATAAATATATCAAAACAGTCAAGCAAACCGCAAAGGAACTCACCGGTTGGAGGAAAATCCGCAAAAATAAAAGTAAACAACCACCCCAAACTGAACGACACGTGGGTGTAGTGTACTGGGCAGCAATTCGCCGAGACCGTTGTGTGGCGCTAGTTAACATTATTCTTCCATTCGCTCGACGTCATCGCGTACGCGTTGTCATGGCAACATAGTAGGAAAATCGTAAACTAAACATAGCACCTCCAGCAAAGTCGAAGCGGTTTGCGCCACTGTTATAGTTTTTATAATAAAGTTCGATTGAAAGTTTTAAAAAGACATGCCGCCAACGGTCAAGTAAAATATTCGAGATGTACAGTTTATTTTTTGCCAATTAAGTGTAAAAACTAAAATTTTAAGAGATTTATAATAAATATAGTTAGATGTTTGCTTGTTTATTTTTCCTGGTGAAGTAGCACTTCACCTACTTCTCCTGAATAGCCGCCAGTGTACCTGCTGCTACCTGGAGATAAAGGTTTATGTTTCGAATGTCTTGACCTTGATGTCTGAAGTCTGATTTACTGCTTGACTCATTTTTATTTTGTGCTAATATTCAACAAATTATGTTTACTAAATTTAGAAATTATAATCAACCATAAACAAGAAAATAAGTAAAACCTATTATTTCTAAACTATGTGCCCATTTCCCTCGTCACATTTATTGCAAATTCGGTTTTGGCTTTCCAGTGCATTTATAATTGCTTCGTATTCAGTTTCTTTTTCTATAAATTGTATCTTTCAAATAGGCCCAAAGGAAGATATCCGTGGGCGTTAGATCTGGGCTGTTCGCGGTCCAGCTGATTGTTCCATATCTCCTTATCCACGCATGGTAAGTATTTTTAAGAACGACTCTTACTGCCACAATATTATTTGGTGGTGCCCCGTCTTGTTGCCAAACTATTTTGCCGAGGTTGAAGTGGTAGTTCATTGATAAAGTGCTCAATTTGATTTTCCAAGAGTTCCAGATATCTTCACCCATTTAAGCTGCCACGGATAAAAACCGGATCTAACACGTTATGCCCCAAAATGCCAAACTTTTATTGATGATTGTCCTTGACTCGACAGCTTGTGGATTTTCATCACCAAATATGGCAGTTTTTTGTTTATAAATACAGGCAGTGGTAAATCTCGCCTCATCGGTCAATGAAATTTTATTGAAATAATCTGGACCTTGATTAAGACTTGCTCTTATAATTTGAACAAATTCATGTCTTTTTTTGTCCGTCATTTAATTGTTGAACTGGCCTAATATTAAAATCGTGGCGTTCTTTTAACTCTAAAGGCCTCTGAACTGCTCCATAACTAATTTTCTTTCGTGGTCCATACCTTATATCTTTTTTGTCTATTTTCAAAAATAAAGTAGTGGGGGAAGGTCAAACATTTTTACTTTCAAATGGAGATATCTCTGTTGTGGATGAACCGATTTTATTCAACTTGGTCTAAAAAAAGTGTTTTTTTGCCCTACTCGTGAAGTCATAAACTGTACCGTGACTTTGTTTGTGGGCACTAGGTGGCGTTGTTTCGGAATTCTTCAAATAATGCTGATTTTCCCAAATAAAAAAATCAAATGGTACGCTATGGCTTTTATATCACAATCATTTCATAGTTATGAAGGGCATTGAATAGTGAAATAAAAAATCCAGGTCCACATTTAAATTAAGAAAGTTTTGATGATGGTCTCTCGAAACTTCGGATTGGAAAATTAATCTCGCCCTCTGGTAGAGGAGAAAAAGTGACAATGATAAAGTGGAAATTATGTTCATCTTTATTTCAATTAACCCCAAAGTTGTAGGAAAACCAAAAAACTGGAAAAAAACGAGGCTCCAACAGAAACTTTAGTAATCTCGCATAACTGTAAAGAACAAAACTTAACAATGGAACAAAAAATACTAACACTCAGTCTCATAACCACATAAGCTTCGCAATAAAATATGTAGCTAAAGCTAGGGCGAGGCAGGGTAGGACTCGGTTCGGGCAAAAAGATTAAACCCAGTTCTACCTGGCTTCAGTGAACCAACAACAAAAAAAACGACGAAATAAACTGACAACTAACAATAAATAAACAAAAAAACTATTTAAAGTAAAAAGATTTAGTATATATATGCGACTCGACCTACTAGAAGAAACAATATGGTGAACCGTAATAAGAATGCCATCCAAAGTATCTCTATAGCAGAAGTGGAGGCGGCAGTCACCGAGCATTAACAAGACAAGAAGAAGCACTTGAAGCTCCTCCCCTTGTTATACTTATCTCACTCGAATATCGGATGCTATGCTTTTTCGATCCCTCGAAGTCGTTGCCGGGCGAGATGCATAAACCGGTTGTTCGTCGTAGAATAAAGTATGGAAATATCCTTAGAGTAAGAATAAAAATAGAGTTCATTATTTACATATTTAGCCACTGCCAAAATTACCTCACAGTATAAGGTCGATCGTACGACGATGCCAAGCCTAGCCACGAACACCAATGTTTATACCAATTCATATTACGGTGAATATGTTTAAACATGATGCAAAGCAGTATAAAGAAATTACTTTTATTGCAAAATAGTAAAATACAAACTAAAATACACAAAGCCTCAGGTCAGATTACACCAGTAACAAGAGTTTTAGTTAGATATGGCAAACCCGATCGACAACTCCACGTATTAGACCATCCCATTGTGGGATTAGACCATCCCACTTTCATTGACAAGGCATCCTTATAGTAAAAAAGTATAATAGTCTGCAGTAAAGATTGTTACAGGGTCACGTGACCGGCGGGTCGTGGAACTACAATACATTTTAACATTAAAGAAATTAATTTGCTAAAAAATATTTTATTAGATACCAAGCTTTTCTTAGCATCACTACTGCACGTGTTTTAATGTATTATTGTGTATTTGTTGATATGGTTCAAATCTTCTAATTATATGGTGCCTTACTTCAAGAAGCAGTGTTCTAAAGGTGCGGTGACATTAGAAGAACATTGATTTTTTAAATATTTAATAAATAAGTTTTATTTACTTTATCTTGGACATTGCGAAAGGAGCTTTAGTTGACCTAACTATGGTGCGGCAATGTGAGTTCCTAAAAAAATGGCCGTTTAAGTCTGGAATTTTCCAGTAGACATGTCTAATGATACCTTATTCACTTATTTTGGGTCACATGACCAATCCGGTTTAGTATAATAGAACGTTTATTTCGTCGGGGGTCATGTCAGAATCCTCACAAGCTTATGTGTTTATGAGACTGAGTTTTAGTATTTTATGTTTTATTCCTTTAAGTTTGTTCTTCACAGCTATGCAAGATTACTCTAGTTTCTATTAGAGCCTCGTTTTTCCAGTTTTCTGGTTTTCCTAAAATTTCAGGATTAATTGAAATTAGATATGCAGATAATTTCCACTTTGCCATTTTCACTTTTCCTCCTTTACAAAACGGCAAGATTAATCTTCCATTCCGACGTTTCGGATTCGAGAGACATCATCAACTTTTGTATTGCCAACTTTCGAACTTGAAAATAATTTACAGCCATTTCTCTTGGCTGATTTACCTATAAATATTTTTTTTCTTAAGTTCTGTCATTAACGGTTCCCGAGCTACAGCCGACGTCCTCTATTATTGGACCACCCTGTATTTTTTTTTATTCGTTATTATTTATTGACAGATTCTGAATTATTAGAAGAAACATTCAGAGTTGCTACCAACGATCGAGATGAAGACGTGTTGATGATACATTATGAAGGGGAGAATGAGACTGCGTTACCTAGAATGATCAGGTGGAACGAAAATGGCTACACTGTTCCTATGCTGGACGATAATTCTGGCGACCACGGTAATTATTTTTGTTCATACACGAGTCTATGCATTTGCCCTAGCTGGTATTTATATTCTAATATTCTTATATTTTTTAGTGATTATTCATCCTCTGTTACTGTCAAGAAATGGTGGTGATTCTAGTCAGAACACAGTGACTAGAAATCAACGCACAAATCGTGCTCGACGATATCAGTATTTGTTTAACCCAAGAAATCCCAACCCTCCTGTGATATTACAAAGGTGAGATATAAATATTTAAGCTTTGCTGTGCAATATCAACTTCTAACTCTATACTCATAATTTCTTTTATAGATTATTGGGCACCCATGATCCCCATGCTATGGCAAACATGATGACGGCAAACAATATTCTTTCCGCTCCTTCAGACATGACCACAGAGCAAGCCAGAGTTGTTATTATGGACAATTTTGGTATGATTCCTCCCAACGAAGAACAAATCGACTTCGTGGATCAGTCTGGTTATCTTTTTGGGCCCAGTTTAGCCGCCACATTGAATCATATTCCTCCAGTTGTCCACTGGTGGAATATGGAAACGAAGTTATTAGATTTGGAATCTGTTTATGATTGTACGTCTTGGATTTGCAACAGGCTAATGCCCATGCTTATTAAACACAGGAATGAAGATTTGAAAGCCAAAAAAACCAAAGATGAGGAGGAGAAAGCCAAAAAGCGGAAGGGAAAAACCGAAACGACTGAAAGTACAAATGAAAACAAGGAAGACAAATGGCATGTCCTTCCCGAACTTCCAGATGATAGCGACGACAGTCAAGTTATGTTGTTTAACTATGCAGATGATGAAAATGATCAGAATAGTAGAGGTGTGAAATTTGCACAGAAATGTTTGTAGAGGTATGTCGTATATCTAAATATAGATTTTTTTACAGAGCGAACTGAAACTCAACAGAATACTCGAGAAGGAACACCGCCAAGAGATCAAGAGAACAATCCGACAACTCGGGATTCTATTGTAATGGTCAATTTACCATCACAGAGGGGGGCTGTGGTTTTTAACTACCCTAGTGATTCAAGTTCGGGAGACAGCTCGTCAAATACAGGTAAATTAATTTTAGTTCAGCAGACTTCTTCTGTGGTATTTATTAACTTTATGGTCCCAGTTACTTTAATTGTTTTATACAAAATGTTTATGTGATTAAGTACCCCTTACAACTCTTATGGGAAATGTCTCTCAGTCAATTTTTCTGAAAAGTTTATATATTTTTGATATAAAGAGCCTTAAACTCCAAATCTCGCATAAAATCGTGGAGAAGACAGGATGACATAAAATGAACTATCATATTTAATGATTTATTTATGAGTCGGTACTCTACAGAGTTATTCTACGTTATTCCCACAATTTATCCCTGAAATTAAGCGTTTTCGGACCAGTGTTCATATTAAACTTTTTATTTTGGGAAATAATCTACTTTAAATATGTTAAAAAAGCGTATTTTGTGTTATCCACTTTTCCCCATTTATTTTCTCTGGGACTTGGGAGAAGTTTAACACCCTGTACATTAAAAATTAGCAGAAGGATTGAGTTGTGATTATGAGAGTTTTTGGTCAGGACCTATTCCCTAGAAAGAAGTCCAATTAATATATATCTGGTTTGAGAAATAAATTGATTAATATATATATACATATATATATATATATATATATATATATATATATATATATATATATATATATATATATATATATATATATATATATATATATATATATATATTGAGCACATTCTGAGATGAACGACCAAACGACACCATGAATGAGATTGACACTGATAAGATGAGCTGAATGGAGGCAATTAAAATAACATCTTATATTATTAGCAATTTGATGCGTGGAGATTTTTTCAAAAAAGAAGGACATCTGTATATCAAACGAGGTGAACTATAAAAGTTACATTAAAGAGAATTTTTTGATTTATCATCCCCATCAGAGAAGACCAAACATCCACTATTGTGATTATTTCTCTGAAGGTTAACCTTTTGCACAAGATAAGGCTGCAGTTTCAAGAGCAACGCATTAAACTTTTTATTTTGGGAAATAATCTACGTTAAATATGTTAAAAAAACTTATTTTGTGTTATCCGGTTTTCCCCATTTATTTTATGTGGGATTTGGGAGAAGTTTAACACCCTGTACATCAAAAATTAGCAGAAGGATTGAGTTGTGGTCATGAGAGGTTTTGGTCAGGTCGTTGAGAACAACCACACATCAAATTTTCAGAAAAATTGACTGAAAGCGCTACTACTAGCTCTTAAAAAAATAAGATCTATTAATAAAATTTGGTACATTGGAGGTGGTTTTTAAATGATGTATTACTGCCCCCGACTTGCTTTAAAATTTGTTAAAAGATAAAGGGAATGAAATGGTAGCATTTTGTGGAAAAACCAGTAGGTTCAAGAAAAATTTTTGGTAAAAATTAAAAAAAAAAATTACTTATCCAATTGACTTCTCAAATTTTACACAAAAATTAAATGTAATAAGAGGTTTAACTGATAAAATGTTGGTGCGCATCCATTATAGCGGAACAAACTATTGGCCTAATAAAATGTTTTAAATATAATTATCAAAAAACCAGTAGCCCGATTAAATTAAAATTTTCCTCAAAAATTATGTCATACAGGGATGAAGTTGTAAAATTTTGGTGTGAATCCAAAGTTGCAAAAGAGAATGGCGAAATTATAAAATATTTAAAAAGTCGGTCAAATTCTATTTCTTGGAATAAAACCTTCTTTTTATCGAGGAAAATGATAAATTACGCAATATATATTTTATAGACGATAAAAATAAAAATTATTAACAATTAAAAAAATATTAGTAAATAAGATTTAAAGTAAAGTGTGTAATGAAGCAATATTTCTATGTGAATGTATTAAATTAATGTATGTGTGTATCTGCTATATGCTATATACTATACAGGGTGTTAATTAATGTCTTGGACATATTTCAGGGGGTGATAGTATTCGACAAAATAGGAAAAAAATGCCAATATATACATGGTCAAAAACTCACCATTTTCGTTATACAGGGTGCCAAAGTTTCAATTTTTTTCTCGTTTTTTGCGTTTTTTTCCAATTTCTTTGAGACAATTAGTTCAAATTTAGAACATATATTATTTTTAAGAACCTCTACGAGAAAATATTAAAATCGTGGATGGTAGTATACAGGGTGTTACATTTTTTTGCACCACCTACAAGTTTATCTTGCGGAACTTTTTTTTGCAGCACTCTGTATGAATTCTGATATAAAATATAAACTCTTTGTTCATTTCTTTAGCTCTTTCGTATTTTGCATTATTCTCGTATCTATCACAGTTTTCGACTTATTTGCAATAATTGCCATAGATGCAAAGTAAGTGTAGGCTAAATAATGAAACTGGAAAAAAAGGTAGTAGGCTGAGGCAGGTCATTTGTTAATTCTGTTCTTTAATCTGACATTTTGTAAGAAATATTTTTTTGTTTGACGTTTTCGTAGTTGTTTGGAGTTGTTTAATGATGGTTGAATTCACAAATTAAGAATATGCAGAAATTCATATTATTTATGGACTTGCCAGGTCATTAATCGTCCAATAAAACTTTGAAAGCCATCGTTAGTTCGGTGGGGTGTTTCCTAGAATAAGTGCCTGTTTCTTGTTTGCCTCTGAGGGATTCGGAAATTAATGTTTGTGGAGAAATAAGACCATGGCATTCTCTCGACGTTTATTTAGGCTGTTCAGTCCAACCAACTGAATCCTAGTGCTATATGGTATGTCTTTGTAATAAAATCTGTGTTTGAATAATAATATTTGGCAAAGCTATAGTGCTTCCTAAAATAAGAAGAAAGCTGAAATGTGAACAAAAGTCCGCAAATGCTTTGTTTTTAACGTAAACGTTATTCGCACTTTATCCCTGAAATTAAGCGTTTTTGGACCGGTGTTCATATTAAACTTTTTATTTTGGGAAATAATCTACTTTAAATATGTTAAAAAAGCGTATTTTGTGTTATCCGCTTTTCCCCATTTATTTTCTCTGGGACTTGGAAGAAGTTTAACACCCTGTACATTAAAAATTAGCAGAAGGATTGAGTTGTGATTATGAGAGTTTTTGGTCAGGACCTATTCCCTAGAAAGAAGTCCAATTAATATATATCTGGTTTAAGAAATAAATTGATTAATATATATATATATATATATATATATATATATATATATATATATATATATATATATTGTTATTGAGCACATTCTGAGATGAATTTACAACGTTCAAAGATTTGCACACTTTTGAGTATGATGCTTTGCATGACCCAAACGACACCATGAATGAGATTGACACTGATAAGATGAGCTGAATGGAGGCAATTAAAATAACATCTTATATTATTAGCAATTTGATGCGTGGACATTTTTTCAAAAAAGAAGGACATCTGTATATCAAACGAGATGAACTGTAAAAGTTACATTAAAGAGAATTTTTTGATTTATCATCCCCATCAGAGAAGACCAAATATCCACTGTTGTTATTATTTCTCTGAAGGTTAACCTTTTGCACAAGTTAAGGCTGCAGTTTCAAGAGCAACGCATTAAACTTTATTTTGGGAAATAATCTATGTTATTAAAAAAACTTATTTTGTGTTATCCGGTTTTCCCCATTTATTTTATGTGGGATTTGGGAGAAGTTTAACACTCTGTACATTAAAAATTAGCAGAAGGATTGAGTTGTGGTCATGACAGGTTTTGGTCAGGTCGTTGAGAACAACCACACATCAAATTTTCAGAAAAATTGACTGAAAGCGTTACTACTAACTCTTAGAAAAATAATATCTATTAATAAAATTTGGTACACGGGAGGTACTTTTTAAATAGTGTATTACTGCCTCCAATTTGCTTTAAAATTTGTAAAAAATAAAGTGTCACAAGGGAATGAAATGGTAGCAATTTGGTGAAAATCCAGTGGGGTCAAGACAAATATTTGACTAACAATTTTTATAAAAAATTATTTATCCAATTGACTTCTCAAATTTTACAGAAAAATCAAATGTAATAAAAGGTTGAACTGATACAATTTTGGCGCGCATCCATTATAGCAGAACAAAATGGAGGCCCGAATAAAATGTTTTAAATATAATTATCAAAAAAATTAATAACCCTAGGAAAAATTGTGTCATACAGGGATGAAGTTGTAAAATTTTGGTGTGACTACAAAATTGCAATAGAGAATGCAATAGGAAATGTCTTTATTAACGTTTTATTTTTATTTAACCAAGCTTTCGAAATATTTTTATTTCTTCGTCAAGGGTCTTTAAAATTTAAACAAATAAATTTTCTTAATAATATTAGTAATATATGCCTCTAGACTTACATATAATAAAAACGAAACAGACTTGTAGAGATTTTGAGAAAAATGCTTGGTTAAAGCAGATATTTCTATACGTAGAATTTTGATGTCGAACGTCAAATTACAATAAATAATTTGTTTTTTTGACGGCAAAAAATTGAAAGTTTAAAATTTAAAGGTTAAGAGGATGTTCATATTTGAAAAAATATGTTTAAATTTTAGGTAAAAATAGTACGAGTATGTATAGGAAAGCAAACTTTAGAATCATTCGTATAATTAATTATAATTGTTATTATTACCACTATTATCATTATTGGAAAATTTTGTTTCATCTCAAAATAAAATATAAGAGTAAATTGAACTTAAATTTTCGATATCTGTTTTTTTATTCATTGCCAAAAGTTCTTTTTTAATTTCTGCCATTTCTAAAAATGTTCTTTTGGTAGTATTATTTTCTACTTGTAAGATTTTAGTTTGTAGGAAATTGCATGTGTGGCCAGCATCAATTATATATTCTGATAGTGCGCTTTTGTTTAACCTTGCATCACTTCTATGTAATGCATTCCTTTTGAGAAGTTTGACCAATATATTTTTTGTCACAATAATTACAAGGAATACAGTAGACACAATTCGATTTGTTTGAAACTAGATCTTGGTCTTTTAATTTACTATAAAGTGTTCCAATCGTTTTTATTATTGGAATTATGAATATAAGGAATTGGTCAAAAAAAAAATTAGGTTCAGGATTCAAATTTTCTGGATTTTGAGGAATATTTGTATTATTGACTGTGTAGTACTTTTCTCATTATATTAACAGGATAAGATTTATCTATAAGTATTTGTTTTAATATGTTGAAGTTCTTTTGTTTTAAAGTTGATTGAGGAAGTTTTTCTCTTCAGTTACTTTCATTTTTTTAGAGTGGTTTTATATACCAGTCAGTGATATGTGTATAGTTATTAAGTCTAATAAGTCTTGTATCAAGATAAGGCAGGTTATAGTCATTTTCTTTTTCAGATGTAAATTTTAAGTTATGATCATAATTATTAAAATTTCGTCACATTTATTGTAAGGTCTAGAAGTAAAAATATTATCTACAATTTTTTTAAAAAAAGGAATTTCGGAAGATAGTAAAGGGATGCAGTTGTCAAGTAAGTCATCCATTACATATTGGGCAAGTATTGGAGAAGTAGATGATCCCATTGGAGTTCCTAAAATTTGTTTATAGAAACAATTTTCAAAAGAAAAATTATTTTTGGAATTAAAAATTGTTTCAATAATACTTAAAATTTTTTGTTGTGATATTTTACCGTGATTTTGAATGACGTTCTACCTTTTAATTATAGAATTTCTAATTAAATCTAGTGGAACTTTTGTAAATAAAGAAATAACGTCTAAACTAATTAATATATAATTATTAGGAATTATTTTATTATTAATGAAATTGGAAAATTCGAAAGAATCTTTTACGTAATACATATTTTCAGAATCATAAGATTTAGTTAAAATGTCACAAATAAAAATTTTATGGTCTCCCTAAAATTCACAAACCTACACTGTTTTTGCAAATATCAGAAAAAAAGTGGTAGTCAAATAACAATTGTTTGAACTAATATTCAACGTGTGTGCAGTTAATACAGTATAACAACTTTACTATAAGAGAGAAGTGTATGCCAATATTAAAAAAAAACCGCAGTTACAAACAATTGCGAGCAGTCAAAAATAAATTAAAAACACTGAAATCCGCATTCAATTTTGCGCAAATACAAACAAAATACGGGTAAAATCAATACCTCGGACCAAATAAAATATGCAAACCTTACTTCTAATTAGCTATATAGCTAGTCACGTGATTTTTTTAAATTTAATTTTTGGTTTTTGGGCAAGCAGGGATGATTAGATTTACCATAATCATTTAATTAAAAAAAAATAAATTAAAATCTGCCTACAGATTTTCAAAAACCTGTTTTTTTACACAGTAGACACATGAAATGTCCAATGTTAATTGTATATGATTTTTACACATCTTACACAATTTCAATATCTCATTTTTAGAAAGAGAAACTACTAATGAATCAACCAGAAACTTCACATTGGCTGTCGCTGACGTCATGGTCGAGCACAGAGAAGGTAAGAGTTTAATTTTACATAGTTAGTCTATGAACGTATCGTAGTTATCCAGTTTAAAGCAAAAAAAACATACTTATTTCTCATTTCCTGGGCAAATGTATAAACAAGTAAATGGTGCTCCAGTGGGGTTCTCACTATCAACAGTAGTGGCGAATTTATTTATTATATATTTCGAGAAAGAAGCTCTTGATGACGCAAGTTTGAAGTCCAAATTAAGAATTCGTTATGTGGATGACATATTTGTTATATGGCAGCATGGCCATACAAACCTCGAAAATTTAGCGTAAAAACAATTTTAAGGTTTTTTTGAACAAATTTTCTGGAAAAAATACAGCCACCTGGGACGACTTCTTTTCAAAAAATCAAAAACAGTCTTATGACGCGTATCTTGTTCTTATTAGTAAAGTATTAAAACTGCTTTATTTTTAAAATATAAAGTAGATGAGGTAATCTGAGCTTAAAATAAGGAAATAAGATAAAAATGGATGAAAGTTCTAGCTAATTTTAATACAATTTTAAATCCAAAAGTTGAAGTTAAAAATATTTTGATATATTTTGTTGTAAGGTTGTGATTATATCCATAAACTCGGATTGCAAGTCATGTTTTAAATTTCGCGGGCGTCTGTCTCATCCTGGAGCAAATGCCGGCTTTGTTGCAAAATAAAAAAAGGAAACGATACTACAAATACCAGTTTATCCCTATATTACATTTTATTTGTATCATTGGCGGCTCGTGGTCAAGTTTTCAGGGGGGGTCAATACATATAAACCACAAACAGCCGTATTCAGTAAAGAAAGAGGTTTAAATTTTAAACCCTAGGTCTAACCACACTACACCACAACCTGTTACGTTCTGGACGCGCGTTTCGCTAACCAAGTTAGCATCATCAGCAGATGATATAAACTAAAGTAACTTATCTTAACCGAGACTATTTATAGGTAAATGTGGTCACACTTGGTTGCACCCGACTGCACCGTCAAGTAAACAATAGAGGGGACTATAGGGAATAGGCTCTCTGTCTTTATTTAGTGCTTTCTTACCACATTTAACTATTTCTATACTCTCAAATGCATCTAATAATCTATTATTAGATACATTTTTAATCAACTTAAGATTATTTATTCCTATTCGGTGATTATTTTCCAAAGCATGTTGGGCAACGCTTGACTTGTCTGTTCTTCCGTATCTTAAATGTGGCATATGTTCTTTAAAACGAATGTTTATGGAGCTTTTAAGTTGCCCAACATATTTTAGATCACAGTCATTACAGCTAATTTCATAGATGCCACTCCTCTCACTCAAGTCGACTTTGTCTTTGGGGTTTCCAAGGAGATTTTTCAAACTGTTCTCCGTTTTGTAGGCTACTCTAAAACCTACGTTTTTAAATACCTTTTCTAGACCTCTCGTATATCTGGGATCATATGGGATTACTATGAACTTATTGGAAGCCTCAGGTGTTTGAAGAGTAGTGGCATCTTTTAACATTTTCTTATGCTTATGTCTATTTACTAATTTATGTACAAAATTATCATTATATCCATTACTTTTAGTTATGTTTTTAATCCGATTCATTTCATTGTTAAAACGTTCTTTACTTAATGGAAAATTGACTAACCTGTGAGTTAAGAAATGAAATGCTTCCATTTTGTGTTGACGGCAATGAAATGAGTCGGATGTTATATACCTTTCAGTATTAGTAAATTTCCCATAAATATCAAATTCTAATTTATCGTTATTTCTAATAACTAACGTGTCAAGAAAAGGTAATTGCCCATTGTTCTCCTTTTCGTACGTAAAATTAATGGAAGGATATTTACTGTTTAATGTTTCTAAAGTGTCCAAATTTTCTGTTTTAGTATCAAAAATAGCAAATATATCTTCTACGTATCTATACCACACCCTTGGAAAATACTTGAGTTCTTTTTTAAATTGGGTTTCTAATCTGCCCATAAACAAATTTGCAAGGAACGGAGCTAAGCAATTGCCCATCGCAGTTCCCTCAAGTTGTTTATAATATTTATTGTTGTTCATCAATAATTTCTTTCTTCAAATTATTGATTTCAAGTAGTTCCTTTAGGTACTCTAAAGCTAGTGGTATGGGTACGCTAGGAAACAATGAGCTTACATCAAAAGATATTAAAATTTCACCTTCTTTAAAGTGAATATTCTTAATTTTATCTAAGAATTGTAACGAGTTAGTAACCTCAAAGGTATCATACGAGATATTTAATTTGCTGAATTCTTCTAATAACCATTTTGAGATATTGTACGTTAGTGATCCTACAGTTGAAACAATAGGTCTCATGGACT
Source organism: Kuschelorhynchus macadamiae (assembly GCA_030620095.1). Taxonomy (NCBI): domain Eukaryota; kingdom Metazoa; phylum Arthropoda; class Insecta; order Coleoptera; family Curculionidae; genus Kuschelorhynchus; species Kuschelorhynchus macadamiae. The sequence continues at coordinate 67,825 of JAUTXW010002898.1, read as the reverse complement.
TCCCAGGTTTATGGATTTTGGGAAGGTAATACAGTTTAGATAACTGTGGGTTAATATGTGTTAGTTTGAATTTTAGTTTATCGGACACAAGGTTTTTTTGTAGTACTTTTTACTTCTGTTATCATTTTTGATAACGGGTTTTTCTCAATTAAATCGTAAGGACCAGTTTGAATCAAATTGTCTACTCTTTCAAAATAATCTGTTTTGTATAGTATACCAACCTTATTTCCTTCAGCTTTTAAATAAAAACTTCAGTATTTTTACGAGAAACATATTTTGATTTGTTGTTAACGGCGTTTTTTGAGATTTGATTTCTGCAAGCCTCTCTAATGAATCCCATAGTTGACTCTGGCACGTATTTACGATATTCTCTGTAATAGTTGGTAAACTATTTTTTACTGGAGGCTCTGCAAAAGGGCGCTTTCTCTATTATCAAAGGATTGAGAAGAAAGATTTTATACAATGTTCTCGACTTCCGAAGAAATTTGTTTTTGTGGTTTCAACTTTCTCAGTTTGTTTTTAAGTGAACACATTTTCTTCAAAAATTTGTTTTTGAAGCATATATTTTTTGTTATCTTATTATTATTAGAAACCTGAAAATAATTTCCAGGATTTTCTTTTGGCCACGCTTATTTGGCCACCGTGTACAGTCGAAAACTGAAGCGATAAATATTTTTTAATATGGTCAAGAGACGTGGTCACTTATGCAAATTAACTAAGTAGTTATAGTGTATTCAAGATCATGATACAGGAAATCTGAATATTTACACGCGAACGCCGCGTTACAGAGTGGTTAATTTTACATTCCTGAAGCAACAAAACATTTTTTTTACATAATATTCGTGTTTCAATTATGTTAAATTAGCCATTGTGCGACCCGGAGTTCATGGGGTAAATATTCAGATTTACTGCATCTTGATTTTGGATATACTATAGGATTGTTTCTATATGCTTTTTTATATGTGTCTGATGTTGTGTTCGTTCGTATATTAAAAGATATTGATGGAGTTCCCATTGAAGCTTCAGAATCACACTCGAATACGAATCCTCTACGACTAAGCTTTCTCAGGAATGAGACAGATGCCGATTCTCATCCAGGCTTACCTGAAGAAGCGAGCCGTAGCAATGTCCAAACCCAGACGAGCAGTGGAGGAACCATTGAAAGATCTGATGATAGTAATAGTAGAGCAGATTCTGAAAATAGGTACGTATTTTTTCGATATCGGATTAAAATAAAAATATTCAAAAAGCGTTTTTCAAAAAGAAAAAGAAGTTTAAGGTAATGGAAATTTTAGAAATAAGTAGTAATTTTTTTTTCTGCTTAGTATTGTACGGTTCATAATTATTTCATTACAAATAGTGCTAGTTCGTTTTAAATGCGTTTTAACCCTTGTTTAATCTAGTTATACAACAAAAACCAGGGTTCAGACCCACAAAAACAGAGTTTCAATTGCCAAAAACCCGGTTTAATCATTTTTTCAAAAAATCGGGTTTTTCGAAAAAAAAAATTCAATTGGGTTTTTTAAATTTTGATCTCTGACTAAAAATAGAGGCATTTTATAACAACAGAAAACGTGTACACTGTAAGAGAACGGTCGGACCAATGCCCCGAAGCGCCTAATCGTGAGGGTGCATTTGAAAATCAAAATGTTTCTCATCATTTTTAAATTATTCTTCTTGAGATTGAAATCTATTACTAATATACAGCGTGTATCAAAAGTAAGGAAATTAATTGTCTGGAAATATAGTACACTTATGAAATTATGCTGGATCCAATGGCATTGCTGACAATTTTACCGTTTTTCTGTTATAAAAGGAATGTTTTTTTTTATTGGAACAATATATTATATTACTTTTTTAATATCTGCGTAAAATTCTCAATACTTCTTATTAAGAGCACTTTTTATGAAAGTCAACAGTTTTTGCGAAAATAAGGTTCTAATATCCATAATTTAATTAAAATTATAAAAATACCTGCACACAAAAGGTTACCATTCCAATGACTTAATCAACTGTAAGTAAAATTAACAAAAAAATTCATTAAACTGAAAATAAAGCGTCTCGGCTTTAAAAGTAGGTTGTAAAAAACAACGGAAACATACAATACAAAAAAGAAACGCCTAATACAACAAACAATAAAGTAATGAAACTAAGTAAGGTGTTTAAAATGCTGTCCATTTACTTCCTGGCAGTATAGGCCACTCTGGGGAAACATTTAATACATTAAAAATAATGCCAGTCGCCTCGATTCGTCTACATTCGATTTTTATTCGCTCCTTTAAATTTTCGAGGTCATTTGGCTTAGTTTCATACCAGTGGCGGCTCGTGGTGAATTATATTGGGAGGTCAATAACAAATTTAAAAACAGGCATACTTAAAATAAATATCTAATTTTTAAATTGGGCTTTAAATTCTCTTGAAGTTCTTTAGAATTGGAAAAATGCTGAATTGCGTTCGTTAAAATTGCACGCATATTCCTTTTATAAACGATTTCTGGATACTTAACATTGCTAAAGCGGATAGTCTATCTTGGCCCAACTCCTCAACAAAATTTATAAGCCCTCGAATAATCCCTGGATTTTCAGACAAATCTGTTTCATCATGGTCACGTAGTGCCAGCTCGAATGCCCTACAAAATTTTACATAATCTATAATTTTGTTTAAAATATAACGATTTTTGGATACATTTTTCAATAAAATCTCTAAGGGATTTTCTATAAGCTGTGTCTAGCTGAGTGCGAATATCAGCACTTCTGACCGTAGCATAGTTCACCGAACATTTCATGTGATCTGCGCGTGTTTTTTCTTTTTTCTTTTAAGTGTTTTAAGTCTTTAACACCGGTTTTGCACCATAATGAGTCCGATGAGTCCTTAGAAAACAACAAACAAACATAGCAATAAAATAAGAAACTTCACTACATATCCAGTTAGCTAAATCGTACATACTTTTGCGAAAGTTTCGATGAACCTCTTAATTTTTGTTTTTACTAGTTTGGGATATACTAAGTTTTGGCAAATTGCGACCACTTACCTTGACTTCTGTTATTTTCTCAAAATTAAGTTCGTTAGCACTCTTTAGTTGCTTAATTTTTTGCACTACCGACATTTTATTTCATCTACATTCACAACTCAAACATAGACCACCTTGAAATTGGTTATTTTTGCAAAATTAAGTTCATAAGCACTTTTTAGTTGTTTATTTTTTTGCACTTCCAACATTTTATTTCCTGTATATTTCCAACTCACACGTGGATCATAAAAATAAAAAATATATATTACAAAAAACAGTTTATAAATCAATTTTCATCGATTAAAAACGTCCGAAACAATATCGAGTTAGAATATCGACCGCGCGACCTCTGAACAATTGAACTTCCGCATGCCGACGTGATGCCGCGACCCATCGATCGAATTATGAGAAGAGACCGGCTGATGACCCAAATTGCGATTTCATATTCCATTTTCTATCACGTTCGGCTGCCGCTCGGTAGCTGTGAAATCTTCGGGTACTTTCGTCAAGCTTTAAGGTAATCAGGGCAAGTCGGACTGCCCAGCCTAGCTTAGTTTAGGGTATTTTATTATGCCTAAAGCTAATAGTGTAGCGTATTTACCTTTTTCCAAGGTTTGCGTTTTATTACAACTATTAGGAGGGACAGTCAAACGAATAATTTATTCTCTGAAATATTTTTGGGGGGTCATTGACCAAATGACCCTATGGAAGAGCCGCCACTGTTTTATACACCACATTTTAAGGTGTTCCCACAAAAAGTAGTCGAAGGGCGTCAAGTCCGAGGACCGACGTGGCCACCCTATTGTACCCCCCCCCCCGTCCAATCCGTCTTCCAAAAAAAAACAATTGTCTTAATATTCCCGAACATTCCGGGCAAAATGCGATGGAGCACCATCCTGCTGAAACCATATTTCATCATTTGGTGCACTGTTACCAAAATCGAGTTTAAATACTGAATACAACATATAAAGTACGGAACATACGGTTCTTCGAAAATAGTTCTGAAATAGCTGGGACAGTTTCGGTCCTTAAAATATTTAAATATCTTTCTCCAGTTAATGTTAAAGTCTTCTATGAAGAAGGGGCCATTTATTTTTGCACCCTATATACCACTCCAAACTTTTATCTTTTGGGGAAATTGGGTATGATTTCACATATCCAATGTCTTGCACTGCACGCAAAAAATGAAAAATCAGCGAAAAGGTCTAATCAAGTTCTAAGTAAGATGAAAAGGTACCTACGTATTAAAAAAAAAAATGATAAAACTTGCTGCACGTTCAAACTTAAAAAATTGTGCTATGTATGTATAGACAATTTAAATTACATTTCAGTTTAAAATGGGTTCAAAAGTGTTCAAGCGCTTCAAAAATACAAAGACATGAGTCCGATTTAACATTTCAAATTTTGCAGTTATTTAGACGAAGGATCAATGCAAGGCGGTATAGAGTGGTTTTGTGGAAAAAATAATTATATGCGCCGGCATTTCCATCAAAAAGTGGTCAAACAATGGTCGAAAATGGACAAATCTACTTCTGTTTTGTTCTTCTAGATTTGATTTTTTCATAAAAATTCCAAAGTAGCGCCCAACTATACGTATTTGCCTATTTAAATCACATTGAAGCTAATAAATATCTTTTACAGCTTTAACATAATATTGAAGCGGCGTAAGGCTTGCAAATGATCCATAATACTCCATGCAGTTCTCCCTTAACTTTTCCATTCATGCTTCGTCAGAGAAACTAATTTGATTGACAAAATTTAGATTGATATTGCAACGTTCCGTAATGATTTCACAAAATTCCAAGTGCCTTTCGTGATCATCCTCAGAGAGTTTATGCTCCACCAAAGTTATTTTGTATGGATGAAACTTATCAGTTTTTAGAAGTCGGTGTACGGACATGTGTGAGACGTCATTTTCTCTTCCTTATGTTCTGGCAGAAAGGTGCCGATTTTCTTCTAAACTGATTAAAACATTCAGAGCCTTGTCACCGTCTGTTGCGCTTTTAGGTCTGCCAGAACGTATAGCATGTTCTACTTTTCCAGTTTCACGAAATTTCGTGTTAATTTTACTTACTGTAGATTTAGTTATATATAAACATCTTGCAGGTTTCGCAATCTCTCCCCATAACCCAGTATAATTAAAATTTCGATTCTTTGGGTTTCATTTAAACGATACATTTTTGTAAATCAGCAAAACTGACATTGTCAAACATATCAGATAACCTTTTGTGTGCAGGTATTTTAATAAAAGGTAATACATTAAATTATAGATAGTAGACCCTTATTTTCGCAAAAACTGTTGACTTTCATAAAAAGTGCTCTTAAGAAAAAGTATTGAGAATTCTAGGCAGATTTTAAAAAAGTAATATAATATAAGGTGCTCCATTCAAAAAAAGAAGGTAAACTTGGCAGCAATGTGGAACTCGCTATTGGATCCGAGATAATTTCATACCTAAGTGTATTTTATTAAATTCACGTAAGCGCTATCTGAGATATGTCGCCGTTTCCTTACTTTTGTTATTCGCTGTATACTATTACATAGCGCCAGTCGGACTAACTAAATAAACATAAATAAATAAATTTATGTTTGGTTTTATCGTCCACTAATTTCTGTTCATCAAATGAAACAATATCAGCTTTCTTGGACAACATTGTCGCATGTTTTTCGTTTGTTTTTTGGGTTGATTGTCAACACCACTCATGTTACTGTAAAGTACCTACCATATTTGAATTTACTAGCCTTGATGAGGGCACAAATTGGTGCCGAAACGTTGGCTTAGTAATAAAATGTGTCCAAGAAAGCTGTTATCGTTTCATTTCATGAATAAATAAATAACACTCCCATTTCAATCAATATAAATAGGTTTATTTATCTTCCATCAGACAGGGAACATTTTTCAAAAATATTGTTTTCTTCAGTATTCGTCTCAATGAGTAAACCTTAAAAAAAAAGGACTTGTTTGTTTCGTAAAATAGTAGCGGGTGGTATTTTATTTATTATCTATTAAATACGTAAATGATAACGTTTTCCAATCATAAAATGTATTTACAGCGAATCTTCTTCAAACCCCTTTGAGATGCCGTCATTTTACGCAGCCAGTGCAAGACGTCTATACTCTAGAGAGGTGGAAGATCAAGAAGTGGAAGAATCTCCAAGATTCCGTCGAAGTCCTGCTTCTTTACAAGCCATTTTTGAGGAAGCTATAAGCCAACATATAGAAGAGTATACTGCTCATAGAGAGCGCGAACGTGCACAAGCTGAAGGAGCCTCAAGCAGTAGTTCTTCTGAGCAGCAAAGTCAAGCGGATGAACCTAGAACAGGAAATGATACTACTGTTTCTATTGCTAGTCAAGGTAAAATGTTTTTATAAAAGTAAGTCTTTAATCTGTACATTGATTATATCCGCAAAATGACTTTATATAGCCCCAGCTGAAAGGGAATCTGGCGAGGAAGTTTCTAGAGTTGAGACAGCTACAGCAGCCTCGAATGCTGGTCCTAGTACCGCCCCAGATGATGAAGAAATACCTGAAGGCGTTGATCCCTCCTTCCTAGAAGCTCTGCCACCTGAAATTAGACGAGAAGTACTGGAACAACACAGGATTTTGTGTCTTCAACAACGTCTCGCCCGAGCAACGGAAACCGCCGCTAGTGCGAACAATGGAGAAGGCTCGAATTCCACCGAAATCCCACAAGAAGTGAATCCTGAATTTTTAGCTGCTTTACCTCCGGCTCTCCAAGAAGAAGTATTGACTCAGCAGAGACTGGAACAGCAAAGGCAAGCTGCTGCTAGGGCTCCACCTAACGAGCCTGTGGACGCACACGCTTTCTTTCAGACTTTACAACCTTCTCTTCGTACTATGGTAAGTGTCCCATTAACTAATTTTATTCAGTATATTTTGAATATGTTACAATTTTGTAGATATTGTCGGATATGGAAGACTCCCAAATGTCCGCCTTACCTCCAGAGTTAGCAGCGGAAGCTCAAAACTTAAGACGTGATTGGTATGCGAGAAACAGACAGATCGCCCAAGAACGCTTTCTTCAAAGTAATTTACCCACTATCATTAGACACAGCAGGGGCGGTCGTCAAGGTCATAGACCCATAACCTTCCAGCGGGGAGGCTGGAGCCAGTGGAGTAGAGATTTTATATCCAGTACGTCCGTACGAAATACCAACAATCAGGTAACTTCAACTAATTATTTTTTACTTGCAGTTGAAAGTAGTGTTGAAAACAAATCCCTTTTTTTAATTTGAGGAAAAACCAAGAAAAAGTCAGCTTTTTGTAAAAAACAAAACCGATTCGATTCTGAAAAATATAATGGTTATTATTCCATACAGGATGTAATTTAATTGATGGCTGAAAATGCAGGATATGATTTCTTACCTTATTTAAGAAAGAAAGGTTCATATGAACATACGTCTTAAACCTCTCAACTTTTGAGCTACAGGGTGTTTAATAGGCATTTTTTGATTTAGAAGATTTTTTAATATTTCTACCAGTGGCGTCCGTACGGGATGTAGACTGAAGATTTTTCTAAAAATATATGGTACGGCACTGCTTTTTCCGGAAATGAAAATTATTTTTGAAATCCTCATTTATTTTGCAACAAATTTAAATTCTTGACATTTTTTCGTCCGACGAACTGTTTTGGCGCAAAAGAATAAAAACAATTTTCATGCATGGCAAAATCTCTAAAATCTAATGGTAACGAAAAATTCGTTTTCGACTCAATACTCAAAATAATACTTACTAATACATTTTTTGTATTAAACTTGAATTGTAGTAGTGGCTATTTTAATCGATTGACTTTAATTTAATAAAAATTAGACAAAAACGCATCTACCTACAAACTGCCACATGAGATTTTAGCGATTTTGCAATGCATGAAAACTAAAAAAAAAAATGTTACTAGTTTTGACAACTTTTATGCATAAAATAAACTAATATTTAATTTAATTATCACAACAATTGTTGAAAATGTCCCGCTTCTGCTAGAATACAGGCTTCAATTCTATTTCTCATGGATTGGCGAACTCTTTCAAAAATTCCAGAAGTATTTCTTATGGTTTGGCAAGAAAGTAAAATTTTTTGCCTTAGTTCTTCTATAGTTTGAACCGGTGTAGTATAAAGTCTTGAGGTACCCCACAAAAATAGTCTAAACTATTTAAATCAGGGGACCTGGGAGGCCAAGATTGAGTTCCTCCACGTCCTATCCAGCGATTGGTAAACGCCTCATTTAGAAATTCCCTACCGTGAATGCTAAAATGTGCGGGAGCACCATCACGCATGTACCACAGAGAGAAAGTGGCGGTAGGATAGTCCATCCAGTCGTCCTGGAAGGAAGAACGGTCCTATGAGGAAATCTCCAACTATTCCAGCCCACACATTCACGGAAAACTGCTCCTGATGATGGGCCTCAGTAATTGCGTGTTGGTTTTCTTCTGCCCATACATGATTGTTATGGAAATTTCGAATGGAACTGCGGGAAAAATTAGCTTCATCAGTAAAGAGTATTTTGTTATCAAATAAAGGATTTTCAGCAAGTTTTCTAAAAACCATCGGCAGAAATTTAAAAGCAATGGAAAATCACGCGGCAGTGGTGCTTGAACCCTTTGAATATGATATGGGTATAGTAAATTGTCAACAAGTGTTTTCCAAATAAGGAAATGGGAAACATTTATCATTACCGAAATTTTACTAGTACTTGTTTCTGGATGTTCCTCAATTGTGTTCAAAACACCTTCCTCTAATTCTAGTGTTCTCACCGTGCGATGTGCCCCTTTGGAACTATTGTCAATGCTAAAACTCCCAGTTTCATGTAGTCTTCTGTGTATTCTTTAAAACATTCTGGCATCGGGAATGATATGATTTCGATACCGCTTTTGATATATCCACCTAGCCATAAACGCATTCCCGTCAGCAAGTCCGTAGGTGAAATGCATATCTGCTAACTCGGAATTTGTAAATCTTAACATAGTTTACTTATTTTCTTTTTATTATTGATTAAAGAAATTTTCACAATGTAAAAAACTGCAACTTTTATGAATACTTGTCAAAATAAGACCGCAACGTAATTGATCAAATGTCATTATTTTAGAAACAAAATAGGGCACCAGCCTACTAGTTTAAAATATTTTTGTTATACCACAAATGCATGATAACAATTTTTATTTTTTTACGCGAAAACAGTGCGTCGGACGAAAAAAAGTTAAGAAATTAAATTTGTGGCAAAATAAATGAGGATTTCAAAAAAGATTTTTAATTCCGGAAAAAGCAGTGGCGTACCATACTTTTTTTTATTCCGTACGGACGCCACTGGTAAAATTATCAAAAAATCTTCTACATTAAAAAATGCCTATTGTTGCTTAATAGATGGGTGCCAAATTGTATGAAAATGCTAAGAACAGTATTAAAGTTATGATAAGAAAACGCATTTTTTCTTAAAACTTTAACACCCTGTACCTCAAAAGTTGAGAGGTTTAGGACGTATGTTCATATGAACTTTATGTATATATTGAAGTTATATAAGTTGATTTTCTCGGCCGCTTAGAATTTTATTTCGGAGGCCTTAGGGCTTGAGTTTATTATTAAATAATTTAAACAATTGTGCGGGCGCCAGGCCTAGAGTGGCCAAAGAGTATTAGTATGAAAGAAACAAAAAAAGGAAAAGGTAGTCACTAAAATATGAACTAAGACAAAATATTTTAAGATAATTTCCACTGCAGTCTCCTAACGCCTTTTTTATATCTCGAGGAGGAGACGTAAATAAAAGAGAGACATTCTAATGCATGAAAATATATTATAAATTGTAAATAAATATCACAGTAGTATTAAATAAAGTTTAACAGAGGAACAATCAAAAGCTAATATTAAAACCACCAAAAATGAAGTAAAAGAATAAATATATAACTTATAAAAATAATGTGCCAAATAACGCGATATTACTTGCATGTTTAAAAGTTGGAAATTCATAAATAAAATCTGTAAATGAAGATATTAAAGAATTTCCACCTTAAAACTTAAATAAAGTGTTAAAATATAAGGCTGTAATGTATGATTGTATATAAAAAAAAATAAGCTGCGATTACGCACTAACAGGTGATGAACAAATTATTGAAAAAGTGAGGTTTATGAAGGCTACTTGTCGACTGACAAGAAACCTTCAGTGACAGACTGTCACTGGCAGGAAATTATAGATCTCTCGTGAATTCAATAACAAATATATGTTACCTGCTAGAATATCAAGCTTTTTTATATGCATATGAAACCAAATAATTTGGATAATTAAAAGAGAAAATATACTAAACTAAATTCGATATGTTGTAATTACTGAGAAATATTGATACGAGAGATAATTAAAGGAAAAGGAATTTAAATAAGCTGCAAATAATTTAACCTTGAATTAAATGTTCAATTTTGTAATTACAGTGGAATTGTAAATGAAATTATTTATTTATTTATTTATTTATTTATTCTCAAACAAACACTACAGAATTCAACATTCCAAATGGTATGGCCTATTACAGTTGTAAAATTAGAATTAGAGCTACATAACATATCCTATGCTAAATAAAACAAAAAATGTACAAAAAGAAAAAAAAAATTGTTTTAAATCTATTGTGTACATACGTGAATCTGTCCAATTCAAGTGTAAATCGAAGAAGAAAAAAAACAAACATTGGTAGTAAAGCAAGAAACCGAAACTCTAAGTTCTCGAATTTCGTTATTATTGGGGATTATATAATAGGAATTTTAGTTTTCTTTCAAAAGTGTGTGTCGTACAATTTAAGTCTAGGTCTGGTGGGACATATGTGTTAAAATAAGTCATTCGATTCATGATACTGTTTCTCCCAATGTCGGTGCGACTCCTACTAGTCAAGAACATGTCATTTAAACGAGTGTTACGGGATGGTACACGAAAGTTCATCAATGTCAGGAGATCAGGGCAGTATATCATGTTATTAAGTATTTTAAATCCAAACATTAATGTTAAAAAGATTCTTCGAGTTTCAAGACTACTCATGCTCAATAATTCCAGTCTCTGATGGTATGAATAATTGTGTTTATCAATTCTCAACCTGTAGAGGAGGAGACAAACTTTGATTGGACCCGCTCTAATCGTGTGATATGTGTTCTGTAGAATGGAGACTAGATTGTACAGCAGTACTCTAAATGACTTCGCATCAGGGAGTAGTAGAGGCACTTCAAAACGGTAATATTAGAGAAGTCCCAACATTGACGCATAACAAATCCTGCCATCCTGAATGATTTTCCCAAAACATAATTCATGTAATTATTCAATCTCAGTTCGGTGTCAAAGATAACTAAAGATCATAAATCCGTTCAACTCTTTCAATGGGTGCATTAGCGATGGAGTAGTCATGAAGAAATGAGCTTTTTCTCTTGGAAAAAGATATGACCTTACATTTTATTATATTCAAATCCATTTTGTTATCTTCACACCAAGTCACCAGCTTGTTAATTTCCGATTGAAGATTTTGGCAGTCGTTAATTTCATATATATGTTTAAAGATTTTTAGGTCATCAGCATAAAATAGGAATTGGCAGCTTTTGAACACATTGCTGAGGTCATTAATATAGATTAAGAACAAGAATGGACCTAAATGTGGCCCTTGGGGTACACCGGAAGTGACTACTGTCTCTTTTGATAAGATATTGCTTATTTTGACTTTTTGTGTACGTCCACGAAGATAACTGCAGAACCAAGACAGTAAAGGGTTCATAATGCCATAAGACCTTAGTTTTTCAATAAGAAAGGCGTGATCTACCCTATCAAAGGCTTTTTTAAAGTCGAAGTAAATAGAATCAACTTGAACGCCAGAGTCAACAGCAGTAGCCAAGAAGTTAGAATATATTGATAGGTTCGTCATACACGAACGAAAGAATTTAAATTTAAATAAATGACAAAACGGGTAATTATCAGAAGAATTAAATGAAAGAATGTCATTTTAAATAAAGTTTAAAGTAATCAGTTAAAGTTTACAGAATTGTTACATCATCTGGATTTAAGAAACGGAATTGAATTTTATCAAAACCTCAATTATGAGATATAAAAATATATCATTGGAAAATATATACTTATTTATTATTAGCAGAAAATCACAGATATTTTTAGCAAGCAAATTTAAAAGATACTTGAATGAATAAGGCACTATGACATGGGTACCCAGTTAACATAAAAAATAACATGCTACAAAAAACATAAAGGCGTGGTTTACAAAAACTGAAATTTACTAATATTAAGAAAACAGCAAAGCTGACTTGCCAAAATGAATTGAGTCTTTACTCAAAATTAACTAAATTAAAAAAAAATGACACAAAATGATAATTGAAAGAGTTTCAGATATTAAAATAGAAATAAAAATTATGGTTACTGATTTGCAAATTTTTAGGAAAAACTATGTGAAATTTTTATTGATTAATGATAAAAACGAATGTAGAATGGTAAATAGGATGCGAGAAAACTGAATAAATAAAATATAGGTAATGGAAGATTTACCTTTTAATGCACATTAAGGGTTAGTACGACATCAGTAGCAAAGCAACCACTTTTAAGCTTAAACAGAGTAAGGTACTTTAGACTCGGTGTTAGGTTAGATTCCCTAACTGAAGACTTCCATCAGCGTCTCACAGAGCCTATGAGCTCAACCTAAAAAAAGGAGATAGTCGTCAAGACAAGCAGACTGGAACGGAGGCCATAAAAACAGCATACGCCAGCAAGGAGATCGTTAAATGTCTCGTTCCAGCTACGCCACTGTACCCCAACCAAAATCTCTGGTGATTTTCAGCTACCTGATGCCAACTGATTTGCCCTGTCTTAGGGGTTCTGCAAATTGTGCTCCTCACAATAAAAGCTTGCTCTTGCTTGTGCTTCTTGCAGTGAAGTAAAATTAGCTTCTTGCAGTCGAATGAAAGCCTGAAAAGATATGGAGAAACTTATTACACATCGTGCAAAATGGCGGCGAACACAGAAACTATGAGAAGAACACTAGGTAGTAAAAGGGATTTCTTTGCTAATTCCAAAGGTTAATGCCCTCTAGCTACAAAACACGACCACAGATCAGACTAAACAAAATAAATTGCCATAACCTTAGATTTGGACAAAAGACCTGAAATAATTCGAAGCAAACAATGCATGGGAGTATAAAGGATTGCCTAAATTTAGTGAAATTCTTGAGATGTCGTCAATGATTTTAGATTTTAACATTAGGGACCTATCGTAATATACCATTCGTTAATTATTTAGGATAAATGATTATAAATTTGTGTTTTTATATAAGATTTAATAAGAGAATAGCGCTGGTAGTGGGACATTGACGTCGTCCCCGTCGAACGCGACAAGCACTAGAAGTTCCGCACGCATACATACCAAGGGTACAAATATATAGTTTTTTACAACTTTAATTTTAGTGGTTTTTTTTTTTGCTTGGTGTATTTATGTATTTGTGAGTCTAATTTAGAATTTACAGTTTAGAGGCACCAACAAATACATACCATTTTTTATTATATTTTAATGTGTTAAATGGATAAGTTTTAGTATAGGCTTTAAAGAATTTTACAATGTACTGTTTTCTATTGCATTAATGTTTTGCTGGTACTGAACCAATTTTGTTATGATGGACAATCTAAAAATAGCCCATCTTAATGTAAGGTCAATATTTACTGGGTTTAACGATCTTATTCAAATGGTGCAAGCGGGTAGCTTTGATGTGCTGGCTGTCTCGGAGACTTGGTTGTCTGGTGACTGGGATGGTAATGCTTTTAACATACCCCACTATAAATTAATTCGTAAAGATCGCTTAGGGCGTGGTGGAGGTGTAGCTTTTTATGTAAATTCTAAATATAAACCTGAACTTATCGACATTACCTGCGATCAGTCATCCATCGAACAACTTTGGATAAAGGTGAAATTTTATTCTAGAACCTTTGCTTTTGCGGTTTTCTACAGACCTCCGAGAACAAATATTCGCAGTGCACTGGAACAACTGGGCGACGTGGTGTCCTTTGTTCTGCCCTCCGTCGATTATGTTATCTGTCTAGGTGACATTAATGTAAATCTTTTAAGCCTCTGCAACCCTGTTAGTGAATGTTTCAGTGCATTTGGTTTTCAGCAGGTTATTGATGAACCAACACGTGTCACTGGACTTTCAGCTACTCTCTTGGATCCCATTTTTGTCTCCGACTTTGCGATTGTTGGAGACTCGGGCGTATTGGATGCAAGTGCAGTGTCTGACCATCATCTTGTTTTTTGTGAGATAAAGGTTAAAATAAACAAATTTCAACCTAAAATTATTTGTTATAGAGATTTCAGGCGCTTTGATTTTAACTATTTTTATCAGGATTTGTCTTCACTTCCCTGGATAAATATTATCCATGAACCATCTATAAATAAAAAAGTAGAACGATTTACAACAATAATATATTCTTTATTTGATCGACACGCTCCAATAAAAACAGCCCGGGTTACTAAGCCTAAGGCTCCTTGGCTTACCGAGGGCATTAAGTATGCTATGAGGGAGAGGGACGCAGCGTTGGCCAGATTCAGGGTTAGTAAATCTGTGAACGATCATGCTCGTTACAAACTTTTGCGAAATTCTACCTTGTCTCTGATTAGGAGAGCTAAAAAGAATTATATCAGTAATATCGCAAAAGAAAATAACAGCAAAAAGACATGGAAAACACTATCAGACTTAAATGTTAAACATAATAGTAAAGGTGCGATACCAGAACATTTAGTTGATACTGAACAAATCAACAAATACTTTTCCTCTGTTTTCCTTGATAGAGATTGTAAAGACCTTATTAATTACTATAACGCACTAGATTCAAATTCTGACACGAGCTTTTCTTTTACGATGGAAACAATTGAATCCGTTCATCAGGCCCTTCTTAGCATCAAATCAAATGCATTTGGTTGCGACAAAATTTCTCTGCAAATGCTTAAGTATTGCAGTCCGTTTATAGACCCTTTTATAACTCATTTAGTAAATGTGTGTCTGGAGAGTGCAACCTTTCCAGATGGATGGAAGTTGTCGATAATTCAGCCGATCCCAAAAACTAATGCGCCTGAGACCCATAGCGATCTTCGTCCTATTAGCCTGCTGCCTGTCTTGTCCAAGATACTGGAGACAGTTGTTTATCGGCAAGTCGCCGAATATGTGTCCCGTAACAAAATTATACCCCAGAATCAATCTGGGTTTAGAAAGGGTTTTGGTACGGCGGCGGTACTTTCCAGCGTTCTGAATGATGTTGTGGGAGACTTAGACTCTGGGAAATTATCCTTGCTGTTGTTGCTGGACTTCTCAAAGGCTTTCGATATGATAAATCACGCTTTGCTGTGTGCTAAACTGAAATATTATGGTTTTTCGGAGGATGCATTGCAGTTTGTGCGTTCTTATCTCTCTGGCAGATCGCAGAGGGTGGTGATTGGAGACATGGTCTCGTCTGTTACACCTGTTAAGTCCGGTGTTCCTCAGGGGTCGATCTTGGGTCCCCTTCTTTTCATTGTGTATACCGCGGATATTTTAAATAATATTAAACTATGCTCTTACAACGCATTTGCAGACGACACACAAATGAGATTTGCTTTTTATCCACAGGAACTTCATGCTGCGGAATACATTGTAAATGGGGAGCTCGCCGAGATTTATCGACTTTCATATTTACATAACTTAAAACTTAATCCTGATAAGTCTGCGGTTGTGGTTTTTGGAGGTGCACGTGCACGGGGGGCAGAGAAGACCCTTGCATTGCATGTAGGGGGCGTTAAGGTGCCAGTCTTAAATTCGGCTAAGTAGCTTGGTGTTCTGGTGGATAGAGATCTTAAATTTGTGGATCATGTTAGTTCACTGATGAAGAAATCATTTTTAAATTTAAGATTATTGTACTCAAGTAAGCATATCTTATCAACTAATCTAAGAAAGATTTTAGTAGAGTCTCTTGTCTTGTCTCATTTTAACTATTGTAACTTTGTATATGGCCCTTTTCTCAACACCAAGGAACAACAAAAAATTCAAAAAGTACAAAACTCTTGTGTCCGTTTTATTTTCGGTCTTCGAAAGTTTGATCACATATCACCCCAATTTAAAGAACTTCGCTGGCTCAACATGAACAACCGAAGGAATCTCCATTTCGCGGTCTTTGTCCGTCGAATTATGCTTACCTCTATACCAGCCTATCTTAGGGAAAAACTTATAGTAAGAAGTAGTATTCACGAACGAATTACTAGATATAGAGAGCTTTTGCTTATTCCTAGGCACGTGACTGCCCTTTTTCGGAGGGGGTTTGCATATCAGGCTGCTCACGTCTTTAATAAATTATCAGACCATTTTAAAAACATCTTCAATGTCGAATTATTTAAAAGAAAATATAAAGCATTTTTGCTAAATCAACAGTAATACCAACAATTGTTTGTGTGGTTATTGCTGGTTGGGTTTTATTCTCACTTACACTGGATTTGTGGGTCGTTTGTTGTTTCTTTTCCTCTCGTTTTATTTGTAGGTTTAGTTATGTATAACATATGTTTCAATTACTTAGCGTTTTGTCTTCAATTGTGACACTTATTTTTATCTCAATGTATTTTGTTATCATTAAGTATATATTAGTGGCACTGTATTGAGGGTTAAGTGTAAGAATAGCCCTGGGCTAAACTTCGCCTTCAGTGCTGCTGCCTATTAATTAAATTTATTTTATTTATTATAAAATTATATTGTACACAATTTTTTTTTTGTTGTTTCTCTAATAAAGACGTTTATTATTAAATTATTAGTTATTTTATGCATCATTTTCAAAATGATTGTCTTGTAACAAAAGCTTCTGCCTGTTTTTAATCGTGATTTACATTGCAAAGTTTCGTTTTTATCATACCGGATGCATAGAAAATACAAAGATATGAAATATTTTCGAGGTTCAACTAGTCTTTTTTTTTTCGTTTTAGGTCAGCATGATAAAAATATCCAGAAAAATTTAATGATTCCGTAAATTTCATAATTTTGAATTTTGATCTTTAGTTAAAACGTAGAAATTAACCGAAAACACTTAAAAATTTAAACATATGTATACGTTTAAATACCAACAAAAGTTCTAAGTTTTTTTTTGAAATACCGCAACGTGTACAGTTTCCTTTAAAGCTTTGTTTCGCCATGACAATTAACAAAGTTCAAGGGCAATCCTTATGTAAAACTGAAGTAGACTTGCGCTACAATTGTTTTTCCCATGGTCAACTCGATGTCGCATGCTCTAGAGTAAGTTCGCGTAGTAGCTTAAATAAACAAACGAAAGTATGCTTTATTGCCGCAGAAAAATTTTACAATTTTATGGACAAAGCAAAATATACCTAAAATTAGACATATCAAAACATTAATCGAAAAGAATTTCGATAGGTCAATGTTTTTTAAAAATGTAAATTATCAATTTAGCAAATCGTAAAACACACGTTAGAATATAACATAACATTGCCGCAAAACAGTTAATGAATCCTAATAACCTTATAAAAGTAATCAAACACACATGTACGAGGTGAATAATTTCGATGACATTGAAATCAAAATTGCAACTATGCGACCTTAAACTCTATGTTATTATAGTTATACAAATAATTGTGATGTTAAACAGAAGGTATAATGAACTAGTGTAGAATGTAGTATACAAAAAAGAATTAAATTTTGTTTTTAATCCAATACCTAACAAAAATAATTAAGTTTTAAGTGAATGTTCGACAGTTCTTTTCTCTATATTATGATTTTCAAAATTCTATGTTACGAGTTAGGACATGACTTACAAAAGATTTAAGTAAACAAGCGAATTTAGTGACAATTTAAAGAGACTTACTCGCTGTAAAAATTATTAACGCTGTAAAATGGTCTCTCAATGAGGTATGCTTTGGTGTTTTTTCGAAATTGTGCAAGCATAGGGATAGATTTTAAATGTACTGGCAGATTGTTGTAAAGTTTTATGGCGTTGTAAATAATTGATTTTTTTATTAATTCTGAGGAAGGAATGGGAAGATATATATCATGCCTAGAGTTTCTGGTAGGGTATACATGTTGTGGCCTTTCTGGGAGGGTGTTTATATGTTTTCTCAGCAAACATACCATTTCCAAAATAAATAATGCAGGAAGTGTTAATATTTCATGTTTTTTGAAATAGTATTGTCAGTGAGCTCTATTATTTAGACCAAACAAATAACGAATGGCTCTCTTTTGAAGCATAAAAATACTACGAAATTGCTCGGTGGTACAGCAGCCCCAAAAGGGAAGGCCATAGCGGAGGTGGGATTCAAATAAAGAGAAATAAGTCTGGCAGAAGGAACGTCTAGTTCTTTTGAAACTGATCGAATGGCGAAGCAGGCGGTAGAAAGTTTTTTAGTTAAGGTGTCAATATGATTAGACCATTTTAGGTTGTTATTTATATTTAAACCCAGGAATTTAATCGACTCTACGTATTCAATATTGCTGTTATGTATCTGAAGTGGTTGTAAAGTTCCCTTATAAGATAACGCCACCGTTTTATCGACATTAAAACAAAGCATATTGGAATCGGACCAAGCCTTAATTATAACCAAGTCTTTGGAGATACTAGAGTGTAAAGACGTTGTATCAAAATCACTCCAAGTTATGCTTGTGTCGTCAGCAAAAAGGGAAATTCTTCAATTAATTTTAAGGTTCGTGATATCATTAATGTATAACAAAAAAAGAATAGGTCCCAAGACTGAACCTTGAGGGACTCCACTTGTAATCAACTTACAATCAGAATCGGAACCATTAGCCTTTACAAGTTGTTGCCTTTTCCCAAGATAAGATTTGAACCAATTTAAAGAAGGGCTATTTTACAGCCAGAGAATGCAACAACAAACGTGGTTTATAAAGAGGTACTCAAATGAGGCGACATTACATCCCTTTCATTATAGTCATATACGTGAACGAAGTCGCGGGTACCTGCTAGTTGTAATATATGTCAATTTCCCTTGTAAAGGAAAGTAAGCACCGTTAAAAAAAACTGTATTTTTACGAAAGTATATCTCTTAACAAAACAAAACTCGTGTTTTATTAAGAAAATTGAAATTCATATATTACAATATATATAATATATACCTATAAAGTTATTGCCAAATATAAAGACTATATAAATACTTATATACACTATGTTTTTTGGGTTTGGTGGAATTTATTACGAGGGAAATTCAAAGTCAAAAGGCCAAGTTACCGATTTTTTTCGGTCATTTTACCTATTTATAATGTTTTTTTTTATAGATGCGAATTCGAGGTCGTCAGCTTTTAGATCCCGAAGGTATAGTTTGTTTGTTGATATTGTTGTTCATGGATGACCCACATCTCAACAAACTTCGTCTCCATAGAGTGATAAGGAATCTATGTTACCACGCTCCAACGCGAGAGTGGGTGATAAACGCTTTGCTTACCATCATTGATAAAAGCGTGCATACGAAGCCCGACGAATCCCTAAATAGGCCAGCGAGAAAGGTATGGGTGAGTTTCAAGTATTTTCTCTTATTGGCATGATATGAAATGTTTGTTAAATCTGTGATTTACTTGCAAAATATGCACGGCGTGTGCTGTCATTTAAAAAATTAACTTAATTTAATTCTGTAAAAATTTGCTTAAATAATAATAATAATAATTAAACTATTTTTGAGAAATGTATTTGGTCTTTATTCAAATAAATAAAACGCACCATCTTTGTAAGATGGTGTCAATTTTTGAAAAATATTTAATATTTCATTTTTTTTATGTAACTTGTAGTGATTATTTATGATAGCGATTATTCATAATTGAAATAGTCAATACACATTGATAACAAAGTCAAAATTCATATTTTGAAAACATTTTAAATTCAAACACACAAAATTACAGAGGAGTGAAGCAAACATAAGCGTGATACAAAATTTCTGTCCTAAAATTATTTGCAATATAATTTATTTTCTTATATATTTTTTAGCAAACATGGACCATTGAGGACAAAGTTTTCAGCAGAAATTTGAGATGTTTTTCTCGGCTCCCAAAGTCACAAACACGAGCGAATAGATATATTGTAACTAGCTGACCTCAGTTCTGCAATGTCTGCGCATTACGTATTTTTTTATCTAAAATGCTGGACAGAGCAAAGGGGGCGAATTTTTAGGTAAAATTTAAAATCGAATATTTTTAAAACGGTTTTCAGCTATGTCTTGTAAATTTTATTGCACATTACCGATGTTAAGCTAAAAAGTTATTTATACAGGGTGTTAAAGAAGACTGCAAATCAGTGGCGCAGATTGCCTTCCTGGGGGGGGGGGCAAACTAGAAAAAAGTCCTCACTTTTCTGGGGGATATTTGTCCCTTTTGTCCCCCCCCCTAAATGCGCCACTGCTGCAAAATTTTCAATATTTTATTTGTTCCGAAAATTTACAAAAATGAATCAGATCAGCTTAATCCTTGGTGAAAAACAATTTGAACTTTTTTTAAATTTTTGACATTTTTTGAGATATGAATGAAAAAAATTAGGTTTTTCTTAATATTAAACTGTAACTTTTTATTATTTAATGTAGATTTTTCTTGTTAAAGAGCCCTTAAGTATTAATTTTTTTATAATCTGTAGGGTCTGCACTACGCAGAAAAGATACAGGGTTTGCAAAAAATATCTTAAGATTAGTTTACATAGATGTTAGATATAGTATTTTTATTAAACATCTTCGTATTTTTAGTAAACATAATAAGGGGAATTGTAAATCCATTGTCCCAGGAGAGAACTGGTGTTCCTGAGTATCTTGTGGATGCTCAATGGAAAACATTAATGAATATCATCTTGCCAATATTTAACCATTGTTTTCTCATTAAAACAATCTGGGTTCAGAGTGTTGAACTGGCATGTTTGTAGATCAAAATCTTGACTGGGTTGTACAAGTTTCTAGTGTTTGTAAAAGCATAAAAACGAATTTAAATTTAAAAGTTTTTATTTAAACTGGTTTTTTATTTTCTCTCTATCTTTATTATTTTTAGAAATACAGGTGTTGCTTTTAAAGCCAAATTTGCCAATATAAAGATGTATGACATGTTAAGCTTTATTTTCAAAATGACTATAAAATAGCCACGTATTTTGAATAAAAACTATCCTGAAGAAGAAGTAACTTGTCCCTAATATCTCTAAGAGATCTGGTTTAATAATTGCAGAAAAGAAAAACAATGTCTCGGTCTTAGTCAAGTGGTTTAATACAGGAAAAAGCTACGATTCATTATGTTTCGCCACACAAGCAGGCATCATCAGATCTAAAAACAAAAAAAAACATGTAAAATATATAAACCTGCGTGTTCGTCTAATTATGTAGTTATATGTGCCAGTTTTATATATTTTACAGGTTTTTGTTGTTTTTAGATCAGATTATGCTTGTTTGTTTGGCGAAACATGTATAATCGCAGCTTTTTCCTGTATTAAACTACTTGACTGAGACCGAGACATTGTTTGTCTTTTCTGCAATTAAAAACTATATGTTGATATGTCAAAAAATGACTGGCATATCGGCATCTTGAAAATAAAGGTTAGCATCCTTAAAAAGATAATATTACCCCGAAAAAGACTGAAAAAAATATACAAGTTGCTACTAAAAATATTGGAGTATAATGCTCTGATTAAACGAGACGCAATAAAAATTAAAAACCCCAAACGATTTTTAAATCGAAGTGTTCTGAAAAATGTTTATTTTGGACTGTTTAAAACAAGTATTTTGTAAATAGTGACTCTATTTTTTGAATAAGGCGGCAATGTTGAATTTTCAAAAATGGCTGTGATTTTGTAAATAAAAGTCTACTTCTGATATGTCTTTGCAAAGCTAATTTTAGACTGAGTACAATGGTCTATAAAAATATACATAAAAAAGTAGGGGGTCACTCCCTATAAAACCGGAAGTAACTTTTAATTGTTTTCTTTTCCTCTTATGGTTAAAGTTAGGCAGAAAATGAAAAACCAGTTTGGAGAAAATGTTCGGTACTCCATAAAACTTAAATAAAAACTTTTAAATTTAAATTAAAATAAAAAACCCACATGATTTTTAGGATCGCTAGGTTTTTCACTAATCTTAACATATTTTTGCACACCTTGTATATTTGCTGCGTAGGGCAGACCATACAGATAATAAAAAAATAAGACTAAGGGCCCAGAAAACTAAGAAAATACATAAAATAAAAAAAAAATCAAAAAAATCTTTTCAATTTGTTTTTTTTTTATTTCACCAATGATTAAGCTGATCTCGCAATTAGAACTCAAAAATCGTTTTTGTACATTTTCGGAAAAAATAAAATATCTGAAAATTTGCAGGACCTTGTTTAACACCCTGTATAAATAACTTTTAAGCCTAAATAAGGCTCATGCTTAAAATCGTAATATGCAATAAAATTTGCTGAAAACCGCATCTCAATATGTCTTCTCGTTTAAAAAATATTCGATTTTAAATTTTCCCAAAAAATTCATTTGTCCCGATTCAGCAGAGTAGTAAAAAAAATACAGTAATTGCTACCTGCGTATATGCTTGAAAAATATCGCCTTGCGATTTGTCAGAGTTAAAAATTTGAATAAATGGCGGAGCCTAAATGTCTAACGTAACAATTGTCGCCTGTTTTAACACCTCTCGACATTTTTATTATAAATACTTTTTACGAAAACAAGGTGGTTTTCTAACAGTAATTTTCTTTTTTCAAAATGTGCGCATTCTGTCGCTCAAATTTGAAAAGCATGCCCAGTTGTGAAGGTACTTACATACATTTCATTTCCTGGCAACGAATGCTTTTATCTAACTTTATTTTATTAAAAAATGAACTTGTAATTTTTAGGCACCACGAGTAGGACCTTTGACTAGTAAACTTCAGACTGATTCTCGCCATTTGATTTCTGGTGGCCACTGGCTAACAATTCGAATGGAAGCAGCTCTTGGCTGTGCAGCCAACGTTTTCTTGGTTAATAAAAGTGGTGGTAAAAAAGCAGATAGGATTTGCGGTTATCATGCAGTAGGAATTCATCCCCAAGCTGCCCCAGTCATTTGTCGCAATGCTTTAGATCTTTTCACAGCCCTAGCCAAAGCCTTCCCATCTTGCCTTCTGCCCGTTAAGCTTTTTAGAGAAGATGCCGTCGACAGAAATGCTGTGACGCCTGTCAAGCTTAATTCATCTGGACAACTCGACTTTTGGGATATTTTGCTTAAGTTAGATTCTGCTGGAGCCAAGAAAGGCAAGAGTATAGTGAAATATACTATCACTTCCAGTTCTATCGAAAACGACAACATTTCCTTCGATAATACTGTGTTTGGTAGGTTACTGAATATGCTTGGGTCACCAGTAGTGAATAGGAACACCCAGCTCACTGACAACTTGCTTAAGTTGCTCTCTGTGACTACTTCTGGCATGCCTGAGCTAGTTAAGCCGCATAGACTAAAGAAGGCTGCAAACAATCAAAATTTGGATCTGACAAGCAATCCACCCATAAATGCACTTGCTCTAGCAGTGAATGTGATAACCTACAAAAACTGCTCTGAAGAAGGTTTAGAGTTCATTACAAATTTGCTTTTAAACCTTGCAAGCTCTTCGCAAGACATGAGTTATATGATTTTAAAACTTTTACTGAATGGGGCAGTAGAAATAGGCCTGATAGTAGAGAAACAGATACAAAACATGCTTGAAGATCTTAAGAACCTTAATAACACTAACCAAAAGAAGCTAGAAGAGAAAGACAAGGATAGCGGTCCTTCAACATCTAAAGGAGTTATCTACAATAGGTTTACAAATGAACAAGTGATAGTGACGGCATCGAATAAAAGTAAAACTGCTTGCGAATTGCAGTTACCTTCTATGGTGCCTCTGACCTCCAAGTCGTCAAGCCAAGTATTCTTTTTAAGAGTTCTTAGAGTTATTGTTCAGATTAGAAACTCAATCAAAAATAGCATAAAAAGAAGTAAGTAAGACATGCAGTAATTACTTTTATTCCATAACATTTATTGTTTATTTTGAACTAAATTATGTTTTATTTTAGATAAACTGGAAGCAGAATTATCAGCTCTCAGCGAACAACTAGACAGTTTAGAGAGTCTATGGGAGACCCTAAGCATGTGTCTTCTAGAATTAGAACATGCCCCAGACCATCACGCCGTTTTAGTACTGCAGCCGGCTGTAGAAGCATTCTTTTTAGTACACTCACCCCAACAAGGGGTTGTTAGTTACAAGGATAATGAAAAAGAAGCCGGTACGTCTACTACAGAAGGTGGAGATAACCAAGCAGAACCGACACCTGCAGAAAGACCTGCTGAGCAGCAACCGGAAAATGACGAGGACTCTAATGAAAGTCCTCCTATAGTTTCAGCTTCTGCACCTCCTGCGTCGTCGGCTGTAAGATGTTTGCGATTTGTTTTAATATGATTTGTCAATTTGTTTTAGTGGGATATGTTAATAATAACTGATTTTTAGGAAGAATCGTCGCGGACAAGCTTCGATTTTGAACATCGCCAAACCGAACAACGTCAAGTCACACCAGAACAACAGAAGTTCCTAGCGTTTGCCGAGAAGCATCGAACGGTGCTCAATCAAATTTTAAGACAGAGTACTGCTCATTTATCGGATGGGCCTTTCGCGGTCTTGGTCGACCACACAAGAATTCTCGATTTTGACATCAAAAGGCGATATTTCAGAACGGAATTGGAACGTATGGACCATGGAATTCGTAGGGAGGAAACTGCTGTTCACGTCAGGCGAAGTAATGTGTTTGAGGACTCATTTAGAGAATTGTTTAGAAGACCACCTGAAGAATGGAAGAATAGATTCTATATTGTTTTTGAAGGTACGGCTGCAGCACAATATAAATTGTTTTTGTATCATTATTATTTATGTGCCTTTCTTTTCTTAGAGGAGGAAGGTCAAGATGCTGGTGGTTTATTAAGAGAATGGTACGTCATCATTTCCAGGGATATATTTAATCCAATGTACGCCTTGTTTACGGTGTCTCCAGGAGATAGAGTGACCTACATGATAAATTCGGCAAGTCATTACAATTCGAATCATCTCTGTTACTATAAATTTGTTGGCAGAGTTATTGGTAAGTAATTTTTGAACTATACCCACTGACTGACGTAGGTGGGTTATTAGACGTATCTCGAAATAAACGGGTTAATGAGTTTTTTTTTTAAATTGGTATGCAGCGTTCAAAGTTTATAGCACATTTAAGAAAACAATAACATATGGGGTGTTGCCAGATCTACCGTCAACTGGCAGCCACTTTGATATTTTAATGGAACACCTGGTTTTTGGAGAAAATTGAATTTAAAATGAAAACAACAGCTCTGCATAGTGTTGAGACTGAGAGAATTTTTATTTTTTGTAATGCATAGTTTTTGTCAATGATAAAATAACTAATGGATGCCTCCTTACGCATTAACTGTGTACAAATAAAGTGAAGCCAAAGCTACATGGGCGAAGGAGCTGCGCGGTGAGAAAAAGGATAAAGAAAACAAACCTACTCTTTTCTTTTCCCCTACTCAGTCATCAACCGCGTGCGTGCATCGTATTCTTTTTCCTTCTTCCAGACCAGTGGCGTAGGTTTAACGGTTTCCTCAAAATTATTTAAAAAGGTTTTTGGGAAAGGCTAAAGATTGCTATTTTGTCAAAAATATGGTAAAATAGGTTTATATATTTTTTTTTACTTTACGCCTTTGGTATCAAGTTGTATAGCCTTTTTTATGAATGAAAGTAAATGAATTACAAAAACGTTACTTTATACACAAGTTGCATACACATTTTTTTTTCTGCTACCAAAATTGGTGCAAACGGTCATTAAGCTATACAGTCACGTGACTTCACTATATATCATATCAAATCATATATTACCAGACAAATTAGATAATGCACAAACATGTTCAACACGCCCAAAGGAGGAGGTTTACCTCCAAGTCAAAAATAATAGTCATAATAATTAAAACATTACTCATACGATTCAGCCTTCTATATGTTTAACTAAGGAGAACACTGCCTCATGTTAGATAGGAGTGAACTTCATTTTGATGGGTGAAAGAGCCTATATTTTTTTGACATACTGCAGAAGAACTTACATGTCAGTGAAAAAATTTTTACAACTCTCCAATGGTTTTAGTTTTGCCATGGTTCTGACAACCTTCTTCTGCATTATGAACACTTTAAGAGCATCTGCTCCCCCTCCCCAATTGAGAAGCCCATAACTCATGACCGAGCAGAAAAGGCCATTGTACATAAGCATTAAAACATTTGAATCTACAGTACTTCTCAATTGTCTGAACAGAAAACAGACAGAGCTGAGTTTCTTCGATACATAGTTAACATGAACTAACCAAGTCAGTTTGTGATCAACATGAACTCTCAAGAATTTTGAGGAATATACCTGCTCTATTGATCTTCCGTACAGCTTCAGAAGCTGGCTTTCTTCTACAGTGGAATTCTTGGGGCAGAAATGCATGAAATTAGTTTTTATATCATTCAAAAAGAGTCCATTCTGGTTGCACCACTTGGCCATTTCTTCAACACTCCTCTGTGCTATAGCCACCGAACAGCCCAATTTTTGCTCTGCCACCAGCATGTTGGTATTATCTTCATAGATTATTGCGCCCTTACTGCTCCCACATGCTTGAGAGAGGTCATTTATAAAACAGCGAAAAAGAATAGGTGACAATATGGAACCCTGTGGAGTGCCAGCCTTCACAGTCTCAAAGCTTGAATAAGTGTTATTTACCTGTGTTGTCTGCATTCGCTCAGAGAGAAATGACCGAATCCAGCTATTAGCTGGTCCTCTGACTCCCATCCGCTCTAGCTTGTCACAGAGGAGATTGTGATCCACCATGTCGAAAGCCATACTCATATTGAAGAAAATTGTTATTGGGTGTTCCTTATAATTTAAGACATCGATAATGTGTGAGATGAGAGTATTTATGGCTGACATGGTGGACTGTTCCCCCCTGAAACCATGCTGAGAGTCACACAGCACATGATTGGTCTCTAAGAAACTATACAACCTACTGTAGAAACAACTCTCAAAAATTTTTCCTATTTGATTTTGGACTGATATAGGTCTATATTGAGAGACATCCTCCAGATGTCTTTTATTTTTGAAAATAGGGACGACCTTAGATCTTTTAACAGCCATAGGGTATTTTCCCTCCAGAAAAGATATATTTATTAGTTCACTTATTGGTGAACATATATGTTCAGCGATATCGCTAACAGTTTTACCTGGAATATCATCTGGCCCTGCACAAGGTTTTTTTACATACATTCTTTATTATTTTATACACTTCTCTGTGTATATATATATATATATATATATATATATATATATATATATATATATATATATATATATATATATAGGTCATGTTATGTCAAATTTAAGCATCGCTTTAGGTTCTTAGAAGTTTTTTTGCAAATCACCATTATGTAAATAATAAAGTAAAGTAATTACTTTATTTGCTCAGTGTGTAAAGTACAATGATTTAATAAAACTGGTTTTATAAAATAGTGCACAAATTAGTTAATTTGTGCACTGCTCTAAAAAGATTTAACTTTATATATCGTAAAGTAAGTACCTTAAGCATGCTAGTAGAAACATTTGCCAATATAAAGAAGACTGAACCCGTATTTTAAAAATATTTATCTGTGACTGTAATAAAATAAAAAATGCCGATTTTTCTTGCCACGTTTACATTTCTGTAATACCTCAATTATTAAGGGGGAACTGCACGCAGTATTATGGATCATTTGTAAGCCTTTCGCCGCTGCAATATTATGTTGAAATTATAAGAGATATGTATTAGCTTCAATGTGATTTTAATAGGGAAATATATATAGTTGGGCGCTAAATGCGAATTTTTATGAAAAACTCAAATCTAGATTTATAAAATAGAAGTAGATTTGTCCATTTTTGACCATTTTTTAACCACTTTTTGATGCAAATGCCGTCGCAAATAATTTTTTTTCCACAAAATGGCTGTTTACCGCCTTGCATTGATCCTTTTTCTACGTAACTGCAAAATTTGAAATGGTAAATCGTACTCATGTCTTTGTATTTCTGCAGCGCGTGAACTCTTTTGAACCAATTTTTAATCGAAATGTAATTTAAATTGCCTATACATAACACATTTTTCTGAGGTAGGATATGCAGGAAGTTTTTTCTAATATGTAGGTACCTTTTCATCTTACTTTGAACTTGACTAGACCTTGTCGCTGATTTTTCACTTTTTGTGTGCAGTTCTCCCTTAAGGGAGCTACAGGGTGCATATTGGCACACTTTTTAGAGGATGCCATAATCTGACATTACCGGATAATTTCGATATGCATTTTGTTCCCTGCATACAAAATAAAAAAATATTAAAAAAAACACAGCTCAAATAATTTGGAGGTAATTTATTCTAGTTTTGAGGAACGTACAAAAATTTTAAAAAATCTAAATGCTACTTAAAAAATACTGTAAACAGTTATTGATTTACTCTAATAGTGGGAATTAAACAAAAAGGAAAATGGGTACAATAATTTGATATTTTGAGCAACTAATATGTACATGGGGTTTTTATATAAAACAAAGTATGTGAAGTATTATTTATTACTGATTTTTAAATAAAACGGATTTGGTAAGCATACTTCTGACTCGACCTTTAATGGATTTATCCAAATTTTTCATATTTTCGTGATGAATTCTTATTGTAAAAAATGTGTTTAGGTCATTTTACTTAATAAATTAAAATGACATATATATGGTCGCCAAAATTTTCTAGTAATAAAACTTAATAATTCAATCACATTGACAATGTTTTTATTTGCTAGACCTGTGGTTATAACAAAAAAAATAAAATATTTTTCTGTACATTTGCACAATCCAAGTGTGTATGCAGATGCTTTCGTTAGAGATTTGTACTCTTTTTGTTTTTCTAATAAATTATTTTAGTTTTCATTAATCGTAATACTACTAGAACAGTGAAGAATAGAAATATCCAAATTAATAGTATTTCCAGTGTTTCCCGCCTTTACTTGTGTATGCACTAACAGTCTTTTATGTGCTGCTTCAAACTGTCTGGCAGTTGGATTGTCATTATCCACCTCGAGTTTTGATAGCACCAAAAATAACTCTAAATGGTCTTGTGAAATTTTATAGGTTGAAATATAATTAAGCAATTGATTTTCTTCAACATAATCATTGTACATTTTTTTAGGCTGTTAATGCATATACACAAACCTAAAAACCCAACTTTACGTGCAGTTCTGATAACTAATTCAGATCCCCATTTTATATCAAATATATTTTTCACAAAGAGACAAATACTCAAATAAGTCATTTTTATTTAATTTATTAAGTGATATTTTTTATATTTAAATTTGTTCAAAAAATTTCTGGAATTTAACACATCAAACAAATTATTAAAAAATTCGCAAAAATTTGCAGTGGCTTCAGCTCGTTTAAAGTCTTTTTCGTTTTTTAAATATTTTAAAGCATCTGCTACACTTTTGCTTAAAGTTTGTGAGGCTAACTTGACTTTCATTTTTTCCCGATGCGAGTCTAAATGCCTATTTTTTACTTTTGTGCCAAAATTTAGTCCTTCAGAATATTGAACGTCGACAAGTGTTTTAATAAAATCCCAAATTATTTTTACGTCAAGCTGCTTGATCAGAATAGTGACTAATCACTGACCCATTTTTGATTCCGCATCAGATTCCCCGCAGATTTGTTTACGGGAGTTGCTATGGCAACGCAATGGTGAATATCCGTAAGCCTAATAGAGGTGGGAGCGGCATAAATTTGCTGCTGCAGGCGCTTGTTTGCTTATTATAGAATTAATGTAATTTCGATTCGGCTATATATTTTTTGTTCTTAAAAAATTAATAAATTTAAAAAAAATGTATTAATTTTTTAAGAACAAAAAAGTATATATAAAATCTTATAAATTCTTGTTATTTCCCCTAAGTATTAAAAAACGCTTCAAAGCTATGGATAATTAACATCATAAAAAGGTTAAAGAAACAGTCCTTTTGGGTGTGTCACCCCGAAAAATTTTTGCCTGTGGCACTATTTTTACCTGCCGTTTACCCTTTCTTAAATCTACGAGCCGCCACTGACACAAGACAGGAACCAACACGGAAATGAAAATAAAGTATCTGTTTGGTCGTCCTTGTCACCGAACACGTGGACAAGTCGTTTCCCCACCCCGTTTACGTGCCATGATTCTAGCTACGACCGTCGTTCGATCATTGCCTATGTTAACGTAACAAATGGCTGAAAGGGATAGCAAGATAGGAGTATAATTTAGATATTATGTTATGCCGGTATTACCGTTTAGAGATGATACATCAGCAACTCCCATTTTTCTAAAAGAGACAGATATATAGGATTTCCCATATGACAAAGAGTAACATAACTATTCAGAAAGATTTGCCAGGACAAATCTAACTAGTTTGTGGTGGAGGAGATAAAGAAAACAAAACACATATTTTGTTTACATTCATTTCCCCATCAGTTTTGAAATCCAGGCGGTATCCATTAGTTATTAAATCATTGGTTTTTGTACAGGCTGATTGAAAAAATATGATATACGAGCGAATTATTTTGGGTTTTAGCTAAAGCAATCTACGACAACAAACTATTGGAGTGTTATTTTACGAGGTCGTTTTATAAACATATCCTGGGCATCCCTGTGAAATACACAGACATGGAGAGTGAAGACTACAGTTTTTACAGAGGTCTAGTTTATCTTATGGAGAATAATATTAATAATTTAGGGCTAGATTTGACATTTAGCACTGAAATTAGCGAATTTGGAGTTACCGAAACTAGAGATTTAATCCATAATGGTAGACACATACCTGTAACTGAGGAAAATAAAATGGAGTACGTGAGATTAGTGTGTCAAATGAAGATGACAGGAGCCATTAAACAACAGTAAGTTCTTGCGTCTTTTATAGTTATGTAGTGGTGACAAATGTAAAAATGTAAAAAATGTCTAACAAAAATAATAAATTAATAAATTGAACCGCTTAGTGTAATTTAAAACTAAATATATTAAATTTATTATTATCAAGTGTATTTTTTTAAGGTTAACAGCGTTCTTGGAGGGCTTTTATGACATAATCCCAATGCGTTTGATATCAATATTTAACGAACAAGAACTGGAACTACTTATATCTGGGCTTCCAAATGTAGACATAGACGATCTTAAGTCTAACACAGAGTACCACAAATATCAGTTTAATTCATTACAGGTAAGCTGTACAATCTTGTTCTTAACTTGTTGGTTTAATTGAATGCATTCTATTTTTAAAATTCACCATATGCCACCAGCATTTCAGGCGAATATATTCCTATTAAAAAAGTTAACTTGCCTTTGCTGGGAAGTGAACCCAGGCCTCCCATTGTTAAGGCAGAGACTAAACAAACTAAGATATGAAGACCCTGACCGCGACAATTAGTTTCCGTAAGTTAACTCATTCAGTTTGATATTATTCCATTCACACACGCATTGTACCCGCCGCCGCACAGAGGACTAAAACTGAAATCTAGGTGGTAATAATTTACTTTAAAAAGCGTCAATTTTTACAATATTAGTTGAATTACAACTTATCCACTAACCAAAAAGTGCAATAATTACAATTATAAATCACTTAGAACAATAACTATCAAAGATGAGACTGGAAACTTTTAAAAACCTATGCGATTCGTTTACTTTTCTTTTCGAAAACAATTACAAGTTAAAGCTATATTTTTACATAGAAGGCCATGCCAAGAACAATAACATTTCTAAAAATAATCAAATATGTTGTTTAAAGTGACATTTTGATTACGAGGTCAAAGTTTGACGTTAAGTGTACGAGTTTTGGTTTAAAATAAGTTGCGATAATCGTAGGTATTAAAAAAACTTTTTTTTTTGCGGATTTGTGAATGAAAAATAGTAAAGGCCAACTATTGCCAAAAAGAAGAGTGCATTTTTGAATGGACTGGAGCATTAGCTTTTCGGTAAGATTTCTTAGTTTTTGCGGAAACATGCGGAACAGTTTTTTTTCTTGTTTTAGAACCAATTATGTTTAACGTCTCTAGGAGAACGTATTTTCAAATATGGCATCAGTCTGCAAAGAGAAATTCTCATGAAGCTTTGCTTACTATTTTAATGGAAAACTTTCAAGTAGGGGTCATTAACAAAGAAACTCATGCGCAGTGGAAAGGCATTGTTTGCGATTTTTCAAAGAAAATTCAAGAGAGGTGGGCAAAGTCGGGAAGAAAAATGGACTATTTTTTAAAGAAGTACGCAAACTGGTTGGATGGGGATGATTTATTTTTTCAAGTGATTGATGCTAATGAATGCACGGGTTTAGAACAACCGAGATCATCCGGACGACCACCAAAGCCACTCGGAGAAGTTAAATATCGATCAAAGAAAAAAAAGTTCAGCACTTACTTTCTTCCAGTGTTGAAGAACTTACATTTGCAGCTGAGGTTGCCTTAAGAGGTGATGGTAAAAGAGATGCAGCGGCGTTATTAAAAGAAATAACTTCGGCATCGCCAAATCGCTCAACCCAAATTAAGCATTTGAGACGGGAAAAGGAAAACAAGATCGTGACTCAATACAGCAAAGAAGAAGCCTTAGCTCTTTTCGTGGATTGCAGATTGACAAAACAATCATATATTCATTTAAGAAAAAGTGCTCGGGACAGAGGACATTTACTATATCCATCATACAATGAACTACAAAAAGCCAAAAATGAATGTTGTCCTTTAAGCGAATGTATTAGTGTGGGTGAGACAAAAGCCGAAATTGACCTTCAGGCGTTACTTGATCATACTGCGCAGCGTCTGTCTATCGTGCAAGAATCCGTTTTAAAGTATTTTGCTTCAACATCGAGACAGGTAAGTGATCTTATTTTAATTAGTAAGTGGGGATGCGATGGTAGTTCTGGGCATAGTAGATATAAGCAAAAGTTTAATGAATCTTTGGAAGCTGATGATGAATATTTGTTTACTTTTTCTTTGGTGCCTATTAAATTACACTCCATCAATGATCCGCAAACCTATATTTGGCAGAATCACTCGTCATCAACCAAACTATGCCGTCCAATAAAATTTTTATATTCAAAAGAAACAAATGATATGGTGAATTTAGAGACAAAAGTTATTCAGAACCAAATTTTAAATTTACGTCCATCTGAAATAAGTTTTAGTAATGGAAACCGTTCAATAAATATTCATCATCAGCTTCTTTTGACGATGATTGACGGGAAGGTATGCAATACGCTAAGTGGTAACAAATCTTCTCAGACCTGTTATATCTGCAAAGCAACACCAAAAACCATGAACCTAGTGCCAAACGAGACCTCTGTCATTGTTGAGAATTATGGCTTTGGTCTATCTACTTTACATGCATGGATAAGATCCTTTGAGTGTTTGTTACATATTAGTTACAAATTAAATTTAAAAACATGGCAAGCAAAAGGCAGTGAATCTAAAGCTGAAATTGAAAGACAAAAGTCCGAAATACAAAAAAAATTTAAAACAGAATTGGGATTGATTGTAGATAGACCAAAGCCTGGTTTCGGATCAACCAATGATGGCAACACGGCCAGGAAATGTTTCTTTAACCCACAAAAGAGTGCAGATATAACTGGTCTGGATGAAAGGATAATAACTAGGTTTTGCGTTCTTTTACAGGCACTTTCATCAGGGTATGAGGTTAATATTGAGCAATTTGAGAAGTATGCAAAAGAAACTAGGGAACTCTACTTAAGTCTTTATTCGTGGTATTACATGCCAGTTACCTTGCATAAAATTCTTGTCCATGCAAGTGATATACTAAAAAATTGTTTAGTGCCTATTGGGCAACTTTCAGAAGAAGCTCAAGAGGCATTAAACAAAAGCTATAGAAGATTAAGAGAGCACAATACTCAAAAAATATCTAGAATTGCCACGAATAAAGACTTACTTAGAATGCTTCTTATATCATCCGATCCTTTAATAACCAGTTATAGGAAAAAGACCCAAAAACCAACGTCAACATTTTCTAAAGACGTTCTTACTCTCTTAAAATGCCCAGATATTAAAGCATCCTCACTTACTGATTCTATAGATCACTTATCTGATGAAGAAGCAAGCGCAGACGAGTCTGATGACAGTACATTTTAATATGCAATTACATCCAATTACATGGAAAAATATTTTTTCTGTTTCTCTGCAATAACATTGCAAGTAAATGTATATTCGAAATCAAAAGAGAAGACTATTTGGTTATAATGATGACACCAGTAAATCCCATAAGGATGCGCTTGGTGTCACTGTCACTGAATGTCTTCTCTCCTGATTTAGACCTTAGTTACCTAATTAAATTTTTAAAAGTCAAAATTTTAAGTAGAAGGATGTAATGGCATATTTGAACGTAATTTTTAGTTCTCATCAACTTTTCCTTATAACAATTTTCATTATTGTCTAATATAAAGGTACTTTACTCTTGGGCAAAATTTAAATTTTTTGACAAACCTCGTATCCGATTGAAAAAATGTAATATCTGATGATTACATTTTAAGTTTTGGAACATGCAGAACTTTTTATAAAGAATAACTTTTTTTCCTAAAATTATTAAGTAATAAAAAAGTTTCCCATATGTGGCCAACTTAAGTGGACACACTGTATATTTATATTGTTAGTCATTATTAAATTTAGTTAAAGTATAAATGTATTTAAGTTTAAACATAAATGTACATAATATAAACGTCAATATGTCAAAAAAAACGCCAAATTGTTAACAGTTTTCGATTTTTATAAATACGTTATTTACCATTTAGTAATTTGTTTTTTTCCAATTCGAGTGTTTTTAAAACTTTAGAGTAACAAAGTTATTTCTTAACATTTTACTTTTTTACACTTGTCCCAGGTATAATTAACATTTTTCCTACATCGGAAGCTATTGAAACATTTTTACCACCTACTTGTTCCAAATATTCCACTGTGCGCCGGCTGCAAACCAGGGTGTTGTTATTGGATTCAAATACCAGCGACCCACTAAAGAAATGAAGTTAACTTCTTCAATTTGAATATTTATTTGTATAAAATACCGTTAACGTTTTCTTTTTATACAGGATGATCCAGATATCTGTAAAAAGGCTTTTTGCCTCCGTTATTCGTAGAGATAAAACTTTCTTTAAAAAAAATATATTAAAAAACAACTGACTGCTATTTAAAAAATGTGTAATAGAATTAATACAAAAAACGCTAATTTAAATACAATATTTAATATATGTCATAGCCTATATCTTTCTTGATTTGTTTTCAACATATGAAAATTGGCCAAATGAATTTCACATTTGTGTCTTAGTTTTAGATTGTATTTCTTATCACATTCACTTCTGTTCTAAGATGTAAACAAAAGTTTTTCTGTTTAAAAAAAAATCGAAAAAAATTGAATATCATGCTGATGTGAATAGTGACGTTAGGAAACTAAACTAAAAGAAAAACAACAAAATGTTAAATAAATAGTTTTTAAGAAACTCCTTATTGCGTGGACATCAAATTTTGCACAACAATAAAGTGCGACATAGGGATAAACTGGTAAAATTGTATCTAAAGCGATTATGGCGGAACGAAATGGTTGTCTAATTACATGTTTTAAATTTCAGTACCAAAAAAAACTACTTATCCAACTGACTTGAAATTTTGCCCAAAAATCAAATGTAAAACAAGGTTATATTGGTAAAATTTTAGTGCGATTCTTATTATTGCAAAACAAAATGGCCGTCTAATTGATTGTTTAAATATTCAGTACAATTCCATTTCTTTTTTATGGAGGAAAATAATAAATTATATAGTTTATTTTTTATGGTAAAAAATCAAGAATCTTATTGCCAATACCGCCCAGACTAAGACTTTCTCAACTATATTTTGCTCAGACTATTAAGTGAATTAATTATTAAAACATAATATAAACTCATTAAACTTAAACTTGCTTACAGTAAGCATTTTTCCTATTATAAATAGCGACGCCATTTTCATTAGCTTCAGACTTACTTGAGTCTAATGGGAAGACCTTCCGGATAACTACCTAACCTCATATATGCTAACCTAAGC
This sequence comes from Kuschelorhynchus macadamiae, assembly GCA_030620095.1. Lineage (NCBI taxonomy): Eukaryota > Metazoa > Arthropoda > Insecta > Coleoptera > Curculionidae > Kuschelorhynchus > Kuschelorhynchus macadamiae. Next base: position 31,710 of record JAUTXW010002898.1, on the reverse strand, counting down.
CTGTCTATAAGGTAAAGTAAATACTCATGTCAGTAAAAATTGCATGGGTATTGATTATTCTTAAAGCTCCATAAGTATTATACGTAAAGCTCCATAAGTTATGTTTATTATGTAAGGCCCATTAAGTTATTATTTATCTAAAAGCTCGAAAATAGGAAGATGATGCTAGCCTAATCTCTACAATTGTGTAAAGTGTAAAAGCCAATATACAGCTTTATTTTATAAATTGCATTTCAGAAAACCATCTGAGCTGCGTAACCCAAAGAAGACAGCGACAATATGGGGATGAAATTGTTATGGTGGCTTCACAAAATGTTAAAAACGTAATGAATGACCGCCTAATGAAATATTTAAAAACTGATTATCGAATTGACTTGAAATTCTGCACACAAGTTAAGTGTGGAATAGGGATAAACTGGTAGAATGTTGATGCGAATCCTGTATGGCAAAACAGTATGGCGACCTAATAAAATATTTAAATATTCGGTAAAATTCTTTTTCCTGCAATAATCCTTTTTATGGGGGAATATAAATGACATAATTTATGTTTTATGTTCTACGCAAATAAAGTAGTGAAAAATAAAAACATGGGTAAATTCTCCTAAATAAATAAATTACAGATTATACGATTTGTATAAACCTAGCACCAAATAGGTAGTATATATAATTATGTGCACAATAAAATGTGTTATCTTGTTATCTCTATGTGGTGGAATTATGTATGAAGGAGGCTGTGGGTAAAGGTGAATTTACCGATATTTACTTCCCTCATAAAAGGGAATTATTGTAATCTTGAAAAAAATCACCACCAAGATTTTTTCAGATCTTTTCTCAATTCCGTTGGTCTGTAAATCTGTTGTTCTGGCTTAGCTAAAAAATTACCTATCCGATTGAAAATTTTGCTCAAAAATGCAGCGTCATATGGGGATAGATGAGCTGATAACATTTTGGTAAAAATCCAATATGGTGAAACAAAATGGCGGCCTATTGAAATGTAATAGAAAATGTTACTAAAAAACTGCTTATCCAATTTATCTCAAATTTGGCAAAATTTTGGTACCAATTCAAGATGACGAAACAAAATGGCGGCTTAATAAAATATTTAAAAATTGAAGTGATTTCAAATTGTATGCCATAACTAATCGTGGTATAGAGATGAACTAGTAAAATTGTGGTAGGTACTAATTCAAGATGGCGAAACAAAATGGCGGCCAACTAAAATGTTTGAAATAGGTTTTACATATCTTCACGTTTTAGCTTCTCTAGTTTTATTAATTCCGTCGGTCCGTCTGTCGGTGTGTCTGTCAGTTAGAGGCATAACTACCAGATTGACTCAAAATTTAAGTCAAAAATTAAGAGTTAAAAGGGGATGACTTGGTAATATGTTGGTAAAAATCCAATATGCCGGAACAACAATTTATCAAGTGTTAATTGTCAAAAATCAAGTGTTAACTGGTAAGATTTTGGTATAAATCCAAGGTAGCAAAACAATGGCGGCCTAATAAAATATTTAAAGAACCAGTCTGAAAAACTACTTATTATATTTTAAATTTGTGCAAGCATTAAGTGTCGTATAGAGATAAACTGGTAAATTTGTGGTAAGAATTCAAGATGGCGATCAAATAAAATTTTAAAAAATCTTATTCAATTGATTTTAAATTTTACAGGAAAGTTAAATGTGATATAGAGATAAACTGGTACGAACTCAACATGACTTACAAAATGGCGGTGTCTGTCAATGTAAAAACTACTTGAACTGTTGAATTTGTTTTAAATTATACCCAAAACTCAAGGGTCGCATAGATAGAAACTGATAAAATATGAGAAGGAATCCAATATGATGGCTCAACAAAAAAATGTCGCTCAATAAAAATGTTTGATAAGACAGTATATGTGTGGTACTGAATGACTATGTACTGAACTTAATTGGGTCACACTTCACTATTCATAATAAAAGGAAAGATTCATAACGAGGGAAGTTTAGGGTAAAGGAAATTTACCGATTTTTTTTCTTATCTCTGCGTATAACGGAGATATAAGGTCTGTTCAAAAATATGTGGATCACACAGTATACAACAAAATTCTATAGCCTTTTTTTTGCAGCAAAATAGTCCAGTGCAGTACAATAAATTTAGGAGTCACAGCCTGACTTTACTTGAACAAGCCGTGAACAAACATTTGGCAACGCCGCAACCGGGAAGAGATTCAGATCGGTTTCCAGCGAGCACGACGGGCTGCATACTGGATACTGGCTATCGACCCGCGTATTTTTAAATTAATTTAAGGGTCGATTTAAGGTTGGAACACACATACTGTACTAACCTTTAAAGATGGCGTAAATATTATTGATATTTATAGTAAAATAATTAAATCGGTATAGTTAATATTTAAAACCTTTAAAACAAATTAATTTATATAAGTAATAAATGTGCATAAGTCAAGGCATAGGAACGTTATATTTTTGTAAAAAGAAACAAGTATTATTTATTTTTTTATTCTTCTACAAATTACAAACATACAAACAAAAATACATGTAAGAGTAATTGCATTTGAGATTTGGTAACTAATTGCACTTGGGTAGTTTTAATTAATTATTTACTAAACGTATTCAGTTTCCTTTTTTTGTTTTTTGACTCGTTCTTTTCCGATTTTTCTGTGGCATTTTTATTATTCCTTTTTTTAACATAATTATTTAACAGAATGTTTGCAAATATAGAACACATCATAATGAACATATTTTTGTTATCGTTACCACAAATACATTGCGAGTATAAATCATTAAAGCCATCATGTTGTCTAGTGCTTAAATTAGTTAGGTCACACAGGATAGCTTTTTGATTTGTCATTTTTAAGAAGTTAGTTTCAGTAGCTGGGTCATTAATAATTTTTTCAAAAATCGCACACATGTGGAACAGAATGTCTTTAACAATTTCTGTAGGAACCTTTAGACCGCCACGTTGTAGGCAATCAAAGTATTCGTCGTGAATTAGACTTCCCTTACTTTCAACAAAAAAAGAAACACATATGTTACAATCAATTTTTTTTGCGATTTTATGGGCGGCATAACCGGCTATATAAATTTGTACTGATTTGTCAATTACATATTCATTTAGGTATTCAGTTTCAAGTAAAAACAAAAATTTGTCAGTGTATGAATATGTATTTTGAGGCATTGTCCAATCAAGATCATTTTCTTGAATACAGCTGTCTCCCTGTTTTTTAATCTCAGCTAAAGAAAAATTACCATCAGCAGGGCTTCTAAATATATGTTTAAGCCTAATTTTTTTCTCGGCATTTAAAATATCATCAAAGCTAACATTGTAATTACAACCTCCAAGGAGTCTGTATTTACCAAATCTTTTTTCGAGTTTTTCAGTGGTAAATTTACCTGGTAAAATATACAACAAATTAAATTTTGAAAATGAATATTCAATTATCTCTAGTAAAACAACTGTACTATGGCGAAGTGCAGAATATGTGTCATTTGTAAGGCAACCATTATTGTTTTTAAGTTTATGCCAAGAATCAATCCAGGTAACGAATTTTCTTAAAAAATTAACAGAAAAATGATCAATTTTAGAGATGGGATCGCTATACTCGTTTCTTTTTATTTTACCCCTTAAAACACTGGTATTGCTGACAATATCCCACCAATGTCTGATAATTTCAAGAAGAGATGCTGTGTCTTTAAAACCAAAGTCATTTAAAGCTGCGATTGTTGAAAAATGACATACATTATCCGCAATAAAAACCTTTTGACGCTCAAAATTGTTGGGATAAACTGTTTTATGGTTAAGTTTAAAAGCTTTTTTTACAACGAGGTCTTTCTCCTGCTCATATATACACTTAATATCATTATATTTTGCATACCTGATCACATCAAAATTGACAAAATCTGTATAAACAAAGGTTTTGTCTACGTTTTTTAAGTTTCGCCAGTTATTAATTATGTTTTTAAATAAATGCACAAAATCAAAGCTAGTAAATATTTTACTTTCTGGTATATCAGGGTTGGGGAAAAAAGTAGTTAAATTTTTGCTTGTTAGATTAGAAAACATGGATCGGTTAATTCTGTGGTTGTCAGTTATGATATCGAGTACTTGAAACCCATTTTTTTGAATTAATGAAATTACATTTTTTGTAATAGGGACCATTTCGTTACCCTTTATGTTGTGAACTGGTAGTAGCTTGACTATTTCAGAAAAGTTTCCAAAAGCAGAAACTATCATAAATGCTAGAACGGTAGTAGCCAAAGAACTGTCATTCGAAGCTACACCAATAAGATTTTTTCCCCTGTAATCCAACCTTTTAGATATATAAATTTCATCAATTAATAGATTTACAATTTTTTCATTTGGCTTTAAAGAGGATGATACAATATTTAGGTAATTTGTGGTACTTTTGTCACAATCTATAGTGTTATTAGAATGTGTATTGGGCGATACATCCAAATTCGATGAGAGATATTGAAGATAACGTTTAGTGGGTAGATTTATGTACCCTCTCATCAAATCATAGGAGCAAGGAGAGATAGTATATAACATAAATGACATTATTATTGTTTCACTTGAGTAGCGTTTCTTTTTTAAAACCAACAAGTTTAATTGATCAACCAAAAGTGCCAATATGCGATAAATATCATCATATTCATCGGACTCATAGTGTCCAGACTCGTGTTCAGATGAAAGACAAATCAATGATTTTTTTAGTTCTTTAATCCCCTTTTCAAGATATGTTAGGTAATTTTGAGAATTATTCATCCTTTCTGAACCCGAGTCTGAACCTTTATTTTTATAACGAGAAAGTAAATTTTCCAGTTGAGACCACCTAGTTAATTTCATATCTATTGGTAAAATCCATTTTAGGTCATTAAAAGAAAGTTCATTATTATTTAAGAAAACACTGATTTGCAGGTCCGAACCTACTGAAATCTGATTACCAATATTTACACAGTTTATTTGTGAATCTTCCAACGAAAAATCTAAAGTATAAAAGAAAATTTTAGAGTCATTTACAATCTTAATGTTCCAAGATTTATTTAAAATAATCCTATTTGTAAAATTTGTAGTCAAATCATCAAAGTTTATAATTAGGTCAGAATGTTCAAAATCTTTATTTAATTGTTCGCTTCGATCTAGCATTTCTTTAGTTCTTTCAGCAGGACTTTTTCGGGGAACAGGGACTGTTTTTGATAAGTAATTTGGTAAATTAGGAAAAATAGTAGGCACTGCATTTAACTTTAGTCTAGTTTTAGTAGGTACCTTTTGCTTTGATCCATCTGGCAAGCGATAATCCTCCTGCCTAATAATGTCACTTTCCACAAAATGCTTAGCACAAACCACAGAATATTTTGAGGGTGACCATTCCTCCCTAGGAATATTCCTAAGCCATTGGGCTTCAAGGTTTTTGTCCTTTGGAAAGGTAAAAACAGATTCTGCTGGTTCTCCGGCATCAAGAGAAGTTTTATAATTAGATTTGCACCCAGGCACACAACAAGGACTTGGCATAGTAATTTTTGATTAAAACACACAAAGGATTAACACACTAACAATAACTTTCAAAAGATTAGATTATGTTTTAAAAGGCACCACAAAATTTCAAGTTCATTTGCCGCTATTTACTTTAAGAAAACATAACCTCACCACCGGCACCGCCGATTTTTCATCCACGAATATTTCTGTTTTTACGTAATGTCTACGGAAAAAATTGTCCCGGTCACTTAAAAATCTCACACAGTAACACTTTTAACAACTTTAATCTTTAACTAAACGGTATTTAATTTCAAAACAGCCGATTTATTCGCGAAAACACAACACAACAACAGGTCAATAAACGTAAATCATATGGCTAAACGCATGCTAAACGTGTATCCGTCGATCTGAATACATGTTGCCAGATTTCCTTGTTCACGGCTTTCTCAAGTAAAGTGAGGCTGTGTAGGAGTTAACAATTGATATTTGTTTTTTAGATTCAGTGGTTCTGGCGTGCCCTAAAATCGTTTGATCAAGCGGAGAGGGCGAAATTCCTTCAGTTCGTCACAGGAACATCAAAGGTACCCCTACAAGGCTTTGGAGCCCTCGAGGGCATGAATGGCGTACAGAAATTTCAAATCCATAGGGACGATCGGTCTACAGATCGATTACCATCCGCACATACCTGGTAAGTTTGTGTTGTATAATTGTGATGAGTTCATAAAAACTTTTAACTTTAACAATGAAAAACAAAATTTCTATAGCAGAGCTGATGAAATACCTTCTGGGTAGGATCTTTTTACCCTCTAGAAGCAATATTCCCAATATTAATTTGTACAGGGTGGTCCACTTAAGATGCTCCTATACTTTATCTCAATAAATAAGACACTGAGAAAAAAAAGTTAAATACAAAAAGTATGTGACCCTAAATATATTTTTTATTTATAATATTTTTATGTATACAGGGTGTTCCATTGTGTCAGGACAGTAACCAACCTTTTTCTTTTTAATGAAATGGTATGAATATTTTTAGAAATTCTAATTCTACGCTTGATTTTGAGTGTTTTTTGTCATCATAGCATACGAAATTTTGTGTAGTTTTTGAGAAAAATTAACTTTTCTAATTTTTTTCGGAAAAACAAGTTTTTGGAAAAATGTTATTTTTTCACACTTGAAGACTAAAATTGTGAATTTTGGTTATGGATCCATGGGAGTGGTTAATATTTAATACTCTGACCTATCAAGAGCGAAAATCCATTATACAGGGTGGTCACAAATGATCATCAAAAAAAAATGTTTTTGTAACTAAAAAAACTTAATTTTTATAAATGGAACACCCTGTATTTAGCACTTTTATTGTGTTTATAATTAAATTTAACATTAAATCAACAAGTAATGCAAGAAAGGAAGTAACTAATTACTTATTACAAAACATTTTCGACATAACCCTCGTCTTTGGCAATACAAGTAGTATAATATTACGGTTACGGTTTTAATTTTCCATGGAAAAACAAAACTAGTAAAATTGTTGCCTGGACACCAATAAATACACAGTTTTTATTTGACATTTAATTGCCTCTAACTCTTTTAAAGGAAAAATGGCTTTATACAGTATCCAAGAGCATTTAAATCTTCATGAATGTTACATAAGAAATAATAAGAGTCCAGCATTAGCCCTGCGGGAGTATCGGTTGTTGTATCCTGCAAGACGGGTACCCACGAAACATATTTTTTCACGAATTGTTCGTGATCTTGACCGTGGAGTGGTAATCAATAAACAAAAACGGCGCCCAAAAATTGTCCTAACAGAAAAAAAGCAATTAGAAATTCTCCTGTATTTTGAAGAAAACGAGAGACAAGACTAGTGTTCAAAGGACTTTAACTAATAATAACTACCATCCGTTCAAATTTTTACCAGTTCAGGAATTATCCCAACAGGACTTTCAAACAAGGCTTTTTTATTGTTCTCTCATGATGGACCACCATTTTGAAACTGACATTTTTAAAAAGATTTTATTTACCGACGAGGCAATTTTCAATACGGCCGGCATGTTCAACCGAAAAAATTCTCATTACTGGTGTAACTCAAATGAACATCGTGTAAAAGAAATAAAAAAACAGGGTCGGAGAAGTGTTTATGTGTGGTGTGGTATTATCCGTGATCGAATAATAGGTCCAGTATTTTATGACTTTGTTCTGAATGGTGAGAGGTATTTAAATTTGTTGGAGAACGAAATATTTCCGTTAATTGACAATCTGCCGAACGATATTAAAGAAGGGCTTGTTTATCAACAAGATAGTGCTCCATATCACACTGTAGTGCCTGTTTCCATTTTGGATTGGTCGGTACGGGACCATATATTGGCCAGCGAGGAGCCCCGACTTAACACCCCTGGATTTTTTTTATGGGGCAACCTAGAAAACGAGGTGTATAAAAATAGGTGTAATACTGTTCAAGGTTTAAAAAGGAGAATTAGGCAAGAGGTAGAAAGACTCAATGCAACAGACGCGGTTAGAAATGCTATTGCGAGAATTGAAGCCATGTATACTACTTGTATTGCCAAAGGCGGGGGTTATGCCGAAAATGTTTTGTAATAAGTAATTAGTTACTTTCTTTCTCGCATTACTTGTTGATTTAATGTTAAATTTAATTATAATGTTAAAAAAAACTTAGAATAGGATATTTATTATTTAGGTTTAGTTAGATTTTTAACAAAAATACCCGAATTATTATAGAAAATTGGTCATAACTTCTAAACTACTAATTTTTGGAATATAACCTATATATACGGAATGATGCAGAATTAAATCCTAAACACAATAAAAGTGCTAAATACAGGGTGTTCCATTTAAAAAAATTAAGTTTTTTTAGTTACAAAAACATTTTTTTTTGATGGTCATTTGTGACCACCCTGTATAATGGATTTTCGCTCTTGATAGGTCAGAGTATTAAATATTAACCACTCCCATGGATCCATAACCAAAATTCACAATTTTAGTCTTCAGGTGTGAAAAAATCACATTTTTCCAAAAACCTGTTTTTCCGAAAAAAAATTAGAAAAGTTAATTGTTCTCAAAAACTACTCAAAACCAAGCGTAGAATTAGAATTTCTAAAAATATTCATACCATTTCATTAAAAAGAAAAAAGTTGGTTACTGTCCTGGCACAATGGAACACCCTGTATACATAAAATATTATAAATAAAAAATATACTTAGGGTCAAATATTTTTTGTATTTAACTTTTTGTTCTCAGTGTCTTATTTATTGAGATAAAGTATAGGAGCATCTTAAGTGGACCACCCTGTACAGCTCTATTTGGGAGAATGATAAACATTCAGGCCGTAGCATTTTTTTTAGATGGAGCTGATTTTGCCTAGCAACACTAGCCATGAGCTCCAGCAGTTTTTTGTATCTATAAAACATTTTGGGACCAAGAGGTATTGAACTTTTTAATGACACAGCCTGGAAAATCTATATCAAAAGTGATATTTGGAGAAATCTTCTACAAAGTATGGCTTAAATCAATGGCACCGTCCAGTCCTTTTTGCCCGGAATCTGCATTTGCACCCAGCCACTTCACAAGAATAGGAGAAAATAATATGTTTGAACAACAAAACCCTATTTCTGGGCCAAGTGGTACCTCAATTCGTGGGAAATAAGAAATAAAAGAATGCCATCCAGACATTCATCCTCTGAATCAGATCAATCACAAACATTCATCCTCTGAATCAGATCAATCACCAAGCTCTGACGATTCGAAATCGTCGTTTACAGATGTGGTAACTCAGGGCCGGTCCTGGCGAGTATGCAGCGAATGCACCGCACGCAGGGGGCAAAAGTTAGGAGCGCCAAATTCGTTACACGGGAAAACTCCCGCGAAGCGTATAACGATTATCCATGTAGTATTTGTTATTTTATTTGCAATGTAAGGAATCCCTATCAACACGACGACGCCAGATCATCAATATTTTAATCAAACCATTTTTGAGTGGTATCAGCCAGTTGAGCGGCGACGACGACGACGGTGGCTTAAAATGTGTTAGTTTGTTAGCGATAAGCAAGATACAAGAAAAGCGCGATAACAGAAGGAAAACCTTGAATCAAGTTCCCCGGGCATTTGTAAAAGTTTAGATTATCTGATAAGTGATGACTCAAGATATATAACTACTAAAAATAATGAAAACTTTTTAATTCATTTGTTCTATTTTAATTTGGCATGATTTCTTATTAAAATTCAATATTGTTAGCAAGATGCTCCAGGACCAAAATGTGAATTTAACCGAATGTCATAAAGGAATTAAAAATCTTATCAATTATTTTACTCAAAAGCGATCCGATGAAGAATTTGAATCATTCATCGTCAGAAGCCGAAAGGAACGAAGTAGAGAAAACATTTCCCTTAACACGTCTTAAAAAATCAAGCTTCAAAATTTTCCTATGAAAGTACTGATGAAACTGTTTTGAGTCCTAAGCAACAATTTAAAATAAATTTTCAAATCCTGGACACAACCATTTAATTTTTACAAAGACGATTTGAAGGTATAAATAAATGTTACGATTTATTTGTTTTTTTATGCAACTTTCATAACTTAGACTCAGAAGTAATAAGGCAATCATGCATGGATTTGGATATAGCTTTGCGAAATGATAATAATACATGCAATGATATTGAAGGAATTGATTTATATAACGAAATTATATCTTACAAAATTTTAAATCCCAATTCTAATACAGCTGCTGACTCACCTTTAGACATTTTGAATATCATTACAAAGAATAACCAAAATGCTTTCTTTCCAAACCTACTTATTGCCCTTAGAATATTTCTTACCTTACCTATATCAGTAGCTTCAGAGGAAAGAAGTTTTTCGAAGCTAAAAATTATAAAAAATTATCTAAGAACATCCATGAGCCAAAAACGATTGTCAGATTTAGCCATAATATCGATTAAAAATCAAATATGTGAAGCCACCGATCCCAACTAAATGATCAACGAGTTTGCTTCTCTAAAAGCCAGACGTGTGTTTTTATAGTTTTTCTGTTGTTTTTTCGTAATGTTGCTTTTAATTTTTATACCTGTAACGTTTGATATGTATATGTATGTACATATTATATATTTTTTAATAGTTCTCATTATTCGCACAACCCCTTTATATTTTATACCAGGGGTGCTCAAACTTGAACTGTTGGCGATCTACCTCAATATTTTTAGACTACTTACGATCGACTCTGAGAGGCTGCAAGTATGTGTGATGCAGGGTCGTCGTACATACACGATACATACACCCTACCTACCTAGGTAGGGCGTAGCGTAGCATATATAGATATTAGCTTTGCGCACAATATACATTATTTTAGTCAAGGTTTGGGTTAGGTTTAGTTAGGTTCTTCTCTACAATATCGATGAAAAAACTCATAGTTATTCAAAAATGCGAGTTTATTGGTTGTTACAAAACAAAAGAGTTACATATGGTGTTAAACTTAACTAAGGAGTGACTTTGGATGTTGAAGCGTGGCACTGCATGTCCTCAGCATACTTTGCATAAGATGGTACGTAACCACTGAGTGCTAATCGCAAGCATGATGACATATGATCGTCAGTTAGTCGATTGCGATATTTTGACTTAATTATCTTCATCTCAGAAAATGCAGACTCGCACAAGTAAGTTGACCCAAACATTGCTGTCAGTTGAAGGGCGATTTGCGTTAGATTCGGATATTTATCTTCAGATATAAAACACCAGAAATGTGTATTTGATGCTGTAGCTTTGAGATGTATATCTGATATAATCTGCACCAACTCATTTTCAACAGAACATGAGTTCATATTAAACTGACTTGCTATTTCAGTAGCTAATTCCTCAATGTTTTTATAAGAAAAAGGATAACTCATAAATGATTTGCCAATTTACTACAATCATAAAAACGCATTTCGAATTGTCCCAAAATATTTGATAATTCAGCCTCATACGTATCATAATTCAACTGAGGAATCCTTGCTTTCAAAGACGGAAAATGTTTCAGATCCTTTCTTTTCAGTTGATCTATCATAAGTTGCAATTTACTTTTGAATGCGTTTACTGCGCTAATCATCTCAATAACAGTTTTTCCTTTACCTTGAAGCTCCAAGTTAATGGTGTTTAAGTGCATTGTGATGTCAGTCAAAAATGCCAAATCAGTCAGCCATTTTTCGTTTTTCAAGATCTGAGTGTCATCACCTCTTTCGTCTAGAAAAGCTGTTATTTCGGGCAATAATTCTTGAAACCTTTCTAGGAATTTTCCGCGACTCAACCACCTGACGTCCGTGTGAAGAACTAAATCAGTGTGTTCAGCTGACTCCCTATCTTCCAACTGCAACTTAAAGAGCCGCCGTTGCAAGCTACGTGCACGGATGGAATTCACAATTTTTGTTGCAATGCCCATAATTTCCTCCGTCTTTAAAAATTATTAACACAAAACTTGTTGATGTATATTGCAATGGATTGAAAAAAATGGAGGGAAATCTTCATTAGCTCGACACAATACCACAAAACCGTTTTTGTTTCCAGTCATTGCTGGTGCTCCATCGGTTGTAATGCACACTAATTTATATGTTGGTAGCTTGTAGTTTTCTACAAAATTGAAGAAAACATCATATATATCTTCGCCACGGGCCTTCCCCTTCAGAGGAATGATTGTGAAAAATTCTTCCTTAGCCAACATGTCATTGAATGCCATCCGAATAAAATACACAGCTGGGCAATGTCTGTCATATCGGTGGATTCGTCGAACTGTAAAGAAAAGTATGTATATTCCATGATATCATTTTTTAGTTTATCTGCCATGTCCTGACTCATGACTTCAATACGCCTTGTGACAGTCGGACGAGATAACTGAAGTTCTCTAATAGCAGACATAATTTCTGTTTTATTTTTAAAATCTCCAAATAAAGTCTCACCCGCTTCAATAAATGCTTCCTTCACAACCGATCAATCTTCGAATGGTTTCTTGTGTTTCGCCAATATATGAGATATTTTAAATGACGCGATCGTAGCACCTTTTGATTGTTTGGCTGGTCTTGTGAACATGGTTTGTTCTTTTTTCAAACAAAATATCAAATCACGTACTTTTCGTTTTATTAATTTACTCTGTGGCGGAAAATCCTTTTCATTGTTTTTATGAACCGTTTTATGATGCCTCTCTAAGTTACGACGCTTAGGTATTGCAACTGACGCACGACAAATAAGACAAATGCACTTATCCTTCACCATACAAAACAAAAATCCTTCCTCCCAATCGTTATTAAAATGATACGTTTTAGATTTCTTCGCTGCACTCATTTTGTACTATTTAATAATAAACTTTGTATCGACGTAGTATTGCCTTCAAGTTGCAATTCAGAATTACTCCAATTCCTGCAGGCGCAACATTTATATGAGCGTGAACGAAAGTCTCGAATGTTCCCGTCAAACGCGCCGCCCGAAATTTCTAGAAAAGCTGCAAGAATAAAAAACGCGGCTGTTCTTTGACAAGTACCGCGCGTTCCTTTGATAAAGCCGCCTTTTGCCGCTAGCAGAGTGTTATTTTATTACGTAATAAATTTTTGTAGTTTAGTTAAGTACCTACTTATTAAAAAAAAATTTCTTCTCGAGAGCTACTCAAAAAGCACTCGCGATCGACCGTTTGAGCACCCCTATTTTATATGTATAAAATACATATTGTGTTGAGTACATACTGTATATATTTTACATCTTTAAATTATCTAAGGGGCGGAAAAGATATCAGGCACGCAAGCGCTGGACCTCCCAGGACCGGCCCTATGGTAACTCTTGAGCTAAAGGTTCCATCATTGAATAGAAAACCTTCAATTAATTTAAGGGCTTAACAAGTAACGAGAGATCGGTTCTCTCCTAATTTAGGCAACAAAAAATCGAAAAAAAAACTGCTTCAGCAAATTCATCACATGTGATCGATTCCTGGTTCTGTTTCTTGTGTAAGAGATACATTCAAATGGATATGTTGTATGTCGTCGATATGTCGACGAAGCATGTGTGGTTTTTAACTAAGACCCATAAAGAAACTTTTATATGAGGGGTCTAGTTGCAGAAGTTACATTCTCCCTTGTTTACGAAAAGTGACCCATTGGCGCCATGTTGTAGAATAGGTTGAAATTAATGACATGGTAACATAAAATCGTTCCAAACTCACTTTATCCTATATAAATTCAGTTCTGAAAATCATGGTTTGGTGCAAAACTCGCATTATCCATAACAGGTGACTGCGTAAAATAGAATAGTTGCAAAAATAACATTCTCCCATATCAATTTGTCATGTAAAATCTAATTCCGTTGCAAAACTCACATTGTGCACATCTGATTCATGCGTCGTTCTTCGATTAGTTTTAGTTTGAGGTTATACTTGTACAGTAAGGGTTGTGTTGTTTGCTAATTTTTACGTTAATAAGAACAAACTTTGGGAAAAAAACAAACACAGTGTGTGATGGAAATTAATGGTACTCCATGCCGAAAAGGCAGTAAACAAGGAAACCCAAGACAACCCCAGAGAACAGGCAACGAAACAAGTTGAAAACAAATAGGTATTTTCAAGTTTGTATTACTTTTATCTAATTTACACTTACTGGAATATTTTTTTGCCTTGCAGGCATGTTTCCCGAACTACCTGAATGTTCTCATAGAGATGGGGCACTAAAGTGCAATACATTGAAAATGCAAGAGATTCCCAGATTTTATTTTATGGCTTAAAAACTAAAATGAACCGAGATGGATTTTTGATTAAATATATTGAATTGAGACATCAAAAAAGGCTGCGACCAAAAAATAATCGTTATAATACTCCACCATTTCGATCAAAATATTTTGTGCCCAATTTGATGAGCTGAGTTCCCGTTTGTTTAAAAACATTTTTGCGTATTTTGAATATATTCAGGTTCCGGTTAAATATTTTGACCAAAAGATATTACCAAGATAGAGAAGACCAATTAATCTTGTCGTTTGACTGTCAAAAGAATCAACCAAAGTCAAAGTCAAAATATGCTTTATTGTTATAACAATACAAGTTAGTTAACAAAGCTGTACAACTGAAACACTCCCCTAAATCTAAATCAAAAACATTACAGTCTAAAACATGAAAAAGTAACATAGTATGTAGTGTTAACAAGTATTTAAAAACCACGAATACAACCAAAGCAGGAGACTGACACAGCTAAAATATGTCATTATAAAATTCTAAAATACTATAATATGCCTTTCCTACCAAGATCATTTTCAGGTGACGCCTGAAAATAATCAGCGATGCGGCCTCTTTAATGTCCCGTGGGAGGTGATTAAATATTTTTTTGTCCTCATAGAAAATAGATTTCCGCGTCAATGCTGATGTGGGAATAGGCAGGTGTAAATTGTTTATCTGCCGCGTAACATACCTGGGGTTTTTTATTGTAAATTTATTACGATTTTTGAATAAAACCGCTCGCAAGAATTCCTGACCAGGGACATACTACAGTAGTCAGGTGTATATTTATAATTTCAATATGGCCAAGGGTTTTTCTAAAGGAAAAATCAACCCCGAAACTGTAACTTCGTACTGTTGGACCGAAAACCAATATTCGAAAGGATCCAACGAGATCATGTTTATAGACACCCTTAAGACTACTGATCTCACGAAGTTTAAATGGAATACGGCTGATGTTAGACGGCTGTGGCGGTCAAAATAAAAATTCCACTTTGGTAGGGATGCTGTATAATTGGCTGAGCTCTGCAATGAACTGTAAGAATTTGGACTGGAAAATGGCCAAGGACACAGTATTCATGGCATTTTAAAATCAAACAATGGAAACGCATATTACTTAAAAGGACTAGTAATAACTTTCTTATTCAAAGTGAGATATTCTTTAAATCACTAAAAGATACATCCAAAAGCATCTGTAAAACAGGCAAATCCATAGAGCAGATAACTCTCTATTATAGAAGAAACAAATGTTCTACAACCAAACAAAAAAATTGATGTTAACTCTCTTTTTACAAACATGTTCTTGATCAAGCTGAGGAGAGAGCTGGCGAGGAAGCTGATGAAGAAAATAGAACTCTATGCGAGCTCTAAGAAGCAAGTGCTGAACCGAGAATTTGAATCTTTTTTTCTACATTACCTGTAACGTTCTTTTGAAATAAAATGCTTTCTTTCTTTTTTGTTTCCTAGTTTGTTTACTGAAAATTTTCTGCGGCAAAACTCATTCTCCAGAATTATTTCTTGCAAAAATCACATTCTCCATAAACATGCTGCAAAACCCGCATTCTACAAACGAAAACTCCAAATTTGGTCTTTTTAAATTAAGCTTAATATACAGCACTGAAAATCTAATTTTTTTCTAGTTTTTTTTTTTGTCAAATGTAATTTTTACTAATGTCTGACATTATCAAGCTACACGATTTTTCCGATTTCCCAAAAAGAGGTTATGATAGAGAATGTGAGTTTTGCAACTAGACCCCTCATATATCCTGACCCTCCTTACTTGGTTAATTAAAGTTAAGTTTCGTTTCAGTCTCTCCTTAGTTTGAAGTCACTTGAAGTTCATTTATTTGTTTTTCAATGTTTCCAGTGGTGTTCCTATTGTCAATAGGATGAATTTAAAAAAAATAACAAGTATATGTTTGAATTTATATTTTGTGAAAAATTTAAAGTTTTTGTTCACTTGAAGTTAATTTATTTATGTATTTCAATGTTTTCAGTGTTGTTCCTAATATTGCCACTACTCGACAATATTTTATTGTCAACAGGATGAGTTTTTAAAAAATGAAAAAATATATGTTTGTATTTAGCTTACAAAGACTTATCATTTATTCAACTTAGAAAATACTTGGTACTATGCTGTTGATAAGTTGCAGACTGATCCAGATGGAAATATTTGAGAAAAGAAAATCATTTAGCTTAGCATGACAGTTATTGGTACTGGTACCTTAGTAATTACTTTTGTGAATTTTCGAAAAACACCTGGTATAAAAAGCTTCTTACCTCCAGTAAGCAATTTTAAACTAGTTAATATGCAACAAAAACTGCAAGAAATATTCCACTTTCATCATCATTCACACCATTTGTTATTTCCAGCAATTGATAATATGTGACTATAAATATTTGTTTCAGTTTCAACCAGTTAGACCTACCAGTATATGAAACATATGACAAACTAAGGGCCTGTCTGCTGAAGGCCATACATGAATGTTCCGAAGGTTTTGGCTTTGCTTAAATAAACCTTCAATGTTAATTAAGACTGATGTGTTAATTTGTTTATATACCCTTCAGTAGCATAGTCTTATGTGTAAATTAAAATAACGTCTCTTCGTGATGTGCAACAGCAGTTTAGGGACATGAATATGTTAGATTTAGAGTTAAGTGTACAGAGAACTGCAAACTGTAAATGCGATATTTAAGTTTTCAGTTTTAGTTATGTATTTAACAAATTTGTTTAGTTTATTGCAGTTTTTTACTTGTATATTTCTCAGTAGGATTGCAAGTGTATTTTTGTAAATGGGCCCATAAGGCATTCGAGTGTGATATTTCGAATTTGTTTGGCAGATTCGCTCTACATATTGTAATTAAACATTTTTTAGTATTTTTAGTTATAGTTCACCTGAATAATGCGTTTGTTTATGTTTTCTTTTCTACTGAAATTGAAGGCAAAAATCTAAATGCCTTTCAAATTCGATTTGTGATTTAAACCCCTATCTAAATTATTTTTTATAATACTACGTAATAATAACTTATACGAAGTAAATTAAAGTAAAATTACCTAAGAAAATGTATCATGAAATAAATATTTACGTTTCAACTATACCTCGTATTTCTTGTATTTCATTTTTTGTACCTGATTCGTAAATAATGTTTTAACAAATATTGGATGCTATTACGCTAAAATTTTATTTTTATAGAAACTGCAGTTTGCAGAGCTTTTTCTATTTTCAAATGTTAAATCTGTCAATGGGGCATTCTTATTGTAATAGAAACTGTAATATGTCTTCAATAAAATTTAAGAAAACTTATTTGCGTTTAATGAATTTGGATTTAATTGAACTCTGTTGGTATCTGCCTGTCAGCTCGTCTGCGCGTTGTTGATCCATAAATCTTGTCTGGAAGTATCACGGAATTTAATTAAAGGTCTCAATAAATTGTAAAAATTAATAATTTTCTTATTTTAAAATTTATAGGGGGTGTTTTCTTATTGAATGTCAATATTTAAGGGGGGTGATTTTTAGGTCCATTTTAAGAAGAAAACTTCATATGAACGTGTGTCCTAACTTTTGAGATACAGCGTGGTAAAGTTTTTAAAAAGTAATCATTTTTCAACAATATCTGTAAGACCACTTTAGATATTTTAATGAAATTTGGTATACAGGTACTATGCATCAAGGGGCATTTTTGATGTACCACATTTCTTTTTATTTTCACCAGTGGCGTTCGTGCGGAATCTGACCTGCATGTTTTCAGACATTGATGGTACGCCACTGATTTCTCTTAAAATAAGAATCGTTTTTGAAACCCCCATTTATTTCTAAGCAGATTTAACCACTTGATTTTTTTTAGTCCGCTTAAAAAGACGAAAACCGTTTGTCTCATG
This sequence comes from Kuschelorhynchus macadamiae, assembly GCA_030620095.1. Lineage (NCBI taxonomy): Eukaryota > Metazoa > Arthropoda > Insecta > Coleoptera > Curculionidae > Kuschelorhynchus > Kuschelorhynchus macadamiae. Next base: position 13,633 of record JAUTXW010002898.1, on the reverse strand, counting down.
GTTATAACAATATCGTTAATATGACAACATCACCATGCAGAGAAATAGAGTTAATTTTTTTAGGCGAAAACTCAAGAGATCTAATCTGCTAATAAAAATATGTAGATTTCAAAAATACGTTTTTATTGTAAGAAAAGACAGTGGCGTGTGTATGTAATAATAAATTAGTGTTTATATGTTAATGTTAATTGAGTAGAACGTGTGTCCTAACTTTTGAGATACAGCGTGGTAAACTTTTTAAAAATTAATCATTTTTCAATAATATCTGTAAGACCACTCTAGATATTTTAATGAAATTTGGTATACAGGTACTATGCATCAAGGGGCATTTTTGATGTACTAAATTTTTTTTATTTCCACCAGTGGCGTTCGTGCGGAATCTGGCCTGCATGTTTTGGCAGACCTTGATGATACGCCACTGATTTCTCTTAAAATAAGAATCGTTTTTGAAACCCCCATTCATTTCTAAGCAGATTTGATCACTTGATTTTTTTTAGTCCGCTTCAAAAAACGAAAACCGTTTGTCTCATGGTTATAACGATATCGTTAATATGCCATCACCATGCAGAGAAATAGAGTTTATTTTTTTAGGCGAAAATTCAAGAGATCAAATCTGCTAATAAAAATATATAGATTTCAAAAATATGTTTTTATTGTAAGAAAAGACAGTGGCGTGTGTATGTAATAATAAATTAGTGTTTATATGTTAATGTTAATTGAGTATAATGTGTGTCCTAACTTTTGAGATACAGCGTGGTAAAGTTTTTAAAAACTAATCATTTTTCAATAATATCTGTAAGACCACTCTAGATATTTTAATGAAATTTGGTATACAGGTACTATGCATCAAGGGGCATTTTTGATGTACCACATTTCTTTTTATTTTCACCAGTGGCGTTCGTGCGGAATCTGACCTGCACGTTTTGGCAGACATTGATGGTACGCCACTGATTTCTCTTAAAATAAGAATCGTTTTTGAAACCCCCATTTATTTCTAAGCAGATTTAACCACTTGATTTTTTTTAGTCCGCTTAAAAAAACGAAAACCGTTTGTCTCATGGTTATAACAATATCGTTAATATGACAACATCACCATGCAGAGAAATAGAGTTAATTTTTTTAGGCGAAAACTCAAGAGATCTAATCTGCTAATAAAAATATGTAGATTTCAAAAATACGTTTTTATTGTAAGAAAAGACAGTGGCGTGTGTATGTAATAATAAATTAGTGTTTATATGTTAATGTTAATTGAGTAGAACGTGTGTCCTAACTTTTGAGATACAGCGTGGTAAACTTTTTAAAAATTAATCATTTTTCAATAATATCTGTAAAACCACTCTAGATATTTTAATGAAATTTGGTATACAGGTACTATGCATCAAGGGGCATTTTTGATGTACTAAATTTCTTTTTATTTCCACCAGTGGCGTTCGTGCGGTTTACTATAAGAAAAGACAGTGGCGTGTGTATGTAATAATATTTAGTGTTTATATGTTAATGTTAATTGAGTCCCCACTGGTTAAAATCGAGAATTCGTTTTTTTTTTCGTGAAAATTGTCTCTGAATATCTAGTTTTCAGTCACCAATCTGTGACCACCGGATGTTAATATTTTTCTTAGAAACCTTTTTTAAATAATTTTACTTTTAGACTTTTATTAAAATAACATAACATTTTTTAACAACAAGATAACTAATTAACGATTCTTATTTAAAAAACTATACCAAATATTAATAATTATAACAAAATTATAAATCGTAAATTAATAACAACCTTTGTGAAACAAAATAGAACATAGAAATTAGATAAGTTGTTGAAAGTCCCCTCCATCTTCTAGAGTGTTTACTGGGGTGTTTTAAGATGTCTTCATAAGAAAAAATTCAAACTATTTAAATCTGAGGACCTTAGGAGGCCATGTTTGGGGTCCACCACGTCCTATCCATCGTTTATTAAATTTACGATATAAATCAAAATACAAGAGTTCTAACCACACTACACCACAACTTGTTACGTTCTGGACGCGCGTTTCGCTAACCAAGTTAGCATCATCAGCAGATGATATAAACTAAAGTAACTCATGCACCCGACTGCACTGTTGTCAAGTAAGCAATAGAGGGGACTATAAGGAATAGGCTGTCTTTATTTAGTGCTTTCTTACCACATTTAACTATTTCTTACTCTCAAATGCATCCAATAATCTGTTGGTGATTGTTTTCCAAAGCATGTTGGGCAACGCTTGACTTTTCTGTTCTGTATCTTAAATGTGCCTTGTGTTCTTTAACCTTTAAACTTTTTAAAACGAATGTTTATGGCGCGTTTAGTTTGCCCAACCTATTTTTAGATTGCAGTCATTACAGCTAATTTCATAGATGCCACTTCTCTTCTTCAAGTCGACTTTGTCTTTAGTCTTTGTCTTACTCTACCTACTACTTACTAAAACTTACGTTTTTAAATACCTTTCCTAGACCTCTCGTATATCTGGGATCATATGGGATTACTATGGACTTATTGGGATACTCGGGTGCTTGAAGAGTAGTGGCATCTTTTGACGTTTTCTTTTACTTATGTCTATTTACTAATTTATGTACAAAATTATCATTATATCCATTACTTTTAGCTATATTTTTAATCCGATTCATTTCATTGTTAAAACGTTCTTTACTTAATGGAAAATTAACCTGTGAGTTAAGAAATGAAATGCTGCCATTTTGTGTTGACGGCCATGAAATAAGTCGGATGTTATATACCTATCAGTATTAGTAAATTTCTTGTAAATATCAAATTCTAATTTATCATTATTTCTAATAAATAACGTATCGAGAAAAGATAATTGCCCATTGTTTTCCTTTTCGTATGTAAAATTAATGGAAGGCTATTTATTGTTTGATGTTTCTAAGAAAGTGTCCTAATTTTCTGTTTTAGTGTCAAAAATAGCAAATATATTGTCTACGTGTCTATACCACATCCTTGGGAGATACGTGAGTTCTTTTTTTAATTGGGTTTCTAATCTACCCATAAACAAATTTGCGAGAAACGGAGATAAGCAGTTCCCTCAAGTTGTTTATAATATTTATTGTTAGACTGAAAAAAAATTTTGATTTATACATAATTTTGTGAGAAGCAAATATTCATCAATAATTTCTTTCTTCAAATTATTGAATTCAATTAGTTCCTTTAGGTACTCTAAAGCTAGTGGTTTGGGTACACTAAGAAACAATGAGCTTACATCAAAAGATATTAAAATTTCACCTTGTTTTAAGTGAACATTCTTGATTTTATCTATTCAAACGAGTTAGTAACCTCAATGTTATCGTACGAGATATTTAATTTGCTGAATTTTTCTACTAATCATTTTGAAATATTGGTGATCCAACAGCTGAAACAATAGGTCTCATGCACGTCCCAGGTTTATGGACTTTGGAAAGGCAATACAGTTTATATAAGATTACTATGTATTAGTTTGAATTTTGGTTTATTGGACACAAGGTTTTACACTGTTTTAAGGTACTTTTTACTTCTGTTATCATTTTTGATAAAGGGCTTTTCTCAATTAAATCGTAAGGACCAGTTTGAATCAAATTGACTACCCTTTCAAAATAATCTGGTTTGTCTAATATAACAACCTTATTTCCTTTGTCCGCTTTTAAATAAAAACACTCATTTTTCTTCAGTCCCTGGATAACTTCAATATTTTTACGAGAAACATATTTTGACTTGTTAACAACGTTTTTTGAGATTTGATTTCTGCAAGCCTCGCTAATAAATCCCTTAGTTGACTCTGGCACGTATTGAATGGAACTTTCGACATTCGCTATAATAGTTGGTAAACTATTTTTCCCCCTCCCTGTATTGTAAGCAACTTATTTTGACACTGCTTTGACAGACGTAAATGAAAGTTACCCAACAAGGTTTTGGTTGCCCTTAGCTACAGGATGAAAGTTAACTTACATCCCTAGGGAAATAATAATCTAAAATTATTATAAGTAGCTTTAATTTTTGATTTCATCAACATATGACAAAAATCCGGTGATATTAATTGAAATAAATATTAATGGTACAATTATTACAATTATTCACATTACTAACAAAATTTGGAAACACGTTTTCTCGTTTCTTCTCGATGTGTATTACATTTTCTGACTCAACATATCCTTCATTTCTAACCAGTTTCTGTCACTGTTCAAGCACTGCAAGAGACTTCTGGCTGGGTCTTATTGTATACAATTTTATTCGCTACTTCCTTTTTATTATTGAGGCTCTCAGCTACGTAACTTTCCGCAATAGTAGCGGATTTCCATCCACCATGTCGCTTGATAGCTAATACATCAACTCCAGTATTTGCTAATAAAGTTGGCGACGTTCTTCTAAAAGAGTGTCCAGTATATATTTTGAAGTTCTCAAACTAGAAATTTCGCATTTTTTCTTGGAATTGACGAAAACGTATTTTTCCCGACAGGCTGGTTTAAGCACTTTCCGTTTTGATATCGCATAAAGAAGCACGTATTAATAGTCGTCATGTGGGTGGGATCTTGTATCAATGTACTTTTGAATTATTTTGAAATGACAAAGCTGAGTGTCGTCACTTTTTGTCACTGTAAATGTACGTGACATTCCATTTTTGGAGTCAGGATTGGTCACAATTATGACTTCTTGACTTATTTTAACGTTGTCCATTTTCGTTTCACGGAGTTCATTAGAACGGCACGCTCCAGCAACTCCCATTACCATTACAACCTTCATCAATAAGTATACATCATCGGGGGCTTCAAGCATGAACTTATTCACATCTTCCGTGTTAAACACATTCGATCTTTTGGGTCGATAACCATCATTTTTTCCTTTTCAAAAATGCTCGAAGTTTTGGATACTTAGAAATAGCTATATTTTCCTCTATGAAAAGGGTGAACTTCAACATCGAATACTCACACCATAAGCTTGATGGGGACTTCAATATAGCCATTTTTTCGTGGAAATACGCCAAAAACAAGGTTTCTGAGACTGCAGTAGCCCTCTTGCTTTGGCACCAATTCTTAAAGGATTTATATGCTGCTTCATACCTTTTTTTCGACTTTTCCGGTAGTAGAGATAAACAAGCAATATTCTGAGTCTGAAACATCCATTTTGTCCACACAGAATCAAACAATTCGACTTCTTCAAACTTTTCGCTATGAATTGTTAACTTGACGTTGTTGATAAAATAAAAACTGCTTATGTTGCTCTGGCAACGGATCACGGCTGCCTTCATAATTTAATGAGAATGCTATCGAATATAATGATAATGAAAATCCAAAAATATACCCAGCATTTTCTTGTAAACATACAATACAGGGAGGGGGAAAAATGTTATATACTATATGGGATGTAAGTACAGGGTGTCCGGATTTGGTTGCAAAAGCAGGGTATCTCGCTTATTTTTAAAGATAGAACCTTGCGGTTTTCGCGAACCTGAGCTAATTTTTTGTGAAACTCATGAAGCCGTAAACAAAATTTTCATAGCCTTCTTCGTTTATGCGATACAGGGCGAAATAGAAAATATTGCATTTTGGGACCCCCCTTGTATCTCGGTTATCCTTTAACTTAACACAAAGGGAAAAATTGCTGCTTTTTTTAAATGGGACACTCTGTTTGTCCAGAAATTGATTTGCCCTTTTAAAAGCTTTTCAAAAATATATAATAGTATGGTGGGTCTATTTTAATAAACAACAACAAAAGTCCTAATTTTTATAATTATCATCCCAAATTTTGCAGTAGGCCATGCAAAACGATGCCGTTATCTTTTGTTTTCTTGGAAGCAAATGACATTTCCCAATTTTGTACGCGTATATAATATATAGCGCTAGTTTTTTGTATTTATTTATTGTGTAAAAATATATTTGTATTATTATGGAAGAAAACCAAACTTTCGAACATTATGAAAAGTACGATATGTTAGCTTGTTTTATATTAAGTAATGAAAATGTTGAAGCGGCTTCTGAGATGTATTTTAACAGGTAAATAGTTAATTTTTAGGTATGTTGAAATACTATTGCTTAATTTTTATTTAGATATCCAAAAAGGAGGCAACCTAATATATCCACTTTTTATCGGATAAAAAAGAATTTAATTAATCACGGATCATTTATCAAACCTCGTACGAAAACATATGATAAAGAAAATCGGGAGGCTGAGGAAATTACGGTTTTGCCTAATGCAGAAGCTTACCCTACAAACTCTTGTAGGGCCAGTGAAAAGAGCATAGGGATTCCAAAAACTAGAGTTCAAGAAATTCTAAAAAAGCACAAATACCACCCATACAAATTTAGGCTCGTGCAGCACTTACAGCCAGGGGATGCAGAGCGTCGGGTAGTCTTCTGCAATTAGTTTCGAGAAAGATGCGATATGGTTAGAGATTTTGAAAGGAAGGTTATATGGTCAGACGAAGCACATTTCAGTAATTCGGATATACTCAATAGGCACAATAGCAGATTCTGGTCCCAGGAAAATCAACACCAAATATTTCCCAGAAGACAGCAGGGCAGGTTTGGTCTAAATGTGTCCTGCTTCATATTAGGAACACATATAAAATTTTATATATTGATATCTAACAGCAGCCAATCGCTATATAGAAATTTTAGAGGTAGCTATACCTGAATTACTTGACGATGTTCCTCTAGCGCAAATTAACGAAATTTATTTTCAACAGGACGGTGCTCCACAATTCTGGAATGACGAGATTATTTCTGGACAATAATTTTACCAATCAATGGATCGGAACAAATGGACCTATAAGATGGCCCCCTAGGTCCCCAGATTTGTCGATTTTAGATTTCTTTCTATGGGGATATCTGGAAAATAGAATTTACAAAGACCACTATGATAATGTCCAAGATTTAGGAAATGCAATAAGAGAAAATTTTCGCTATTTACAAAATCATCCCGTCATTTTGCTTAATTCCCTAAAACGAATACGAAAATTGTGCGAAGCATGCAAAGAACAAAATGGAAATCAGTTTGAACAGTTCTTTTGATTTCCTTGGTTACTGTAGTTCTTATACGAAAGTTGATTTTTGCTGAAAGGCTTACTACATAATAATTTATTACTGTTTTGTTCTTGTGTTACATAAATCTAGGTAGGTGGTACTTTTTTGGTACGAAATTATCAATACATATTTTGATAAATAGATTTAATTACATATTTATTTTGATTTATTGTTAGGATGTAGATATTGTTAACGACTTTAAATAAAAGGCAGCATTGTTTTGCATGGCCTACTGCAAAATTTGGGATGATAATTATAAAAATTAGGATTTTTGTTGTTGTTTATTAAAATAGACCCATACTATTATATATTTTTGAGAAGCTTTTAAAAGGGCAAATCAATTTCTGGACAAATATACAGGGTGTCCCATTTAAAAAAACACAACTTTGGGTCATATCTAAAAAATAACAACTCAAATGAAAAATATGACTACGCCACTGGATCCAGCGTAAAAAACTGCATAAGCAGCAATTTTTCCCTTTGCGTTAAGTTAAAGGATAACCGAGATACGAGGGGGGTCCCAAAATGCAAAATTTTCTATTTCGCCCTGTATCTCATAAACGAAGAAGGCTATGAAAATTTTGTTTACGGCTTCATGAGTTTCACAAAAAATTAGCTCAGGTTCGTGAAAACCGCAAGGTTCTATCTTTAAAAATAAGCCAGATACCCTGCTTTTGCAACAAAATCCGGACACCCTGTACATTAACCAGTCTCGAACTTTTTTGCCAACCCTTGCTATCGCTCGGGCGCAAACTCGTCGTCGACTGGTAAATGTTACTTACATCCCTTATAGTATAAATAACTATTTTACTGGAGGCTCTGCAAAATTCAAACCTTTATTCAAAAGGGCGATTTCTCTATTATCAAAGGACTGAGAAGAAAGGTTTTCTACAATGTTCTCGACTTCCGAAGAAATTTGTTTTTGTGGTTTCAACTTTCTCAGTTTATTTTTAAGTGAACACATTTTCTTCAAAAATTTGGCATCGATAACTACGAATATTTTTCTTTGGAAATCTAACCATTGTTCAAAATCTAAATTACTAAGCTTATAAGTGAGTTTTGTAAATAATCCGCTTCCCAGTAACGGGTGATTGTTTAGGGATCTTGACTGAAATGAATTTAGGGAAAACTGAAAAAGATTTGCATGATTTTAGAAACCAAATATCTGCTGCTATTATGCATGAACTGTCATGCATGAACTGATTCTATTTCTAATTAAAATTGGTACTTTTAGGATGGGCAAATCCTCCTCTAGAAACCGGCTGTAATTGAACCCGTTGAATATGATATGGGTATAACAGAAAATCGTGCAGAATTTTCATCAATCGAATTTAAAACTGCTTCTTCATTTTTTGGAGTTCTTACAGTCCGACGAGCCCCTCTTAATTGATTATTTGGCTTCAAAGTACCTGTTTCAGTCAACCCTCTATGTATATTTGCAAATGTTCGCCTATCTGGTATGACTCTAATGGAAAGTGCTCTTGATATAATCGCTTAGCTTCCGGCGATCTGCCATCAGCCAAACCATACATGTAATGCATGTCTGCCAACTCCTCATTAGTAAACTCAGCCATTCCTTTTCACGATAACAATGCTTAGATATTTTAAACATCAAATTAATAAGACGCGAAGAGCTAAATTTAAAAACTGAACTGTCAAAGTAAATGGCAACAAAATTCATAATTCTGACAGCCACAGCCTACTACAATGATAAGTACTAATTCTTTTTTAATGAAGTTATAGTTTTTTTTTTAATTTTTTATTGAAAAACTTCCAAAATACGAAGAATATTTTTGGAATCCTCATTCATTTATGAGCAGATTTGATCTCTTCAAAAAAAAAATAAAATATATTTCTCTGTATGGTGATATTGTCGTATTAACGATATTTTAAGCGAAAACTGTGCATCGGACTGAAAAAAATCAAGGGATGAAATTTGCTTAGAAATGAATGGGGATTTATTTTAAGAGAAATCAGTGGCGTACCATCAATAGCTGCCAAAATATGCAGGTCAAATTCCGCACGAACGCCACTGGTGGAAATAAAAAGCAATGTGGTACATCAAAAATTGCCTCTTGATGCATGGGACCTGTATACAAAATTTCATTAAACTATCTAGGATAGTATTACAGATATTACTGAAAAATTATTATTTTTTAAAAACTTTACCACCCTGTATCTGAAAAGTTAGGACGTTTAGGACACACATTCATATGAAGTTTTCTTCTTAAAATGAACCTAAAAATCACCCTTTTAAATATTGACATTCAGTTAGAAAACACCCTGTATATTAAACAAGATATGTTTATTTTAAAAATTAGTTTAGAGCAACAATACAAACAGAAACTAGAGTACAGCAAATATTGAGATATACAGGGTGTAAATTAATACGCGTTTAAAACTGTAAAAGTTATCAAATAATAAGAAAAAATAAGTCATGTAAACAGAGGTGCGCAAATGCTTCGTTCTCGAGATACAGAATTTTAACATGTTAGAGATTTAAAACATTCGGTACACTATATACCAGGACTTGTGAATAAAGCAATTAAATAAGTTTTGGAAGTCTAGATGGTGTTATTTTTCCGGGTTTCCCAAGGGGGGCAAATCGTGTACACCAAACTGCAAGTTATCCTCCGTGAGAAAGTTGTTTTATAGGAAATATAAAAACGTAGTACATTCTTTAAACGCCAATTGTTTTAGAATTTTGTAGCCGAGTACTGGTTTCGTAAAGCAGTTTTTTTAGTTGAAAAAACAAATTATATAATAAGAACTTACATTTAAATACAAATAATAAAAATCGGTAAATTTTCTTTACCCGGAACTTCCCTTGTCATGAATAGTGAAGTTTGACCCAATTTAGTTCAATACATAGACATGTATTAAGACATATATGTACCGTATTTTAAAACATTTTTATTCATCGCTATTTTGTTAGAGCATATTGGATTCCTACCAATATTTTACCAGTTCCTACCTACGCCACACTTGATTTTTGGGCATAATTTAAAATAAATTCAATAAGTAATTTTTATATTAATACACACCGCCATTTTGTTACTTCATGAAAAGTTAATTGAATAAGATTTGATTTTGTAAAAAGTTTACCGTTATATCACCCTTAATGTTTCCACAAAATTTGAAATTAATCTAATAAGAAGTGTTTTCAGGCTGATTTTTTAATTATTTTAAAAGGCCGTCATTTTGTTTTGCTATCTTATATTCATACCAAAATGTTACCCGTCCATTCCTATATAACACTTGATTTTTTTTTGTCCTCTTGGCACCCCTATCCGCGGACCCACTGTTTACAGGGTCTCACTTGAAATGCCAATGTCGCAGTTATTTTTGAACGGATCCATTTAATTCTTGATGTGAAAATGTGTAGTCAAAGTCAAAAATTGCATTTTTGTTTAAGATAAAATCTTGCTACAAAACCAAAGGCAGAAATATATAAACCAACAAGCAGTAAAAAAATATAAGTAAAAGTAGAGAATATACAGGTAACAATAAGAAATAAAAACAGCAAGTTACAAAAAAAAACACAACACAACAGAAGCACTAATATAATATAAATATACATACACACTTAAATATAAAGAACATTAAACAGAGACTTGGTCTGAGGAAGTCTATCGAGTGTCATAACACATCAATGAAAAATTCCAGAAGGCCCTAATAAGCTTTTTTGAGTAATATGCATTTAAGAAAAGATTTAAATGTTTCAATATTATTCAAAGTTCTTACACTCTCTGGCAGGTGGTTGAATATCTTGTATAGAATGTTGAGCCTCATAGGCGTACCTTTTAATGGAGGCACAAATGAAATATTGTCGAAAATGAAATGAAAAACTTTTATTTCTCGAGACATGTACAGGGTGTCCGAATTTGGTTGCAAAAGCAGGGTATCTCGCTTATTTTTAAAGGTAGAACCTTGCGGTTTTCACGAACCTGAGCTAATTTTTTGTGAAACTCATAAAGCCGTAACAGGGCGAAATAGAAAATTTTGCAATTTGGGACCCCCCTCGTATCTCGGTTATCCTTTAACTTAACGCAAAGGGAAAAAATTGCTGCTTATGCAGTTTTTTACGCTGGATCCAGTGGCGTAGTCATATTTTTCATTTGAGTTGTTATTTTTTAGATATGACCCAAAGTTGTGTTTTTTTAAATAAGACACCCTGTATATTTGTCCAGAAATTGATTTGTCCTTTTCAAAGCTTCTCAAAAATATATAATAGTATGGGTCTATTTTAATAAATAACAACAAAAATCTTAATTTTTATAATTATCATCCCAAATTTTGCAGTAGGCCATGCAAAACAATGCTGCCTTTTATTTAAAGTCGTTAACAATATTTACATCCTATCAATAAATCAAAATAAATATGTAATTAAATCTATTTATCAAAATATGTATTGATAATTTCGCACCAAAAAAGTACCATCTACCTAGATTTATGTAACACTAACACAAGAACAAAACAGTAATAAATTATTATGTAACAAGCCTTTCAGCAAAAATCAACTGTCGTATAAGAACTACAGTAACCAAGGAAATCAAAAGAACTGTTCAAACTGATTTTCATTTTGTTCTATGCATTCTTCGCACAATTTTCGTATTCGTTTTAGGGAATTAAGCAAAATAACGAGATGATTTTGTAAATAGCGAAAATTTTCTCTTATTGCATTTCCTAAATCTTGGACATTATTATAGTGGTCTTTGTAAATTCTATTTACCAGATATCCCCATAGAAAGAAATCTAAAATCGACAAATCTGGGAACCTAGGGGGCCATCTTATAGGTCCATTTGTTCCGATCCATTGATTGGTAAAATTATTATCCAGAATTAATCTCGTCATTCCAGAATTGTGTGCAGGAGCACTGTCCTGTTGAAAATAAATTTCGTTAATTTGTGCTAGAGGAACATCGTCAAGTAATTCAGGTATAGCTCCCTCAAATATATAAAATTTTATATGTGTTCCTAATATGAAGCAGGACACATTTAGACCAAACCTGCCCTGCTGTCTTCTGGGAAATATTTGGTGTTGATTTTCCTGGGATCAGAATCTACTATTGTGCCTATTGAGTATACCAGAATTACTGAAATGTGCTTTGTCTGACCATATAACCTTCCTTTCAAAATCTCTAACCATATCGCATCTTTCTCGAAACCAATTGCAGAAGACTACTCGACGCTCTGTATCCCCTGGCTGTAAGTGCTGCACAAGCCTAAATTTGTATGGGTGGTATTTGTGCTTTTTTAGAATTTCTTGAACTCTAGTTTTTGGAATCCCTATGCTCTTTTCACTGGCCCTACAAGAGTTTGTAGGGTAAGCTTCTGCATTAGCCAAAACCGTAATTTCCTCAGCCTCCCGATTTTCTTTATTATATGTTTTCGTACGAGGTTTGATAAATGATCCGTGATTAAGTAAATTCTTTTTTATCCGATAAAAAGTGGATATATTAGGTTGCCTCCTTTCTGGATATCTAAATAAAAATTAAGCAATAGTATTTCAACATACCTAAAAATTAACTATTTACCTGTTAAAATACATCTCTGAAACCGCTTCAACATTTTCATTACTTAATATAAAACAAGCTAACATATCGTACTTTTCATAATGTTCGAAAGTTTGGTTTTCTTCCATAATAATCCAAATATATTTTTACACAATAAATAAATACAAAAAACTAGCGCTATATTTTATATACGCGTACAAAATTGGGAAATGTCATTTGCTTCCAAGAAAACAAAAGAAAACGGCATCGTTTTGCAAGGCCTACTGCAAAATTTGGGATGATAATTATAAAAATTAGGATTTTTGTTGTTGTTTATTAAAATAGACCCATACTATTATATATTTTTGAGAAGCTTTTAAAAGGACAAATCAATTTCTGGACAAATATACAGGGTGTCCCACTTAAAAAAACACAACTTTGGGTCATATCTAAAAAATAACTCAAATGAAAAATATGACTACGCCACTGGATCCAGCGTAAAAAACTGCATAAGCAGCAATTTTTCCCTTTGCGTTAAGTTAAAGGATAACCGAGATACGAGGGGGGTCCCAAATTGCAAAATTTTCTATTTCGCCCTGTATCTCATAAACGAAGAAGGCTATGAAAATTTTGTTTACGGCTTCATGAGTTTCACAAAAAATTAGCTCAGGTTCGTGAAAATCGCAAGGTTCTATCTTTAAAAATAAGCGAGGTACCCTGCTTTTGCAACCAAATCCGGACACCCTGTACAACATGTATGGAAAACGTCAATACAATTATATTTAATTACCTAATTAATTAAAGCAGTTACATACTACATAGAAGTGCATATAAAAACAAAGTACAAAGAAAACTAAATTACTAAAAGTCATGACATTCAAAGTATTCTCTTAAACTATAATAATAGTAATAATAATAATAAATATATTACCAGTATTGCAGAAATTACAATTCATTGTTTACAATATCAATCTTAAGTACTTTTTGATTTTCCATCTATACACTTTTATTTTAGCACCTAGAGAACTAAACCTCCGTATGTGCTATATTAGGACTTAATACAAACTAGTTCGAGATCACAGTACACTAAGTAGGACTTAAAAAAAGTTAAAAAGTATTCC